>CM041733.1:4191756-4334256 GCA_023373845.1 Nibea coibor | reverse complement strand
GATGTTTGCAGTTTACTACAGTTTACAATTTTTTTCTCACAATATATTTTGGTGAAAATTGTCAATTATTCTGACAATTAATTATGACAAAAATTGGCGGACCCCCTGCAGTACCTCTGCGGACCCCCTAGGGGTCACGGACCCCTGGTAGAGCTGGCTGCTCTTTAGTATGTCTATGGGCTGCACTACAGGAGCGCTGCTAAACCCACGTGACACACACAGGAAATGGGACTTGAGCGCGGCATCTCTTTTCTACACTGTCTCTGGTGAACTCAAAGTGCAGTAATATCCCACAATTCATTGCGGAAACGCGTCCACTCACATGACAGCTTGGTTATCTCTCCTTTGGAGGCTCTTCGGTGGTACACACGTGGGGACTTTTTAAACACAGCGCTACCTCGCTAAAGGTAAAGTTTTAGCACATGTATGTAGAAATTTAATGTCATACAATAACCGGGTTAACAAACGGCAGTTATCTTACCTCCGGCTGTCTCTGCTGAAACGATTTAGGTCTAAAATGTTGGCTAACGGCAGGCTAGCGGAGCTAGCTTCATTAGTTGACATCATAGGCTGTGGTGGGCACAGGATAAGCTAAACTAAAAGTAAACTGCTAAAGTCCATTTCAGGTTGTACGACCAAATCTTTGTAACAGTGATGCTGAACATGACTCGTGTTTGCCTGTTCTCTAAATTGACGCCAGTGAGTTAAACTAATGGATGTTTGGTCAGGTAGGTTAGCTAGTTGTGCTGTTCCTTCTTGACAAAGTTAAGAAACGACAACACAGCTCAATTTTATTAGCATAGTATGAAAACCTGCATTTACTGCATACATTTATAACACGATAAATCCACTGCGACTGTCTCTTTCAGCTAAAGCAAGTTTTATCATTTAGAGCAGGGAAACGAAACATTATAATATTTTCCTTTGTGCTTACTGTACACCTCCATCTATGTAAATGTATCTTTTAAATGTATCTTTCTGATTTGGATGTGAACCCAAAACAGAGGATGATGACTGAGGACGTGGAGCGACTGTTGATCCAGTTTCAGGACGAGGATGGGGAGGTCCTGGGCTCACCTTTTGATGTTCCTCTGGACATCACGCCAGACAAACTTCAGCTCGTCTGCAATGCTCTGCTACAGAAGGTAACCAGCTTGGCGTTATGTAACATAAAAGTCCAGCGTGTCAGATTCAGTGACATCTGACAGTGAAGTCACAGATTGCAAACACATGAATACTCTCCCACGTGTTGCCCTCTTCTTCTGAGCATGTAAGAAAAACTTCATATTTTCAGGTGATCATACATTAATGGAGACTAACATGAATATTGTATTCCATTCGTTCCAATAGACACTCCATACATATACACATGAAGACATTTCAGGCTTTGTCCACATCAACAGTATTCACTTTAAAATAATATGTGTGTCTGTTCAAGACTACAGCGAGTGATGCTGCCATTGTAGCACATGTACAGTAATACACTTTTGAACACCTTTGTCACTGTTGTCATCTGTATCATCTCTCAAAGACCTCACGCACCACACAAAGGTCCAGTTGTACTCATATATCGTGCTTTTTGTGTTATCCCCTCTAGGATGAGCCGGTGCCACTGGCGTTTTTTGTGCGTGGAGAGGCTGAGGTGGTGTCCAGTCTGGGGTCGTGTGTGAAGGCTCTTGGTGTGGAGACGGAGCAAGTCCTTCCAGTGGTGTACCAGCCTCAGGCTGTGTTCAGGGTTCGAGCTGTGGCCCGCTGCACCAGCACTCTTCAGGGACACACAGAGGCTGTCATCTCAACTGCTTTTAGCCCCACTGGCAAGTGAGTAACTGGACAGCGACCAGCTTTTGTGTTGTATATGTTTTTGTACTCTGAAGCGTCCCTGTGACACAACCACTATTCAAGTGGTGAAACTGTAGATTTTGTTCTGAAGACATCCTGCTGGGTTTGTTTCAGATACCTTGCCAGCGGTTCAGGTGATACCACAGTGCGTTTTTGGGACTTGACAACTGAGACACCTCATCACACTGCCAGAGGTATAAAGTCTCTTCAGTACTGCAGCATGAGCTTCAAGACTCTGAGAACTAATCAACAGTTTTAGACACCATTGACCTGTATTCTGTTTCATTTCAGGACACACACACTGGGTACTGAGCATCGCCTGGTCACCTGACGGCAAGAAGCTGGCGTCAGGGTGTAAGAACAGTCAGGTAAGCTTCACACACACACACACATACACCCACACGTCTGATCTGTATTTTTTACGATGTAGCCCATCAGCATCATGTATTTATCTTCTGTGCTTCTGTTCGTGTAGATCTGTCTGTGGGATCCAGTGACAGGTACACAGATGGGGAAGACTTTGACAGGACACACCAAGTGGATCACTTGGCTCTGCTGGGAACCGCTCCATCTGTGAGTGCTTGAGTCTCATTTCTGTAAATTGAACTCTACTTGTTGAACTTTACTTGTCATTAAGTGTATTTAATGGTTGTACTATTGGCCTGTTTCACAAGACATTTTGTCACATTAGGACAAAACACGCGTGTGAATGATGACATGTCAGACTTCCATGTAGTTGCTTCATTTTCAGGGCCATTGTTAAAGTTATATAACACTTGTGTGCTGAAGTCAGTGCAAAACCTCCATCATTCCCATTTAGTACACAATGTTACAGTGATTGAGTGACCTGTACACTATTTACCAAAACAGTATACTTAAAGTAACGTCAAAGGAAGAAAAAATCTCACTCAAAAGCACGTCAATATTAGCAGTAATGCAAATAACCTCACTCAAAAAAATATCTGGTAGTCTAATTGTCCTGATGGATATGGCAAAATACAAAATAAAATAAAAATATAATGCTACAGGCTTGTTGACAGAGGTCACCCGTCAAATGTCAACAGTTCGACAGAAGATGCAAGTCTTGTGGTAGGTTCAGACGTCTCTGTAATAACAGCAGGACAGAGGAGTCAACCGTGTAGAATGCTCTCAATGTTTTATTTACTTCTGTCCTGATTTACCGTTTCTTCTCTGCCTGTCAGTAACCCAGAGTGTCGGTACTTGGCCAGTAGCTCAAAGGACGGCTCAATACGTGTTTGGGACACCGTGTTGGGACGCTGTGAGAAGATCCTGACTGGACACACTCAGTCAGTCACCTGTGTGAAGTGGGGAGGCGATGGACTTCTTTATACTTCCTCCCAGGACAGAACGGTCAAAGTCTGGAGAGCCAAAGATGTAAGTGTGTGTGTGGTTGAGAAACTTGAAATTCAAATATCTACAGACAGAATGAGAGTGTGACATATTGAGTGGTCGTCTGTATTTGTGGCTGCAGGGTGTCCAGTGCAGGACTCTGCAGGGTCACGCCCACTGGGTGAACACCCTGGCTCTCAGCACAGACTATGTCCTGCGCACCGGAGCTTTTGAACCCGCAACTGCCACTATTAACCCCCAAGACCTCACTGGATCATGTAAGGAGCATTGATTTCCTCTGGGGTCTCTTTGTATTTGTTTTCCTGGATGTGTCCATGTAACAAGCTCTTTGTTTTCCCGCAGTGGAAGAGCTGAAGGAGAAAGCTTTGCAGAGATACCACAAAGTTCGAGTAAGTTGTGTTTCTTTGTTCTGATGTGTTCAAGTCCATACATCCCTTGTATCAGATCACCCACTCCTGTTCTCGTGCTGCAGGGTTCAGCTCCAGAGCGCTTGGTGTCTGGCTCAGATGATTTCACCTTGTTCCTGTGGAATCCCGCAGAAGACAAGAAGCCTCTGGCCAGGATGACTGGCCACAGCGCCCTTGTCAACGAAGTGCTCTTTTCCCCAGACACCAGGCTCCTCGCCTCTGCCTCGTTCGATAAGTCCATTAAAATCTGGGATGGAAAGACTGGAAAGTAAGAAAATGTTGTCAAACACTCATAGCAACAGAGCTCATCTCGTCTAGTCAATCAGGAATGAGTGTGTGTAATATCATTGTTGTCCATGTGATGGTGCTGTAGGCCAAAGATTTGTGTGCATCACTGTAGTTATGTCTCTGTCTGCTTGTCCGCTCACTCAAAGGTACTTAATGTCCCTGCGTGGCCATGTGGCATCTGTGTATCAAGTGGCGTGGTCGGCAGACAGCAGGCTGCTGGTCAGTGGCAGCAGCGACAGCACTCTTAAAGTTTGGGACATCAAGACCGGGAAGCTTAACATGGACTTACCAGGGCACGCTGATGAGGTGAGGAAAGGGAAAGTCCCGCTTTCTCATAGTTGCATGTTGATTAATATACATTTCTGTATAACTGCCTTGTTTCTTGCATGTGTAGGTTTACGCCGTGGACTGGAGTCCTGACGGACAAAGAGTGGCCAGTGGCGGGAAAGACAAATGTCTGAGAATGTGAGTGAGAGAGGACTCATCTTTTATCTCTTCTGCTGGAGCAGTGTTTCCATAAAGCTGACCCCATGACATTGTGTTGTATTTCCAGATGGAGGAGATAGCCACAGCTCTGTTGCCCTCTCCTTACCTCGACAGACGGTTTCATCCAGAAGCCTGATGTGCAGCAAGGGTGGCTCCCCCACATTCTGGCTTTATAACCCGGTCTGGTAACAGTGGCATTGTGTCAAGGAACTCTGGTCCAGCCATGATGCATGTACCCTCTACAGGTTTGAAAGCCAGATTGGAATATTAAGGGTTGAACACTGTAGAGGTGTTTAATTGAGTTGTAAAATGGTGGCGTTTATACCCTACACTGTAAAATATAATGTCAGTGTCAGCATCCCAGATTTGAATATGAAAGATATTCCATGTACATGTAATGTGCACTCATGTACACATTGTTTTGTACACCTTCAGTTTAAAGCCTTCTTATCATGCCATGGCTGTATATGTATTTAAAACTGAATACATAATGCTACAGTACGTATTCTAAAGAAATGAAAGGAGATGAACAGGATTTAACCAGCACATAAAGTGTGTCTCCTCCTTCACCTTAAGCCTCACTGGATGAACTAATTACTTTAGGCACAGGTGGACCGGGGAGGCAACAGGTGGGAGCGCTAATAGCATCTACTGTGATGTTAATGTCACATTGCTCCTTCAGCCTTTAATCTCCTCTGTCCTGCAATCAGCAGAGCTTTGATAAAGCCAACTGTCAGCGGCTCTGAACTGTCTGATTCTCATTCCAGTGAGATTTAAAAAAAAAAAAAAAAACAGGTCACTGTTCTAGTCAGAATCACCTGTTTATATTTTCTATGTATGACCGGATTTGTGAATATTTAATATGAATAATTAATATTTACAACCTTATTATGTCAAGTAAAACCAAGAAAAATGGATTTGACTGATTTTTATTTACATACCACATTTACTCACTCCCCTTCCAATTACTTTGATAACTGATTTCTGTTACAAACAGACTCACCTATTAAAATGTTTGACACATTATGAAACTTCAAATATGACAAACTGTCGAGCAGCTGATATCCTGCATCAAGTCAGAGTGAGAAACCTTCCACTGAAGATCACAGCAAAGTCTCCTCAGAGAGTGGTAAACATCACCCTGTCCAACTTTTTTTCCACCATGTTGCTGACATCTGCTTCAGAATGGGCATGTCATCATACAAACCGATCAAATTTATCTGTTAATATTTGATAACATTTGATTTTCAATTAAATATGTCACTAAATAGGAATATGCACTGTGTGTTTGTGCATCCACAGATGTCCTGTGGGTTACAGGAATAAAACATTTAGTCATCCATCTGCACTCACATCTACATCGGAGTAAATAAAAATTATCTGATGTTGTGACACACACTTCACACAGATCAGGTGCATTAATCACAAGTTTATTGAAACCAGTGAAGTCACATCATGTCTGAATCTGTCTCTTCACTTTCCACATGTGATCACATAAATCACACAAATGAATCCTTTGACCTGCCCAACAGCCTCACGCTGAATCTGATGCGCCGTACGATGATGTACACATGCTGTTGGCCTGTTTATGAAAAGCAGCATAGAAAGCGTACATGTAAAATTTAAAAATGTGCATTAATTAAAGAAAACAAAGTGGCAGACACACAAAGATTAAACAATATTCTGTTGCCCTTTGTCTAAAATGGAATAAAGATGTAATCCTGTCAGGGATGTTACATTGGTTTCTGTTTGGCAAAGGGTAGTAAAAGGCTTCTGTGCAAGGCTGTGTGGTGCAACTAGAGTGATCAGAACTAAGCCTTGCTTAAATACCAGTCACTTTTTATGTTATTGAGCCTCTGACATATCTAATGTCCCCTTAATGTATATGTAAACACTATATTAAACAAGAATGAGTGCATTTAACACAATTTCATTAGAGTACAAAAAGCTTCTGAAGCGGGTTAGCTTGAGGTAAACAACAAATATCAAAGTGACATAACTGACTAGAGGACAGTTTGATGAGCACAAGAAAACCACTGAAGGCTCAAGCACAGAAGTCATATGGCTTACATGTTAACATGATGTCATCTTGAGTAGGAGTGGATTCACTTTAATGAATTCCCACGTTAACATTCATTATTCCCAAATAAAGCCTTCACATGACTGGCAACAATGAGCTCACTAATGTCTACAAATCTCCAACTTGTCCAACTCTCATCTCCTACTTTTAAGACTGCATGTAAAAATTGTGCTACATATTTCCATCAATGCGTTTCAAACGTGTGCTTGATGACTGCGCGTTAACACTCCGACTGACTCCAGACCAGTTCGTGAAGCCTCAACAAGCCTGCGAGTTGCCGCCAGTGGGTTAACGCGACCGGATGCTACGTCAATATTCATGCAGCCATACTCTTGTTGTCAGCAGCGGCTGTAAAATGCACAATGAACAGTATCTAAGGTTCATCACCGGCGTGGAAATACTGTGAATACTTCAGTGCAATGAAACCACAAGCACGGTCAAATAAGCAATTACAACACTGAGACGTGTTGAAGTACTGCACGGACATTTTAAAGTACTGCGGTGAGCTTGTTTGCATCCAGTTCATCGCTCAGTATGAGAAGTATCCAGTGAATCAAAAGACACGTTTATGGTTTCAATACAAAGTATTCAGTCTACAACATATACAGTAACAACAGTCATTGAAAGCTAAAACATCCCTTTTTAACCTGCTCAAGTTACTTTTTGAACCTTTGGTTAACAGTGTTTCTTCTCTAAATACTCTAACGTTTGCTCAGGAAACTGAGTCAGCGAGTTTGTCATTTTAAACGTCTGACCACAACAAAGGAGAAAAAATGAAACTGAGCTGTTTTGTGCCGCCAGCCACCCTCACTTATGTTCAGATTACGTCCAGCAAATCATTCCTTTTATGTCACAGAGTGGAACTGTCACAGCTCAGGTCGATGCAAGGAGCTTGTGTGAAGTAGAATAGAGGTGTTGAGTTGTGTGTAGCATGAGGCACTGGTCTGTGCTTCCCTCTGGACCTCAGTCACCCTCCGCCTACTGGGTCTTCCACACATTGTTGAGTAGTTTGACCACCTCCTCATATATGACGAAGACTATGGCCACGTCTAAACACACGCGGCCGAGTCTAGGAACTGTTCCTTTGTAGAAGCTGCAGGAAAGACGAGATGAGGTGAGGTTTGGATGGTTTGTCTATATTAGAGAAACTACACAGCACAGATCGGGGTTACTCACGCCTGTGGTCCTTCATGCTTCAAGATCTGGAAGGCACAGTCCACTGTGTTTTTGTAGCGGTGGGCCTCTAAACCCTACACACACAGAAAAAACAGTGTCTTAAAAATCACAAACCTAATGACAGAGATGAAATCGCTGCAGGGTGTGTTCGCCTACCTGCATCCTGGTCTTTACCACATCTAGAGGTGTGTTTCCAAAGACACTGGCAGCTCCCGCCGTTGCTCCAAAAATTGCTGTGACAATGGGGTGCATTTCTCGTCTAGGATCGTCACCTTTGAAGCCAAGGTGAAAGGAAATGCATCAGTCAGTTGGACAGAAAAAGACAGATGTGGACACTGGATATTGTTTTGTAGTCAGGAGGCTTTCTGACCTTTGTACCAATTGCGCAGCAAGTTCATCACGTAGAATCGGATGGCCTGATTGGTTCCTTGTTTCAGCACAGTCGCTGTCAGACCTTGATACGTCCCCCTCACACCTTAATGAGTCAAATAGTTTATGTTTCATCGTGGAGCACAAACCAGTAGCCAAAGTGACCATTGATCCATCTGGATGACTTACCCTGTTCTCTGATGATCTCACTGACTCCGTGAAAGAAGCCTCTGTAGCGAGGACTGAGGGAACACTGGTCATGGATCATCTTCACCTGCAGGACGTGGGAGAAGACAGATGCGGAAAGAGCTTCCTACAACAGAGGAAATGTGTAACAGCATCCAGCTCCACCGACCTTGAGCGTCTCCATGGGGCAGACAACCAGGATGGCTTCTGCTATGCCTGCTCCTAAACCGCACAAGAGGCTCCGCGTGTTGTCTAGCCGACCGGTGGCGTCCCGCATTGGGTTGCTGAGCATTTCGAACGTGCCAAACCTGTGAAAGACGGGAAGGTGATATGTTGGAGAACGAGTGTCAAAATAAAAGACAGCAGGAGAACATTTGTATGACAGACTCCATGGTAGAATCAGTAAACTAGCTGCAGTAACCTGCAGGTAGGAGTAGTGTAGTGGATTCATTAGTTAGTGGATTGACCAAGAAATGCTGTGTCACTGCTTTGGCATCAGTCAACTGTTCATTCCCAAGTTTATACAACCCAGCAAGTGCAGTGTGATTTTCTGTCAGCTCTGAACAGTTTTTAGGCTAACCTGTGTAATTTTACATCAACCTACTGTGCTGTAGATCAAGTATGCATCGTCACCTCACTGCAGACTTGGGTATCGATCCGTATAGCAGGGAGCTGAGACCTCGATACAACCCTCGGAGCCCATGATCCTGCACAGTTAACTTCACACAGTCACCTACACGCACACACACACACAGCATCCAGGAGTGAGTAAGCCAGCAGAAGACTGACACACAAACCTGCAGTCACACATGTCCCAGTGACCTACCAATCCCTCTGTATCTCGGCGGATTGGCTCGCTCGTCGAGCTGCAGCTGGGTCTTGACATACTCTGTGGGGAAGGTGATGCAGATCTCGATGCCTCCTGCAATGCCACCTGGATGAGAGGGAGCAGAGGAGAGGAAGCACTGCTGTCGAGATTTGTTGACTCATTGTACTGGATTGTTCTCGAGTGTTCGGTCAGCATTTCTATTTCAGTGTGATAAACAAAAAAAAAGTGCAATAGATTTATTACAGGGTGGCGCTGGTGCTAGATCATTCCAGACATGCTGTTGTGTTTTAATCAAATGTTAATGTGATGTGATTACACAGCATTGCCTGGAGTGAGCTGGAGAGAACTACTGTATTTACACCTGCCCCTTCAATATGTTCAATGTGGAGCACAAACCTTTCAGCACATCTCTGATGAATTCAAATGAACAACATCTGCAACAATAAATACGTAAACAAATACAGAAGAGACATACTACAGACACTACACATGCATCTCCATCATGTTACTGCTGTAGCATCACTGCTGGCTGGGTGCGTTTTGACCCACTTCTCCATGCACAGCTTTAATGGGCGACAGATTGAGATTAAGTCGCGCTGTGCAGAGAGCCGTAGGCGGCTGTAAAGGAGGAAAAAAAGTCTTCGGGATGAATGAATCTGCGTTTGCAGAAAATCAACCTGCAAGGATGGCCTTCCCGGGATGCGTGATTTTCCTCCCTCCGACCGCAGCAGCCGCCAGGTTTCTCCTCGCCGCGTACGAACGCTGGCGGGCCGGCAGAGAGCCCAGCCCCGCCGCGGAGACAGCGGCGGCCAGACCGCGCGACGGAGGCTGCTGATGGGTAGACGAGCTCGGGCACCCTCTCCGGACGCTGCTCTCACACGGACCCTCACACACCGAAAACGGCTTCAGCAGCGAGGACATTTTGATGGTCGGCGCTGGTTACGGAACTCTTCTTCTGTGGTGTCGGACAATGACAGACAACAACAACACAGGAAGGCGAGGCAGTGTGACGGCTGGCTGGGGGAGCATCAATATTCAAATAGCGGTCAGGTGATGGAGCAGACCATTGGCTCACCACGCCGCCTAATGCCATTACTCATGTCATGTGACTATGCATGATTTTTGGCGACCAATAGCGTGTAAGATGCTGCTTTATCTATTGATGTGCACTAATAAAGGACCATACACAGCGTGCAAGTGCAGTATATTTGTGTATACATATAAATATATATAATGTATTTATATATAGTAAAACACACACACACACACACACACACACACACACACACACACACATATATATATATATATATATATATATATATATATATATATATATATATATATATAGTTCTCTCAGAGCTATTGGATGTTGTAACAATATATAATAACAGTAATTGTTAAGAGACACAATAGACTTCTTTGGTGTCATGAACTATGCAATACACAGTTTAGTACGCTGCTGTTGACTCTTGATCCCTGTTCCCTTAAATAGTGCCCTCACCATACCAAAGCACGCGCGCACACACACACACACACACACACTGTCCCCTCCAATCACCCCTTACAATGAAAGTAGGTCAGTTTTCACACACACAGGCTCACAGCCCCAACCACTCAGTAAAGACAAACACAGGCAGGATCATAGCATCAGTACAAAAATAAATAAAAAAGACTAATAATTACATTCATTGATCTGTAAAAAAAAAAAAAAAAAAAGGTTCACATGCTTCATTTCTTTTTCTTTTTTATTGGTTTGTTTTTTGGTGCGTCAGCTCTGCATGCGTATCAGGTGTCAATAAAAGGGTAGACTATGGCAAACAGTTCCAGTTTGCGAGGGAGAAGCAGGTAGGAAGACAAAATCTTTTCCAGCTGGTCTTCCTGCTCTCTGATGTCATCATCTAAGGAGTAGATTCTCATCTGAAAAACACGGTCAACAGTATCAGACCCATGTGTACACATATCTCAGGGCGCATGCAGATTCAGGCAGTGTCGATAAAGTTTTCTCACTCTGATCGTGTTGAGTGAGCTCCTTTCTGTCAGTCTGATGTGCAGCAGCCTATCCACAGTCCCGATTTCCAAGAAGGCCCACACTGTCAGCTGCTCCAGACGCTCACACACCCTGACCAGATGCAGCAACTCCTCATCCAGTGGTTCATTGCTGGTCAGGTCCAGGAACAGATACTACAGACAGACATCATTTTAATGTACAGTCTGAACTGAAATGAATTTGGCTCTGAATCCTGCCATTGTTTTGCTTTAATCATAACTTGTAATTCTATACAGCAAAAATGTTGATCTGACTTGAATCTGGTGCCAGTTCAAATCAAAGTTATTACAAATTATCATGAATTTGTGTACCAAATTCAAGAAAATGCATCAAATATTATTTTACTCCAAACCTCATAGTGGCCAACAGCTATTCCTGAACTACTTTTTATCTCCAAACCTCAGCAAAAGACACCAAAATGGCCTAAAGTGCTATATCTCACATAATGTGTTTCTCTGAGGATTCTAATTGAATCATCTCTCTGCACTTTGAACTCTTTAACACTGCCTGCCTGCACAGCACCCTGACCTGGAGACTGTGTCTGTACTGAGGCAGCATGTCACTGAGAAGAGGCTTGGCGCTCGAGTCTGGGTCAGGCGTGTAGAAAGCTGTCATGGTGTATTCTGTCAGGGGAATCTCAGGAAGCAGTATCCTTGCGAGCTGGTTATTATTGACAACTTGGTCCACCGTAAGCTTGACTTTCAGGTTCGAGCAGCTTGACGCTAAACTTGCCCATAAGTCACCAGACACCGGCTTGAAATAGAAGATAAAGCAAAGACAGAAATGAACAAAAGAAACCTGAGGGGGTTTCATCTTGACACGCTGTATTTTATATTTTATTAAATTTTTGCTATTTCACCATGGGCCAGGATTTCTATACTAATCTCACAGCACATACACTAGTATTTTGCCAAGAGTAACATTCACAGTAACATCACTTAAATTACACCGTAAGCATGCAGGCTTATGTCCCTACAGTTCCCCAAAGTTGACTTCACCTTTTCAGCCACCTACATAAGTAGTTTTCAGTGAGGACAGTCCCATAATCTGTTTTTATCTTGCTTACCTGTTGATGCAGATCACTCAAAGTGCAGTACAGCGCAAATGTTTGCAAGGTGTTTTCCCTCCTGTCGTAGTGCTGCGGCAGTGGTTGTCCATGCTGGAGAACAGTTAGCAGATCGTTCGTCAGACAAGAGTAATTCAGGCTCAGGTTGGTGAGGCCGTGCAGGTGGAAAAAGGGATGGGACACACTGTTGCGGTATGCAGGTATAATACTAGAAAAGAATCCCTTCAACTCCAAAGATGAGATATTGGCCCTGGGGTAGTGTTGGCACTGAGAATGTGACAGGGCACAGAGGACTTCCAGACCCTTGAGAAAAGATCAATAAACATAAAAAATCATAAACAGATCAGGTTGTTAAAAAACTATATATATATATATATATATATATATACCTTTAACTGTTATATTTTCTATTCAGCTTAAAACCAGACCCCAAAAAGCATGACTAAGTGAAAGTGGAATCACCTTTTCATTGATTTGTTAACAGTGACTTATTGACTTAGTGACTTGTTATTTAATAATTCATTTACTGGGCTTCATTATATTATCAGTTAAAGGTCCTGTGTGTAGAATTTAGTGACATCTAGCGTTGAAGTTTCAGATTGTAACTAAACTTCTCCCTCTCAGTTCAAGCATGAAGGAGATGGCTCTTATTTTCAGGTCACCATACACTAATGAAAACATAGTTATTGTATTTCATTTCTATCGAAGACAGCAATAACTCTGCAACAGGACGACCTTCGACGATCTTCATAATTTCTGTGGATTTTTTCACATGCTGAACAGCTGAGATCGGCCTTATCCTTTGATTATCATCGGCCCCTGGTTGAAGCATAGCAGCAACATGTGCTGTTACATTATGCGGTTGTACTCACATCATGCATGTTGCTTCGCATATCGTTCAGGCAAACAGAGGTGAGTGTTAAGCATTTGCTGAAGAAGTTGCACAGGTCCGTTATTATAGAGTTTTTGTGCACCAGTGACCAACAGCACCGATCCAGCTCCAGCCCTACGAGTGAAAAGGACCGAAGAGGGGCCCTTACACTGTGGAGACAAAAGATTGTTCAGTTTGGGGAGTTATCAATTGCGCTAAATGGCTGTTGGGAGTTCAGGAAACACACTCCTTTACCTGAGAAGCTCAGTCAACAGCTCATTGATGGCTTGCTTCAGTCGCTGGGCTCTTGAGGTCTTGTGTGGAGGGTACACAAACACCTGCAACCTCTCCAGGTGGACTCCCATAGAGCGGACATAAAGCACAGCAGAGTAGCATTCAGCCCGCCTGTATTTGCTCATCCGACCACTGAACTGGAAGAGACGGAAGCGCCAGAGAGAGGGAGAGAGCATGACATGGTACCAATGATGGCAAACCAAGGCTGCACTTCTGCGATCGCAATGAGGAAGAAACTCAAACACATGTCTCAAGCAGACATCAGGAAGTGATCCCCATCTGCTTGGCATCTTTAAACGCCGTCCACGACGACCTGCAGCAATGAAAGCCGAGGTGATTTCCATCACTTCTACACAGTCCCCACCAAAGCCTTTCTCTGACTGCTGTCTTCTCTGTTTTGCAGAGATAAACACCTTATTTGTTTTTGTTTGAGTACGGTCAGAACTGCAGAACGTTCTGCTGAGTTCTATTGTAACTATAGTTCAAGTCACAATACTATATCTGATTGCACTGATATGAAAGCTATCCAAACATTAAAACATACATACACACACACACACACACACACACACACACACACACACACACACACACACACACACAAACATGCAGGAGGTGAGAGGAGTTGTTCATGATGGATGTCGGCTTTGCCAATGTCCTCATCTCCCAAACTTTCTCTATGGAGTCTAGAGGGCAGTCCAGGACAGAGCTGGACCTCTTGACCAGTTTGTTGAGTCTTTTCCTGTCTCGCCACGGTTCTCCTCCCCAACAGATGACTACATAGAATAATGCAGATACCACCACAGTGTCATCGAAGGTCCTAACAGGACGTCTGTGTGTCTGACCAGTCCAGTTTATTGTCAAGGTGAACACCCAGGCCTTTGGTTTGCCAAGTATTTTATATATTCATTACATATGAATATGTTATTTTGTTATTATATATGAATATATTGTATATGTCAATATAAAATATACGAATATATTGCATATAATATATACAATATATTCCTATATATTAGTCATATCTCCATGAAACCTAGTTATAGTTATTTTTATTGTATTGCTGTTGTGCATTTGTGTCTCTCTATAAGAGTTTTTCCTTGTCATTGTCACTAAGTGCTTGCTCATTGTAAGAATTGTTGGGTCTCTGTAAATAATATTCCAAAGTACATTCTAGACCTGATATATGTGTAAAGTAACTTGTTATGATTTGATGCTATATAGATAAAACTGAATTGGTGTGCGGACGCTGGGATAATATTGTTCGATAAAATGAGAAAAGAATAATAATTAATAATAAATAATTAATAATTGAATATTAAACAAATATGAGAGACACAAGTATACACAGTACACACAGTATAGACACAAAGAACACCTGCCAGTTGGTTTTTTCTGAACTTGGCAACCACCATGTTTCCTTTAAAATGTCTCATAGTTCATTTCTAAAACATTTGTAAATGATTCCGTCCTGTATCTGCAAAGAGACAACCGAATACTTCACTTTCAGAAAAGAAATGCTTGAGTTAATCTATAAATAGAGAGGTTGATTTTGTGCACATGCAGTTTATTAGTTCCAACACATCAATAAAAATATCACTGAAATTCAACATAACTGGGAACAGATGAAATCAGGGATGAACATGGCTAAACTTAAGCGTAAACAAAGAGTTGTTATTTAGGTGCAAATCAGTTCCTGAGAGCATTCATACACAGAGGAGAGAGCATTGTTTTTTACAAAGTACAAACAATATTTGTCTCAAATGACGACTATTTCTTTGAGTTCCTCAGCCCTTCAAACAGTAGACACTTAGCCTGTGCAGGGAGAAAGAAAACAGTCAGAAGGCTCTCGAGTAAAGAGAGTGACATAAGCTGTGGTGTGTTTAGTGGAAACTAAGCGTGAGCTTGTCTCTATTTATGTCTGTTGTGTGTTTTGAAGTGTCTGTGCCAACCTCATGCCATCGCAGTGTGTCAGGGGGCAGCCCCAAATGGCAGTGAGGGCAGGTGCGTGTCTGATCAGACACTGCCTGGGTTCTTCGCCCCCAGCAGGGTCCTTCACTGCCCCACAGAGGGCGACATGTGGAGTGGGAGGACCAAGCCACGCCAAAGTGAGGTCGAGGGTCTGTCTGGTAGGTCACTTTCTGGCCACTAGAGGGTGCTGGTGCCAAAGGATCTGAGTCTTCCTGTAGCACAGCAACAGGGGAGTTGTGTTACCATAAAGGGAGGATCAGCCCTAAAATAGAATTGTGCAGCGTATAGCTTGGCTCTGAGATGTGAATATACTGAGCTCTAACAGTATGCCTTACATTCAGAGAAAATTAAAATTGGATGGTGTATACTGTATCATGTATCAGTGCCTTTCTGCACCTTTGCAGCTCTGCAAGATGTCTGAAATATTAATAATCTTTTTTCATATAGGAATGATGTTATACTCTTCTACTCACTGGGCCTTTACATTGTATTTTAGAGCATATTGTCCCTTTAAAGCACTCTGCCTGATATACACTGATCCCTTTTTCTTTTGTAAAAGTACTAATATTATTAATAACAGTATTATTAGACAACAGAAACTGTTGCAGAGGCTGACCCTTGAAAAAATCCCTTGCATTGTATGTTTTATTGTTTCTAAAGCTCTTAAGCTGTTCAGCATATTTGATGAAGTTGATGTACTTGCATGATTCATACAGTGGGTTGTATACATATGGTTGAACGCACTTTATAAGGTCCAGTGTGTACAATTTAGTGGCACATAGCAGTAAAGTTACAGATTGCAACCAAATGAATACTCTCCTACTAGCTTCTTCCAAGCAACTCTGGCTAGCACACTCACATAAAAAGCTTGTTTGCTCTGAGTTACTGTAAAAAAAATGGCAGTTAAAAATGGCAGACTCCATGGATGAGGACCCACTCTGTGTAGATATAAATGGTTAAAACAAAAAAAACAAAATAAAATAGCATACTGTATATTCAGGTTGTTTTACCCTAATAAAAACATACTAATGCATATTTTATTCAATTCCTGCAAAGAAATACTTTGATCTTACACACTGGACCTTTAATAAAAGCGGCAGCTGAATAAATGTAATAAAATCACATGATCTCATGTATCCTTAAAATGTTACTACTGCTTTGTGCTAATGTTAGTTTTTATTGACCAAGTTAGAGAGCTTATCTCTTGAGTTTGTGCTTGTGAAATGAGCTATTCAGAGCAAGAGCTTTGGAACGTTTCCGTGCAGAATATCTGATCAACACTATCTTAGTGAAGAATGCTGAAACCTGTTTCTGAGTTTCAGGACGAAACTCTGAGTCAAGAGACCTCAGGCAATACCAGCAGGGTTCAGACGGGCGATCTGTGAAGACATGAACACAAAAGTACTGAAGAAGCATTAAGAGGATGGCTTCTTTTCTTTCCTTTGGTTACAGATACAAATCAAAACCCTACAGATCCTAATTGTCAGTCACCTTTGTGTGTCTATATATGCATGTATGTGACTTACTCTGTGTACTGGAGGGATGACATGACACTGAAGGGGGGGTCAACTCTTCCTCTTTTGGTACGGGGGACAATGGGACGCGGTCAACATCGTCTTGTGTGTTTGTGGCTATCTCCTGTGGTGAGGTCTCCGTGTCAGTGATACATAGATCTTCCCTAACCTTCATCAATCACACACAACCAAAGAACACACAAATTTTGAACATCAGTGTCCCTGAATTATTATTTTCTTGCACATCCATCTAAACTCTGATGGATGTCCAGCTACAGTAGATATTTTGTAGGCTGATGTAGTGTTGTTGTTTTTGTTCTGCCAAATCTGGCACAATGGGGCTCTACCTCTCCATCGCAGGGCCCATTGTCAGCCCGGTCGTCCTCCTCTGGTTCCTGGAGCTTTTGGGGCACGTCGCTCTCTTCGCTGCAGTTCTGAGTCAGCGTGTCAACCTGGGTAGAAGTCGTTCCACTGAGGTTTAAGAAAGAGGCAGCAGAATTAAAAAACACGCCCTCTTAACCGCCCGACTAGAAGGTTATCAGCTAATCAATCTTCATCTTCTTACACAAGCACAGCATCTACTGTTACACTCAAGGTGAGCACCAGTTTAGGCATAAACATTAAGACTCTCCTTGCCTTACCTTTGGGTGATCTCTCCTTGTTCCTCCCTCTCTCCTTCCATCCCTGCTCATGTGTCTCCCTCCCAGGGTGCCTGATATGTTATTTTCTCTTAATACCACCGCTTTTCCCTCTCCTCCTCTGCCCTGTGTGTCCTCCCCTCTGTCTGCCTCTCTGCTACCTACCCTCCCTCTTG
Source organism: Nibea coibor (assembly GCA_023373845.1). Taxonomy (NCBI): domain Eukaryota; kingdom Metazoa; phylum Chordata; class Actinopteri; family Sciaenidae; genus Nibea; species Nibea coibor. The sequence continues at coordinate 4,316,645 of CM041733.1, read as the reverse complement.
GTGTGTGAAACGGAAACTCCAGGCTTTCAATATTTGATGTGTCTGAATAGCTCACAAGCAGGTTTCTGTAAAGAGTAATCCGGGGAGAGCTCTAATGTCTCTGTGGTGGAGTCTGCTTTGACATAAACAAGCCTGTTACAATAAGACCACAATTCTGCAGATTCAGAAGTTAGAACTGTCTGACAGCTGCACAGTGTCACCACAACATTCCTTGAATATAACATGTATTAGAAATACGGTTCATTTTGTCTGTTTGAAGTTATTTTATACAGCAATACAAGGCTATTTTTGGCCTAATGGTGTGTCTATTAGATTGTAAATAGACTTGTGACAACACTTGTCACATTCACACACTGATGGCAGAGGCTGCCATTCAAGGTGCCAAATGCTCATCAACAGAAATGCAGTGCTTCCTATCCAAAGCACTTACAATGACACACACACTGACAGTACATCCTTTTGTATAGTGCAGTATCTTGCCCAGTGACACTTCAACTAAATTGACAGCCACCCTTCAATTCCTCAATAACACGCTCTAACAGCTGAGCCGCAGGCCCAAATAATGATAATAATCACGAGCCATCGCTTATTAAACTCAGAGGGGTGAAAGGGCACTTTTTTTTTCGAGGCCTAGAGTCTCAGACCTGATTTATGTTGTTATGGCTTTTTTTTTAAAGCAAAGTTTCTAAATCTTTGCCTAGTCCAGCTTCTCAACTGTGAGGATTTCTTGTTTTGTCTCATGTGATTTCTTCTATGTTTGATTAAGACACACCTATCAACCTTGTCCTGAAAACCGGTGCACCTCAGGGCTGCGTTTGAGTCCCCTTTACTTTACTCACATTACTTCCATACTAACCATTATTATTTGTACATGTTCTATTGAACAAATTATAGCATCTTATGGAAATACATTTCCCTATGATTGTACCACTATATGTGTCTAATCTTACTTACTAACTTAAAGAAAATAAGCAATATGAAAACCTTAGCTTGAACTTCAGTAAATTGTGATTCACACTTTTTGACATTTTATAGCATGGAAAAATATATACAAATTAGGACAATGAAATTGACCTTTTGTTGCAGTCCTAGAACAATATATTAAAAAAAAAAAACATGAACAATTCTGAATGTTAAATGTCAAATGTGGGAGCTAAATAGTACAGTTTGCAGATAGATAGTCAGAATGGTGGAAATTAACTTCTCTCTTGTCTCACGAAAGGGACATTCTCTTTTTATCCTCTTTGTTATGTGTACTTTGATTTATGTTCATATTTTAAAATGCATTTTACTAATAGTATTTCTATAGATTCACTGAAGTGAATATGAAGTTTACACTCTTGTATTAATTTATTTACAGTTAGCACAAAATCTGAATACCTCTTGCATCATTCTAGCTAGCTTAGACAGATAAACAGACAGACAGACTGACAGATTTTTTTGTGTCACCTGCAGCTCAGTATGTGTCTGTACATTGTGTTTATCCATGACTGCCATCTTGTGCACACCATGATCAGCAACATGACTAGACTGTAAGTTACTCATTCTACCAGCAGATGGAGGAAGAGCGTTTGGTTTGTGTCTCCTGAATTGTCAGACAAACAATACCAAAGCCACATCACTGCCTCTGGGAATTTCTGTCTTTCCTCTTATCCCCTCTCTTTTGTCCATTTCGTCCACTGGTTATTTCATTTAGTCTCTCCTGGTACAGGAGCATCACCTGCATGAGCAATTCTCAATTCAGCTCCCCATCTCTGTACAATAACTTCTCCACTGATGTGAGTCTCCACTACACAAACTCCATATAATCCTGTGAGATCTGATCGGCAGCACACATCAATGAATGCCATTTTCAGCCACAATTATCAACTAAATTATGTGACAGGCTTTAATCCCAGGGTTGTTTTGGAGAGCTGTGGAATGTGTGTGTGTGATTGTGTATCTCTAAATGGTATGTACTCTGTGTGCCAGTGCACACTTACTTAGGTGTGTGTGTGTGTGTATGTATGCGTGTGTGCATGTGTGTGTGTGTGTGTGTGTGTGTGTGTCTGTATGCGTCTTCCTGTAAGTGCACGCCAGGTAAGGAGTAATTTGAGTGTTTTTCCTGTATATGTGTGTTTTTTGTGGGAGGAGGGAGACAGGAACATAAGTGGCGATGACTCACCAGTCTTTTGTGACAGTGGTGCAGAGAGAGTGCTTTTCACCCATTTCTCTCCCTTGGGGCTTGCATACAAAACAAGAAATGGAGAGAGGATAAAGAAGAAAAAGAGAGGAAGATTGGGTGTTAGGGAGGAAGCAGGAGTGGGGGGGGGGGGGGGGGGGCTACATGGATAATTGAAGGAAAAAAAGAGAGAAGATGGGAATGAGGATGAGACGGAGATAAAGAAAGGAGAAGAAGAGATGAAAGGAGAGAGCAAAAAGACAAGGGTTGCAGAGATCATAAACAAAGGATGCAATTTCAAGGGAGAGGCCTTTGCAGCTCTGCCTCTGTTGTCCTAATGGCTGGTGAAAGCATGGCTGATGAGCCATATTATGTGGCAAAGATTATGTTCAACAGTGGTGGTTTAACAGACAACAAAATAAACATGTGGAGGAGACAAGGTTCAGATTTAATTTGAAGTCAGGAGCTACATCATATGGAAAAATTCAAACATTTGGATTCTCTGAGAGGCTTTTATAGAGATATATAATTATCTACAGTGTGTCAGTGTAATCATTCGTGTGTCAATGTAATGCCACTGACGTTTTCTGAGGTATGTCTTGGTTTGAATGCATGTTAAGCTGTTTTGTGATACTAATACACCTACAAGAAAGGTATCATTTTGTAGGTGTCTTTCTCAAATACAATTTTAGGTCTACAACTCTTACAGCAGCTTTTGTATCCCCAGGTCACTGGAAACCTGATCAAAATTACGGTGTGTGAATCAAATTTCATACTTTCCTCTTGAGAGATGTGAACCGATATATGCAGCTTCCATTAAAGTTTACATAGCGTCGGTTATATTTAATGAAATGTTGGATGCATGCTGGATTTTACTGGGTCAGAAAAAGCATCTTAAAGATGAAGTGTCGAAATCATGTGAGTTTTTTCCAAGCAACGTGACAACAACTAACAGTTCTGATGAAGCCAAAACACTGAACAATCAGGTAAAAACACATCACAATATTGCAAAGTATTACAGTATGTGCATGTAGAGTAGTGTAGAAAGTCCTTGTTAAAACAGCTGCACAATTACGCCTTGCAACCCAATAGAGCTGGGCACAGAAAGGGAATACAGAAAGAAAAGGGCATTAAAATATGAAACAAAATAACCATTATTCACTGCATATTACCGTGGAAACTAGTGTGAACTCTACTTTACATCCATAGATATGCAGAGTTAATTCTATTAAGCTAATGTTATGCTGGTAATCAGAGTTAAAGGTTGAGCCCACTGCTGTAGAAACTCATGATCATTATTCAAACAGATTTCGATGGTCTTAAAATTAATTCAGTATTCAAAGTACTGTCTGACTTTTTTCCTGCTGTTTTTGCTGTTGTAAATACATGGGCTTCTTGGGGCTGTTACTGATGAATTGCTGTGGTGTCAGACTCTTTTTGTGCCAGGAGCTGGATGTATACCAAATTTTGTGCCTGTGAGAGTTGAAGCCTTTTGAAAAATTCAGATTGGATTTTAATTATAGCACACCCACCAGGCAAAATGTAAGATTACTATAAGGACATAATGTGATCTAAAGCTTGACACACAATTATCCCATTGTGCTGAAAAATTTTAAATCTCAATTGTATAGTATGTCAGAAATATGAACGTGGGTATGTAAATAGGCTGCTATTTACATTCTTACATCTCAACAATGGTCCTTTTGTCCACAGCTTGGCAACAAGGTATGAAAGAGAACTTTATGAAAGGCTCCTTTTCATAAACAACAGTGTGTGAGTGTCTGCGTGGTTTCATCAGAGCGGCCATGCTTAACCTTAAATCAGCTTTAATCTACAACATGTAAAACATAACTTACTGCATTGTGCAGACTTTGTACACCAGTTTATGTAAGCTTATTATTTATTACCTGCGATTATAATGCAAGTCAAGGAATGTGCCAGTCAGTAAAAGTCAGATGTTGCAAATTACAATCAATAAACCATCAACAAATCAGATTTGTGATTCTGTGTGGAGGTTGCATGTTCTCCCCATGTCTGTGTGGGTTCTGTCCGGGTACTCTGGCTTCCTCCCACAGTCCAAAGACATGCAGGTCAAATGGTGACTCTAAATCGCCTGTAGGTGTGAATGTGAGTGTGACCTGCACGGTGTACCCAACGTGTTGCCCAATGTCAGCCGGGATTGGCTTCAGCCCTCTGGATTAAAGTACACATTACTGATACCATAAGTAGGTGAATAGGATTTAAAAACTATTTTAAATGAAAATCTATATAAAGTAAAATTGTTTATTTAATTTTCATTCATTTTAACCTGCCTCCTATGTTTCCTCACTGCAAGATAATGAGATGGTGGTTAAATTATAATGGTTGTAAGATAATGGTTAAAGTAAAAATATATCAATTAAGAAATGAAATTAAAATAGACTGTGGCACAAATGTCATATATGAAACAATATCAAATATTAAGTGCAGAATATTCACAGATGGTCATAACAATAATTTTACAATTATCAATTAATTCAGCAATGAGGAATGACACATTAGGAGCTACTTTTTAAAATATTTTTTATATTTTTATTTATTTATTTTTGGCCTTTTTGAGCTTTATTTGACAGAGAGCTGAAGACTGAAATGTGGAGAGAGAGAGATCCACAGAAAAGAAAGAGGGAAAGAAGGGAAAGAGCCACAGGTCAGTTTCCAACTCTGGGACACCGCAGCAAGGACTGAGCCTTTGTACATGGGGCGGATGCACTACTAACTGAGCTAAACGACACCCCACATTAGGAGCTACTTTGAGTCATACAATGGTTCATGAATACATCTCCAAGATTTTAGGATTTTGCCATTAGAGGGTTTGATCAGCTCTGAAGGAAAGCATGGTGTTCCTGCTATGACAGCTTTTAGGTCTGTAGACCTAAAAGCTGTCATAGCACTAAGATAATAGCTGATAGTGATACCTGAACATGTGGATACAAGATGCAACATCCAAACAGTGGCAACTTTTGCACTGATTGGACCTGATCAGCCTGCACGATATTATCCTCTCAAACCCAGCGGTGACCAGTTTGTCAGTCATTCCAGATTCAAAGTGAGCAATCAAGCATGAAAGTTTATGCTAAATTTCAGAGATGTTACATTGTTGGTCATTTGAAGGTGTTGATGGAGTTCAGAAACTGACAGACTATCATAGGGGTATTAGATGCTTATTGGATAAGTCAAATACTGAACACATTAATAAATAATACTCAATAGCGAACCCTATTAACTCTTAGAGCATTGTTTTGTGACTTTGCTACCAGAAAGAATAAAACAGATTTTAAATAACTGATGGGTCTACACTGACTTGTCATCAGGTGAATGGTCCCTCTGTCATTTGTACTTTACACAACATATGCCTGTTCTTGCACTACGTAACTTATGTTCCAACCAACTAGTTCTCTGATTTTGGTGAAAATAGATCATATTTTATGGAGGAAATGTTTCTGGTTTTCCCTCTGATGTCTGACCTCAGCTCACTGTGAGTTCCCTGATGGATAGTAAAGTAAACCGCTGCCTACTGTAGCTACTGTTCGCTAATGTAACCCTGACTGTGAGCCCAGGGCAATGGCGGTGTGTTAAGCGTTTGTATCACAGGTGTTTAATGAACACTAAGAAGAGGAGGTTCTCAGGCTCGCGGCACAGGGGAATGGTGACTGGGAGCAGAGCCAATGTCGTGCCAGTACCTTTCCACCAGCTATAGGACTATAGCATATGTAATATTAATACATGTTAGACATAGATTCACTTACTCAGTTGTTAGTGGCTTTTGTAGTCATGATTCATGAAGTTAATGTTCAGCAAAGTGTATCTACAAAAGGTACAAGCTGTAATTAAAATCTTAATTCTTAACATGGTGACCAAGAATCACCCAACAAGCCAAGATAAACCCATGAAAGGTTCCATTCTAATCAACTGGTGAGCAAGCTGGCAAGATAACATGCGATTAGACCATATTGACAGTTCGTGTTTGTACCACTGACGGCATACATAAGGTTTGTTTGGACGCCAAACAAGCGGCAGTCAGAAGCACTTCAATGAATTATAGCATATTGCCCATGTGAAGTGAGAATGAGGAGGAGGTGTGGAAACAAGATATGGCAAAACCTATCTACCAAACACCTTTCCACCGGCTGATTGGCTGGCTCGAGGCAGGGGCGAACATGACTCAATCTTTATCTTGAATGCCAGCAGCTAAATTACTATACAGCTCAAAGAGAATGCGCCTGTGTGTGTATGTGTGTGTGTGTGTGTGCGCGCGCATGTCTGTGTGTGTGATCTTGCGCAGTAAAGTGTACAGATGGATGACTCATCCACCAATCATGTGACTCATCAATCACTGCAGTTACCATTTCCCTCGCTCCTTCTGAATTTTTCCATTCCTCGGTTATTCCTCCCCTTTTCATTTCCATTCACGCTGTTTTTTTTTCATATTCGTTTTGATTGTCTGGAACATAATAAATTCCCTCTATAGGTTTTTCTTCTTTTGTCCTCATATTGATGTAACTGTGACATATACGAGTCATGTTGTCACTAAGCTTCAACTTATGTCTGTCTCCCTCTTTTGTGTTTTCTGACTTTTGTTATTTTGTTACACAAGAATCAAGCGCTCTTATTCCTGTTATACAAGTACAACATAGCAACCCGCCAAAAAGCCATTAAAAAACTGAGCTTTAATAAAATAATTGCTTTTATTTTTTATCATATAGCAAAACTAGTAATCATCATGCTGTTATTTACACATTGCACGGGCATATTTATTTCACACTGTACATCTTACAATGCTAAAGGTGACATCAACAACAACACTCTCCTTTTACAAGACAGATGGCTTCACTGTGGACACAGTGGCCCTCTTCCTTTGAGATTTCTTTTTTTTTATGTTCACAGTTTATTCAGAGAAAACAACCATCTTGAATTCCCCGTACTGTTTTATTTTTTCTCTTTTTTTTGATCTTTTTTTTTTGTTCATTTTTTAAGATGCAAGTAGAAAGACGTGCATTTAACGGTTTAAGCACAATCCCTGACTCCCCGGCCTGAAACTTTTCAATGAATTTCTCCTGAAAATGAACAAAATGTTTGTAGCCTCTTGGTGGAGATCTGTCGTAAAAGGCTGCCGAACAGATAGCGTGGTTTCAAGTACTTCTTGGAAAGAAAGGAAATAAAAATAGAGATAGTGGACATGATGCAAGAAAATGTCAAAAGAAAGAAGTGGTGAGTGAAGATCTAAATTGGAGATGAAGAATGAGAGAAAAATATGAAGGACTCCTTCAAGGTCAGTGGGTACTGTATGGTGGCGGTGATGATGACCTGCCATTAATATGTTGACACTATAACTTCTGGATCCCAGAATGATTGAAAACCCTTCGTCCACCATGTTGGAAGTGTTTTGTGTTTAAGTTTGTGCTTTTGGAGTCCACAGGGTTTCTACATTGGGACAGGTTGTGATGGTAATATTATGTAATATGATATTTCCCTTTATAGAACCATGGTGCTTGTAAGGCAAAAATCTGAATCTTGAGTTTGAGAAACTGAAATTGTGTATTTGGCACCTTTGCAAATTGCAGCTGTTTAAAGTTGATCCAATCGAGAATAAGAAAGGCAATTACACACATCAAATACAACAAAAATATACTGTCAACATTTGACAATAGCAGTTTTTTTTTATATTTGTGTAGCTAAGAAGTCATTAAATTACTTTAGTTTTGTAATATGACATACAGAATATAAAACGAAAGATACAAAGTGATGTTGTAAACATGGTTTTCTTACAATGGGCATCAATGTGATCATATGTCATATGTGTGTTGATGTATGTGCCTGCAGGTGTGTGTATGTGTATCTGTTTATGTGAATGTGTGTTTGTGTGTGTGTGTGTGTGTGTCCTCTAGAAAACTCTGAATAATGCAAGAGCATCAGAGATTGACCTGAATGGAGGCAGACATACACCATGGTATGTTCTGTTTCAAAATGTAAACTGAGCAAGAGGCTGAACATGGTTACAGGGAGCTTATACTGGGACCCCTTCATCCTCTCCCTGACCAAGAAAATCAACAAAATTACAGTGATTAAAACAACATAAATCTAACTGTTTACTTCTTGACCCTTAAATTTCCATCAGGCTCAAAACACATACTTCCTCTGAGTCTTTTTTTCACCTCTCTTTTAGCTTTCCTCCAGCTACTGTATATTTATCCCACTTTATGTCAGTCCCTCTAATCTGACAAATGTCCAAAAAGTCTCTCAATACATTCTGCGTTTCATGTAGATCCTCTCGATAAAGTTTTCCAGTTCCTCCTCACTGTCCAGCTGAGGCACCAGCCCATCTTCCTCATAGTCATCTCCCGGTGTGACTTGTGGATAGTAGTACGGGGGTCGCCTGCCTCTCCTGGGGGTGGTTATTGGTTTGGGTGGAGGTAGGGGTTGGTAGGTCCGTGGGTGAGGAAGGATATAGTTAGAGATATAAGGGGTGAGAGGCAGGCGTGGTGCTGGCTGCTGCCTCCAGCCTTGTCCACGGTTCTTACCCCCAGCCCTGTGTCTGCGCCTTGGGGCCTGGAGGTCAAGCTCCTGGGTGCCGAATGGCTGGTCTCTGGAGGGGGCGGGCTTGCCATAATATTGTGGTTTGGGATATGGGAAATAAACAGGGTAGTATGCTCGATATGGCTTCTGGTAGTATGGATAGGAGGGGAAGGCTAAAAATTGTTTCTGGGGTTTATACCAGTAGTCAAGCTGCTTCTGAGGCTTATACCAATAGTCCTGCTTGTATGACTTGACTTTGTCCTTGTGCCATTTCTTGTTGGACTTGTTGTACTTATAAGGGGCTTTCTTGGGGTTTTTTGAGGCTGTGTAGTGGTAGATAGGTGGAGCAGCCAGAGGAGGAGGTACCAGAGGCCTGAAGCGAGGGGCGACTGGGTTGCTGTTGGTTGGCTGCAGTTGCAACTCTTTCCTTTTCTTCTTCTTCTCTTCCACATCACTAATAATCTCAATCACATCATCAGCAGGCAGGTGTAGCTTGCTACTGATCTCAATCAACCTGTCAATCATTTGCTGGTCCAGGTCGTCTTCATCTGGGATGACCTCCTCTGAGCGCTTGTCCTCTGCGGTGTTACCGGCAGCCCCCATGCTGCTTTTCTGCCGGGGCTTCATGTAAGACTGCTGCTTCCTCCCCATGTACTGTAACAGCATGTCGGATGCAATGTCTGCCAGCCTCTGCTCCTCCTCTCTGGCTCGTTCTGCCTCCTCCTGCTGCCGGAGCACCTCCTGTTTCTCTGCACGTGCTCTCGCCTCCTCTTCCATGTGAGAGAGGCTCTCCTCTTCTTCTTCGACCTCCTCCTCCAGCTCCTCTCCTTCATCCTCAAAGTCATCCATGAAGTTCCCCCCTTTGACAGGCCTGTTGCCTGATCGGTTCTCCTGCCAGTGCAGCTTCTTTCCAGCTCGTGCAAGCTGAGTGTTGTACGCCTTGTAGCCCTTCAGAGGAGGCAGGATCTCATTGTCTTGGAGACCCAAGTCAATGTTTTGGAAGTAGCCTCTAATTTTGCGCTGCAGAGAGAGATCATCTCCCTGCGAGGTGGAACCTGATCTGGCTTTGTTTAAGAAACTTTCTAAATCATTTCCCTCCTCTTGCACCCCATCTTCTGCTTTGCCTTCTTCCTCACTCACACTATCAGGACCCACACCTTCTACAGACCACCCCTGATCCTCCTCTGACCTTGCGTTTTTATCGTCCTCATGCCTTTCTTTTAAGTCATCACCCTGAGCAGCTGTCAAATGGCTTACAATTAGCTGTTCAATAGCCTTATCAGCCCCTCGCTCCTCCTCCTCCACCCTCCTCTCTCCCTCTGTCTGCCCTGCTCTCCTTATCTCACCACCCTCCAAGCCTTCAATGGAGAGCAGCTCCTGGCTCTGATCCTCTTCCCAGTCTCTGTTTCTGCCCGCTTGGATTTTGCTCTCCCCCGGGTGGTCCAGTGCCTCCAAAAGAACGGCGAGCACCTGCGCAGGGTTCGTTACTTTATCTGATTGGTTATCTTGACCTGGGCCCCAACCCCGGTCTAGTGACACGTTGTCAGGGCTGGAGACACTCTGGAGAGGGGGCGAGAGGAAGGGGGCGAGGTTGTCCTCTTTATGGTCTGTCCGGGTGTGCCCCTCCACCCCTCCCTCCCCTCCCTCACCCCACACAGGGGCGGTGCCAGCCAGCTGTGGAGTGACAATGAGCAGGACCAATAGGATGAGATGGGCTGTGGAAGGGGCGTGATGACAGGTCATGACCATGCAGAACTGGCAGGAGGGAGGTTAAGCACCTGAGGAAAAAGAAGAAGGAGAAAGGAGGAAGGCAGAGGGAGAGAAGGACAAAAGGCTCATGAGAAACAATTCACATATCGTCGTTTATGCTAGTTTTCTCGGTAGTGTGATCATGACAGATTTCAACATGGACACATCTGGATGATCGAGATAATATATAGCAGTTTTGAGAAAAGGCCAGTCTAGAATATACAGAGGAGAACTGGTAAGAAACACTTCACGGATTTTAGGATCAGAGCACACAGCCTGTCACAAATTTAAAATACCATTCAGCCTGTAAATTACAGACAACATCCACCATGAAGCCACCACACAGAGTTAACCCTGCCAGCAGTTTGGAACTGAACAAATGCCTGAGAACAAAGCAGACAAATAGCCACGACAAATAGAGCCAAATTTATAAGTTAGACGTTTCTCTCTCTCATATCTGACGTTTGGTTTTTTTTATTCTGGATTTTTTTAAATTATTCTCTTACAATATATTCTCTAATAATATTTCTTATTACGTCCATTTTCCTGCTATTGTTGCGTCTCTCACGGTATCTGGACCGTATAAATCTGTCGTGATTCTTTGGACATTTAACAACCCCTGTCTTTCAAGAGGAAGGTAATAATTTGCATAAATAAATTGCCCTTCGAATATAAAGCCATTTTGGGGGGGGGTCTGTAGTCGTGCGTTAACGCGCTCATTATCTTTCCACCGAGCGGATGAAACGATGAATATGATATTTTTTCGTCTTCTTTTTAAAATAAGATTTAACCGAAGAAACTGTCACAACAGTGAAGAAATACGCGTTAACGAACTGAATTTTCAGTTTGTATTTCTGGCATTTAAAAAAAAGAAAAAGGTCTCACCTCTCCTTCCAAGCCAATCCAAGCAGAACGCACGCACTTGCCATTTTATGCGCAAAGCGTCTATTTCTCAAAGAGAAAAATACAGAAAACAAATTGATCCAAGCTCTGTGTCTGTGTTCGCTGTGATTTTGGTATTCCATGCGTCAAAGCGATGTGACCAGCACACTGGTATAAAGGCTGCGCGCACACACACACACACACGGGGAAGTCATGCGTAAAGCTGGTGGCTACGGTTGAGTTATTTAACCCTCCGGTCCCTGAGCGGTCCATCCAAACTGTAAACGAGCTGGATGTTATATTTTAGAGGATAAAGCCTTTTTTGCAAGAGGGACGGAAGGGTGGGAGCAGTGAGTGAGAAACGCGGGTTTGTCCTTGTGTGATGAGGATGTTTCTCCTCAGTGGCAGTGGTGGAATGCAGACAAGCACAAATTTGGGCAGCAAAGCTCAACGTGCAGCCCAAAATTTAACTGTTTCCCTTTTTTTAATAAACTGGATCAGCAAAAAGAGGGACAGCAAAGAAGTCCAGGTAATGATATCTGGCCTGCAGTAGTTTTAGACTATAATTTGATTAGAATTTAATAAAAAAGAAAGAAAGAAAATAGGTAAAATCTTGTGGGTTTTAGATCTTAAAAATTGACACGATTTTTTTTTGTTTCACTCACGTTTAAAAAATAGCACGCGATTTTTTTTCAGGAGCTCGTGAGAAGCAGAGATATTTCTTTGACATGATTGTCTCTTTCTACACATTGTAGTGCTTCATTTTTTTAAAATCAATATCATTTGCTCTTACAGCAACTAATTATTTTTATTCTACACATCAATACATTTATATTTTTAAACGTGCAGTTTGTGTCCATTTCCCAATTTTGTAAGAATATTAAAGTAAAAATAAAAAATACAAAATACTTTTAAATATTTCTGGAGAAAATCATAAAATGTTGCGGTTTACTTTAAAAAAAGAAGAAGATAGAAACAGTTGCAGTGCACAGGTACTTCACACTAACAAAAAACAGTCGCCTAGTCGCAGCGGATGATTTTTTTTTCTGATAAAGTTGCGATTTTAAAAGAAATGATTTAAGACTTCACAAAGCCTAAAACAGGACCTGACTGCTTCCATTTCAGTGTAAAAAAGAAAAGAAAAAGGAAAATAAAAAGAACAAAGAATGACGATGTGATAATGATGACGATAATTAAGAGTTATCTGATTCGTATGGCTCGTGGATAAGACGGGATGAGATTTCGTTCCACTTACCTGGAGTCCCACTGGGGGTGGGGAAGTGGTGAAACTCACAACGCGCGTAAAGCCAAGATTATTTCATAAATATAGGATCACCTGAGAGAATGTCTGTTTCCCTCTCTGTCTTCAGCCTGTGAGCAACATCAAGAAAAAACCAAACAACCTGGCGCTTCTTTATTCACTAACGTGGTGTGTTTGTATGGCAGCAGCACTGGTGCTAATGTACAATTGAGTGAATGTTTTCAGCCCCACGGTCAGCGCAACTTTATTGTATATACCCTCACTGAACCACGTGACAACCCCCTCCCCACCACCACCACCCCGCCGCCCCCTTCTCCTCACCCCCCACCCCCCCCAGCTGCAGGCACTGCTGACGTCACTTCCATTGATAAGAATGTTGGTGTGGAGATGGCACTGTGAGTCTAGGCTGGCCCCAGCTGATGAATGAACGGAAATGGCATGAATGAAATAGTACTTTTCCTCAATGAAAAGAGAAAATTGTAGAGATAGAGCTGGGACGCAGCCATTTTCCTTCTCACATATTAAAGGTTAGTGTTGCTTCTTCCTCCCTTGTTCCTTCCTTCCTCTGCTCTAGCTTGTTTCAGACTCAGGATCTAGGAAAAAATAAAACAGGGTGACCTCGTTCACAGGCTATCAATTAGGGTCATTTAGTGACGCGCTCAGAAGAGTCAATGACTTGCATCTGCAGCTTCAGACAGAAAAGTGGCGTGCACTCCAGAGGCCAATTTCTCTTGCAGCCCGCTTGTTGGGCTTTTGTTCTGAGGTGGCCCCTAAACCTCTGTGGCTGCATGGCTCACAGGCCACGGGAGCAGCCGTGTTTTGCTGCTCAATTTCTGCTCAATTTCCAGGGATTGCACAATTTTCCACCCGCTGTCTCGCATCATTTCTGGCTGCTCTCCACATGTCAGCAGCACCCACCGTGCTCTTAACATGCCCTTTCATCACCATTCTCTTTCACATGTCTGTCTTTCACATGACAGACACACAAGTGATTAACCATTTGTGCCCAAATCTAAAACTAAATAAGGTTGCAATGCACACGTTTAAGTAACGCACAGTGATGTGTAATACATATCACGTATCATAAAATCCTTTTGCTCAAATTCAGAAATGATCAAGTCAATATGAGTTTATGTGATTAGTTAACATTTAATGGCTCATTAATCAATGAATATTAGCTCACAGTTTCTTCATACATTAATTCATAGGCCCCCAAATTAGCCAGAAAGTGGTTATGTACACAGTGAAGGGTGTTCCCCCTGCGTTCCATTATCCTCATTAAAAGCAGTACAGTATACTCATTCAAATATGAAGCTGCTCGATGCAAACATTTACAGTTTGCAGCTGATCCAACAGTCTGTTTATGTCACATTTACGTATGTGTTACAGTCAGAGCGTCGCACAGAAGGAACGCACTGAAACCAAAAGCAGACATACTGGAGCATCAACAGTTCACGTTGTAATGAATGAGAAAGAAAAGGTGGGTTCTTATGTCATGTGTGGAATGTGATTGTGACTTGTCAACATTTACTAGAGGCGTTGACTGTTGGGTCAACATGTAGACTTTTCCATATGACAACGAATTTCAATAAAACAGCTTCATGTTTCTATGACAGTTGATATGGAAGTGTCCTTTTCTATGTGAGATGGCATCCGGATGAAGTCAGCATTTAATGACTGATGATAATTTAAAGGTTCACCATGTTAACTGGACTAACCCTAACTTGATTTGCATCCTTACCGCCCTTACCGTGCTCTAATTCTGATCATTATCGAAACCAAGGCGAGGGGGAAAAGAAATTCAAAAGTAGAGCCGTGGAGAATTGATAGAAGTCTGCCTGAAGGTTTTAAAGCTCACTAGTCCTGCCTGGATTAGAATCAAAGGCTTGCTGAAGTAAACAACTCTGGGCTGCAGAAGGATGCTTTGATTACATGACCCACTCAGGTGAATTCACCTCTGCTCTTTCTGCTCTATTTATTATAAAAATGAAAACAACTTTTTACTTCCACTGTCGAGCAGTCACCCCCAAGGTCGCCTGTAATGGAGCATTTTGTGTGTTACGGTTCAAGGGCAAACGAATATACAGTTATTATGCCTGATATTCAGCTTTCTTGTCGCGCTGAACATTACTAGCATTCTTGTGCTGGATAATGTAGAAACAAGTTGATTCACAATGCTCATTTCTATACACTTCATTTGTCAGTGCCAAGCCTCCGCTCTGGCCTTGTGTGCCACTAAATTCAGCTGTCAGTCCTCATATGGCTCCTTCCTTGAGGCTTTTATTTCCAGGTGTCTCTGCATGTGCACACGTTTATGGATGTCTTCCCTTTGCATGCGTACGCTGTAATGTGTCTTGTACATTTAGTTAATCACAGATGGGGATATTGACGTTCTAAGGTTAATTGGATCTTCCCTGCAGTCACATGAGGCCGATTTTATTAAGCGATTATTGTGTGGACTGATTCAAAATGTCACTTTCTACTGATGTGAATGTTAGATTTCTGATCCTTCTTATCTGATGTGTTAGAAATATAATATGCGGATGAAGAGAAATACCATCTAAAGTCTTTGATGTCTGCTTTTAAAGCTGTGATGCAGCAGAAATGATACAGTCCTGTGTGGGAAAGAAACATGCCTGCTCTCTACCTGGATACTAAAATGGAGCTTTGTTTCTGTTCTGAGGGAGGGCTCAATGCTCTGCATGTGCAAATATGTGTTCTGTGTTCGCAGACAGGGATGCACACATCAAATGAAGTTCTTATTTGTTACGATGGCTTGAGGCACCACATAACCTTTGTTTGATTAGATTTTGCGCAAGGGACTGTTTTCTGCAGAATGCGGGGTGTTTGCAAGGTAGTCATGTCATGTTATTGTGTGTGTGTGTATGTGTCTTTGTTAAAATGCTTGATGGCAGCAGCAGGCTCCGAGAGGTAAGCATGGAGCCGGAGGGCAGATGCTGATATAACGGTCTGGCATTATCAACTGCCACTCAGCATTAGTTGGCCCCTTACCCTCACTCCATGTCCGCACCCCCGCACTGACTCACACTCTGCCGCCTGCTCGGCCACTCACATAGATTAACACTGGTACACCGTGCTTGCATTTAATGGAATACACACACTGCAGAACACACAGACCTCACAGTAATAGTTCCATTTTTCCCCTCGCCGTACGCTATGTGTCTCTTTCTCTCTCTCTCTCTCTCTCACACACGCACAGAGACAAACACACTTCCCCTCTCTTACTGTAATGTACATTACAGACAAATGAACCATTGGAGGAGGTTGGGGCATGCTCTCACTGATGGTTCCCTGTACACACTTCTAAGACAAGAGGCAGAGAGTATATGTGGATTTCTCCGTTTGTTCCATTAAATTAACTTTCACATTTCCACTGTTGGCGTTGGGCTGAGGAGAGCTGCAGGGTCGTGAAGCGAGGCTGCAAAATTGACATGCTTAAAACAAGGACAGATAAAGAATGATGAATTCCCTGTTTTTTTTGGCTACAATTATGGTAATGCAGGCTGGGGTTCTTTCAGCAAGTGTGCTAATGCAGCTCCCTCGCACTGCAAAGGTTTCTACCTCAAAGTGATAAAATAGAGCTCATGATTAACAGAAGCTTTTCCGCCCACGCCACTTTGTCAGGGGAGGGAAGGACAAGTAATTGCACCGTAAGGTTCCTACAACACAATGTATAGCTAGGACTTGATGATGTTTGCAGGACCCGGGCGCCCACACTATAATCTACAATTTCATCTAGCTCCCCACCACCACCACCACCACCCTTTTCATACATGCTTCTCAAAAGTTAGAATTCGCCGCAAGCTACGATAACCTGCACGCATCTTGGAAATGCATGTCACGTGTTTGTGTCTGAGGAGAAAATGAGTTTCATGGTGCAAAAATGATAGCGTGATTTCATTTGTTTATGATTACACAGATTGTTGGAATCATCTTTCGCTTCCAGTCCGTCAAGCCTTTTTCTCAGCTCTCAGGTGCACACACAGGAAGCAGAAGTTGTCAGTCTTTAGCCCAGTTTTGTAGGAAGGGCCATTTTTATCTCTCTGTGCATGAGTCAAATGTTTGTTCATGTCAGAAAGCAGAACACGGTGTCACACAGCGACGTGTGCTCTGTGTGGTGAGGGCTTCGCTTGCGGCTGTTATATTGCGTTGTGGGTTTTTATAGTTATGCAGCTGTGTTTGCATCTGGAAAGCGATGTAGTAAAACAGCTGATGTGTTGAGAGCTGTGAATTTTTTTTTAAAATTAGTATCTCATCATCTGTGTTAAAACGTGTTTCTCACCAAGAGGTGACAATATTGCAACCAAAGCTCACTTTTTATGCAAAATGAGCATTTCATACGGCTGATCTGTTCACCGACACACGGCAGATGTAATACCATCAAGTGAAATGAATGCTGCTACATGTATCTCTGAAAATGTTTTTCTATTGATAACATTGATATTGAAATTATGTCTTTGTTATGGTAATCAATCGTGGTGGCAGGTACCTGAATATTAAAGTGGAAAGAGAGATTATCTTTCCTAAGAATGTTGATAGGAACATGTTCTGCATCTTTCTGCTGTGTGGGATGTAAAGCATTAATGTAATGCGATGCAAAAGATCATTTGGACTAATAAAAATAGAACAGAATAAATCAATAACATTTAAAGATGTTTGCGGCTGACAGGAAAAGAAGAACTGTGATGCAGATTCAAATGTGTGCTGCCTCCAGCCCCTCAGCTCCTTTAAATCCTTTACCCGCACTGCAAAGAATAATGTCTGTCTGTTCACATTGTGCAGCACTGTGAATGAACACCATCCCTTTTAGAAGCAATCTCTGCTGGGTTAACACCTCCACCTTGATGAATATGCTGTTAAAAGTAATATTTGAATCTCTAAGCCAATATAGATGATGTGAGAGAAGAAGCTCCAACGAGCCGCTGAATTCCAAACGTCTATTTCATGAATTAGACCTGTGAGAAGAGTTATGGTGGGAGTCGATGAACCCCTCGGGAAGTGAATCCTGTGTGAGTAATGTGTGCGCATAGTGGTGATTGTTGTCCCACTCTCTCATTGTCTGCTACTCAGAAATTATTTACCCCCTTGAATATTAGCTGTAAAATGCGCATTGCAACCTTTGAGAAAGTGGTGGCGTCAGTGACGGATGGCGTCGGAGGCCAGAAGCAGGCAATGAATTTGAGGTTGATGAGGCGACTCATATCAGAGCGTGCGACATCAGCGCTCACCATCAATCTCTTCCCCTCTCCCCTGTAGACATCTGGCACATGCATCAGCAAACACACTGTTGAAAGTGAATTGAACCCAACCCTGCGAAGACACACATACACACGATACACACTCAAGGCCTCATGACAAGACACTGGTTCTGCAGCCAGCTGCTTCTAATGTACTACAGTAGAACCTAGCATGAGACTTTGTTAGAATAATAGCTTGCGTCCACAGCGTTTGAAATCACTGCACCAGAGAGCACAGATGGCAAAGTCACGGCCTGGAGATGTAATGGCAGGGAAGACAAACTTTTGTAGACCTTCAGTGTAACATGAGCCAAATTTAAAAGCCATGAATCCCCCTGCATCCATGTGATCATTACTTCATGAAAAACACTGCATCGGATTGTACTCGCATGGTGCTGTCGCAATAGCAGCTTTTATTTTGGCTTGTTTAGCAGCTCTGCAGCAAGTCTTTTATCTCATGGCTGCACAGTGGCTGAGTTAAAGTGTTTTTAATATGTATGTAAATTCTACAAGCTTTACATTGTTATGTAAATCTGATCCACAAGAATGATTTTTCACCATTTCACCACCCTTTTTTAAAAATTGATGTTATATTTCTACACACACACACACAGGAAATCTATATATTGCATTTATATTTGCATTTGTTTATTTATATATATAAATAAACAAATGCAACAGTGTTGTGTGTTGTTGCAGCATTTTTCTCTTTGCTTGTGTTTCTCTTTGGTTATACGTGTTGATCAGTTGGTTTGTGTTTCTTAATTTGTGTGCGCGGTACACCAAGCTAACTGCACCAGGCGGTCGTGTTACTGTAATTGAAGCAACGTTGAAGGATTTGCATGCGAACAAACTTTGCATTGCGCTCATCAGCAAATACTCATACATTAAAGATCTTTATTTATTTACTGTTAAAAGAGGCAGCACTGACAGAAACAATGGTGTTGGGAACCGGAGAATGCGCTGTGCCTATCGGAGCATGCAAGGCCGATATTCGTTGTCTATGAAGAGTATCAGAAAACTCTCTAGAAGAAGGTCAGATTGACAGCAGTAAATCAGAGAATAGCTGGAGAGCATCCAACAGGCCCTGGAAGGAGAAGCAATGGTGTATAAAGGTGGGGGTGAGATTATAGGTGGGAGTGATAGGAGGAGACACATAGCTAAGCTCCACAATGGGAGGAGAGTATGAACAGCAGTAAAGAGTATGGAGCGCTCAGCTTGCATGGACTCTCATGGACTATCTTCTGAGCTCCAGTGAACTCATATCACAGTGAGTCAGTCACACTGTCATGAAGGACCTCTGTAGGTAGACGATTGAGACACTCTGTGTATCTTCAAGTATCCTTTGTCACTTTCAATGAGTCTTTTATGAATAAAGATTTAATGACGTTTTCCCCATTTGTCTCCTCCAGGAACATGACTGGCTTAGCTTTGATGATCTAACAGCTACTCAGCTCGTCTTTGCACCGCTGGCCTCCTCGCTGTGTGTGCTGTAGGCCTAATGAGGACGGACACACGCTGCACAGAGGCTATACCTTGAGGCAGGTAGGCAAACAGAAGAAACGGCGAGTCCTCCAACACTTCTTGTTGAAATGAAAACTGTTATTGGTAATCAGTGCACCACCCGACTGGAAGGGAAGTAATTTTAAAGGCGTTCGAAACACGGTAATTTGCCGGTGTGACTCATCGCCAACACCTACAGCGACAAAACCGCTGCTCCTCCAAAGGAAGAATAGGGTAGCACGACCGTGAGTGTGTGCGTGTGTGTGCATGTGCACACCAACAAGCTGGTGTTTGAGGTTTATAGATAAGAAAGCTATAGGAAGAAATGTAGCTTCAGTCATATGCAACTCATCTGTTTAACATGGAGTTCACACATGGAGCGGCTGCTCTACCAAATGAGCTAATCACCACCCTGGACAGTATTTTTTATAGCATTCATTTACAGCAACAACAATTACTGAGAAAATGCAATACATCTGTATATACATTATATCCCTGTATAATGGGCAATAATATTTTCAAGCGCTATAATATTTCAGAGCAATGTGCAATAGCAGCTTTGAAGATGACTTTACTTTGTATTCTTCCACTGCTATGAGCATGTGAATGTTTGTGCATGTCATGTTTTTTAAGTTGCACAGTTAATTTCATTGTGGCGCAATTTCAATAAATGCATTCTATTTTATTATTAAATCAGTCTTTTTAAAATCGATTGCACACGTGTCAGCAAGGGTGTCTGCACCCGTGGAACTGATATTTCTACTGATAGATGTCTTCATAGATATGCTGTGCAGATTTATGAGCATGCCATGATATGAGGAAAAGAGTCGCTGTGGGTTTAAAAAGGACATCGGGAGGCCAGGAGACAAAACAAACTGTCCACATTTTGATATCAGACAGGAAGCCGGGGGTCCAGTTAATGTAATTTTGATGACAACCTCGTGGTATCGCAGCAAAGTAGGGCACGCTCACTTGAGGTGTCAGGGTGAGGGAAATTATCATGATTAATGCAGGGTTATGACAAGGCAGGAATGTAATCAGTCTCTCACTTGTTAATCATTATCTCTCCCTGATTCATTTTGGCTCAAGATTTAAAATAAGATATTCAGTCTCACTGTATTGAGACCTTAAACAAGACTTTCCATCATGGATCCATTTAAAAATCAATCCATCACTGATGGTGTTTAGCTCAGTTGGTAGAGCATCCGCCCCATGTACAAAGGCTCAGTCCTTGCCGGTGCGGCCCAGGGTTCGAATCCAACCAGTGGCTCTTTCCTGCATGTCATTCCCCATCTCTCTCTCACCACATTTCCTGTCACTCTTCAGCTGTCTCTATCAAATAAATAAAAAAAAAAAAATCTTAAAAATCAATCCATCATATGATTAACTATGAGGCAGAGATATGAAGCACTGAGGTTGGTGATTGATTTTAAATTCCATATTAATACTTGAATTAATGGCATTACTTGTATACACAGGATTAAAATAGCAGACCTTGTATGGTCTTATTAATCTTGTATCCTACGTCAACTCACAATAAATCGATCAGTTACGACATGAGCTCTCAGACTAAACATACAACTGTGGAACCCCTGATCAGCTTTGTTCACTGAAAGCTAATTCAAGCAAAAATAGTGACATCATCAAAAATGGGCTGCCTGTTCTGCAGCGCAGTTCGATGTGGGAAAATTGGACCATGAAATTGCTCCAAGCTGCAAGACAGCTGACCAAAGTTTGAGACGTGTCACAAATCTATTCAGTCTTCCAACAGCCAGATCCAGCTGACCTTCTCAAACTAAACGTCAACGGAACAGCCAGTCGGGTATGAGCCACGGGTAGAGTTAAAAACCATTTGTACGGTGACTGTCTCGCTCAAAACACAAACATTTTGAAGTGGAAAAAAGCTGCCCCCACAAAATGGAGAAAATTGAGGGTAGATGGCATTTGTAACTTTAATGTAAACACTGAATCTCATTCTACCCATGACTGAAACATTTTCTCATGTTGTATTCATTGTTATGGCACTGTGGACGTTTGGAGGAGCAGAGTTATGATTTTGACAAATCACATCCAGACAAGTTGGTGATTGTACATGTTAGCAGCAGCAGGAATATGCACATGGTCGGGCTGAAGCTTCATGTGCAAACAGCCCGTCTGACCAAATTAAATCGCCATATCATCCAAACTTTATTTTTGGTATGTTTGCATCATGCTGTGCAATATTGCCTCACATTATGCTATCACAGTTAGCTGGCTAACATATAGTCAGCAGGTCACATGCAGGATTACTCCAGAGGACCTGCACAATGTGCAGTTTTTTAATTTCATTAATCTTTAAAATGTAAAACTATATTTACAAATGTATTTGTGGTTATTGGAATCACCTGGGTAAAGTCAAAACAAGACCCCTTTTCAGTGTTATATCATCAGACACATGTGACTCAACTGAATCTTATCTAAGACCAATAGCTAAGGGACCATTATTGGTAAAGACATGGCTTCAGTACAATCAGTACAAGTGCCTGGATGAGTAACACACATGCACACAGAGCATCACGCACATGAAGCACTGCTGCGAACAGATTAATTGTTAAGTGGCACAGACACATTTAAGATTTAAGCCAATTTGTGTTATTCACCGTTTTATTTCTTCTTTATGTTTTCTCTCAGGTAGCTGTCCAGACCGGTTTTCATTTACACTGGACAATATACTAATTTAACATGACATGAAGTTATAATACTGATGATAAAATCTCAATAACTGTGGCTTCTATCGGGCAAAACAAGCTATTTATGAGAAGTTTGTGAAGGTGTCCTATTGTGCATAACCCGTGGAGCCTCTTTTTTGTGTGCAACATAAAAGAAATAGTCCTCTGTGTAGCCAGCCAGCGGCTAAAACTTGAGCTTGTAAATATAAAAGGATTCAGGCAGTAAAGACTGAATGAAAGCTTCTATCTGGCCAGCTCAGTATTCACAGAATCCATTTCCCAGATAGTGGCATACAATGAAATTCCCCATTTCTTTATCTGTCACTTGTGCTAATCCAGACAGTGATCTCCCTGAAACAAAGCTGTGTTTTCTATATGTAACTGAATGCCATAAACACGACTCTTGTATCATTTTAACTCATCACTTTCTCCATTATGGCTTCTCCTTCTCTTCTCTATCTCTCCTCTGTATGTTCTATTTCCAGGCATGAGGATGCTTATCTCTGTATGTGTGTGCAGGTGCTTGAGTAACAAGAGACAACATCCTTACATAAAAAATCTAAATAAGAATAGGAAAAGGCCTAGGCATGAATACATGTTGGGTTTCCAGACTTTATATTTAAACTATTTTCATTTTATGGAGTTTACAATATAGGTTACAAATAGAAGTAGAGTTATGTAAGAACCTGAATGAATCTCCATCAGTTATAAATAAACCAAAGAGCCTCATCACTTCTTACTGTGGAAATGGAACTGGCCAAAAAACTAGCATAATAGAAGTCTCCATTGTTATAACCAAGGATAAAACCATTGTTCCTAAATTGTATGCAGACACTGCGACACAGAGATTTCCCAACCTTTGTTTCATCAAATACACCGTGGAGAAACAGTTACATAATGCTAAAATTGGGCAGACAGGAAATAAAAGAAATACATGACTAGTGTGGAATTCCTGGCCTCATTCACAAAGCCCCGGAAATATTGGACGTGACGATGGGGATGACGATGCAGAGAAGTTTGACTTTTTTTCTGCTACATAGATTTTCTTAACTTAGACTTGGTGTGAAAGGTTGATGAGCGTCACGGACTGTAAGTTTCTTTAAAAAGTGCCTTTACTCAGCTGTCTTGGTCACAGACTTGATGCATCCAAGTGCCTCAGTGAAATATTTAGTGCCCTGTTCACACAAAGAGGGAATCGGATAGTGTTGTAATTGAAGCATTTATCTTGTGTCTGTCCTGATCTGGACAGTTGTCTTTCTGATAAACTGGCACGCTTCAGATTTTTTTTATTGACCCTGATGGACAGAAGTAGCCCCCTTCAAAGTGAAAGTAACTGCTGCACTGTGAATTAGGCAACATTTACATAGCCAAAGGTGCATATCAATGCTTCCAGTAAGCAATTCTGCTCACTTCCATTTTCAAATGTCAAGATCGTTTTGTCAAGTTTTCTTCCAAGAAACAAATCCAGTATGACTCAAACACGACCAAGGGAGATTGAATCATTAAACTGTGGAGAGTCCACAGCCACACTGGTGGCCGGAAATATGGGAACAATTCAAGGTTTGATGTTTGAAGAAGGCAGGGGAGTTCAGAAAGACTGAATGTCTGCACCACAGTATTATACATCAAAGTCCATCAAGGTCCATTTTTGTTTTTGTACAGGAACACACCAAATGATCCGATTTCTCGTTGTTTTAGAAGAAACATCCATGAAGTTACTGAGACTATAACTGGTAGCTGGCCAGTGAAAAACTCATGGTGGTGATCGTGACTGAGGCCCAGTTGTGTGTTTGTGTTTAGATCACTTACCTCTTTTTTTGTGGCTCTTCTCCAATGTGTTCAGGGCAAAAGAGTCCCCAGGGTACCTGAGCATCTATTTAAAGGTTCCGGGAGATACCATGTACTAATAAGTATTGGAGGGGGGGTACTTTAACATACTGATCATGGTGTCTAATCATGGTGTGTAATATAAAGTAAGATCGTGCAGATTAGTAGTCAATAGAATAGTTTAGATGATTTCATTTAAGTATTTTTGTTATGTGTTGTTATGTTTTGATGTCAGGTGAGGGGTGGACTCCCCAACACTGTGGAAGGGTCCAGGTAATTGCCAGTGGAGGGCTATATGAAGCTGCCAGATTCAATAAGAGCTGCCGCTGACAGGACCCCATTTTGCCTGTGGGCTGTAGTAGTTTATGTGAAAATGTATGTCTGCTTTTCATAGTCCAGCAGCTAATTTCATTGGCTTATTTGTGTTGAGTAAATGAATGAAGCTTATCTTCTCTCTGAATCTTAATGATAACATTGTGTTTGGGCTTGTGGGTAACCGCAATGGATAGTGTAACTTAGTTAACAATAAAATCTTGTTGTGCACTCAAAATGTGTAAATAATATGATTATTTTATTATTTTATTTTATTTTCTAAGACAAAAGACCACAACTTTGCTCTGCTGAATTGAATAAGGAGGATGCATCTGGTCCATTGCTCAGGTGCGTATCATTGTTACTGTGACAACAAAGGTCACCTGACAAAGTCTTTTCTTGCATGTCCAATACATACAAGATATTAAGGGCAGACAATACCCGAGTGTATTTTTGCATTTGGAGTACTGGTAGAAAAAAAGGCTGTTGGACAAATGGGACATTTTTCTGACTATTGGGGTTTCAGAATAATGGACCATTGCAGCAATGGGCCATAGCCACACTGTGGGTGTAACTCAGGACAAGCAGCCTGAAAAATATTACAACTTACAACCTACATTGATACTAAATGTGTGTGTCTGCGTGTGTATCATCTGCATAGCAATGAAATCCAGGACTGTATTATAACAATAACAATAATAATTACTTACTACCTTTATATAGCACCTTTAAGAAAGTTTTACAAAGTGCTTTAGTACAACATAGTGTAAGAACATGCCACACTGGATGTTGACAGATTCAAAGATAATACAAGAAATGATAGAAAGACAATTAATAAACATAGATACAAATAAAATAAATCAAAATAGATTAAAATGGATAACATGACAAAAAGGCAAGTCTGTATCACCTTATTATGATGATGAAGTAGCATAAATGCAGAATAAAAGTAAGCCCAAAAGAGAACCTTGTGGAACTCCTTTTGTTACTGTCACTGTGCTGGATCAACACATGATGCCAGATGAGATGGTCTGTCAAGTAGAACATAAACTGCATCACTGCACTTCCTGATATTCCAAGAATTTTTTCACTGTAGCCATTTTGTTGCACATTCTTTTCCTCTAAATACTTAATACCACTAGTGGTTTATGTCAGCTTCTAATATTTGCATTTGATTGTGGATGGAAACACACATTAAGTTTGCATGAACATAGAGTAACAACATACTTAAAGTATATACATTTAGCAGCTTGTCCCCAAACAACGCTGACATATTTCACAATGTTGTTTGTTTTCATAAAGGTCAACAGAGGATTCTAAAGCCTCGGGAGCATCAGCAGTCACCATGAACAAAAGCTACCACCAGAGGCGAGGAGGCAGGAAGAGTCAAGGACCACAAAGGACATAGATCACTGCCCATCTGAAGCCATGATCTAGAGTGAGGGGAGGTAGGTGAAGCATTATTACAGTGGATAGAGTTTTGAGTATGAAGAACATACTAGATTTAAACTAGATTTACATCAGCAGGAATCTGAACTGATCCATTTTTCACTTTGGAGAATTCAAATAATCACATATACTGCAATGAATAGCATAGTGCAAGTCCATGGGGTGAACTGACACTGTCTGGCATGAAATGCATGGAATGGGAGCCAGTGGAGGGAGGGTTTTTTTATGCTAATTTTGGGGCATTTTAGTTTCTGTTGATCACAGATGGTGAGACAGGACACATCAGGAGAGGAAAGGGAACAACATGAGGCGTTAATCCACCAGGCTTCAAAAACTCCCCTAGTTCCACTTAATCACGACACAAGGGTGACAGTAACAGGCTGCCAGACAATACCTGTGTCCACGTAATCCAATAACATGCAGCGGAGGGCTGTACGGCTGTGTTTAGGATTGGAAAGTTTAGTTCTTCAGTTTCTTTTGTTTAGTTTAACAGGAGTTTAGCAAACAGGCAGAACATTTCTGTAATACCAAGAAAGAGGATGAGTCATTAATGAGACAGGGACCCTGAACAAAGCCTCGGAACAAGCCGATTCCTTAAGAGAAGCACTGGAAGGGTACGTTTCAGATAATCTTTACTATGGAATTCAAATATACTGGTGAGACAGCTTTTTTCATGCACTCATATTCAAAGCATACTGCTTTGTTTGTGTAGCTACTCTGACAAGATATGCAGAGAGATATCATAAATAAGACGATGTAGGCTCGAGGCAGTAATTTAAATCCTACACATCCAGAGATATTATCACCAACTAACAGTGTTTGCACGGCATAATCTTCATTTTATTTATTTATTTATTTTTTTCATTTTTTTGTGAGCTCCACTCTTGTGGTACTATTTAAAGTCTGTATTCTTCAAAGTCTGCTTTAGGCAACATCCAAATTCAAGCCATGAATATTTAAAATGTTTGAAATAAATTTGGGGTACTCCAGTGGAGTAGAATCTAGTACCATAAGGTTGAGTCATTCTCCCAGTGCATGGCTTGGATTTTGAATTATCAGTGCCGAAGTGAGAGTTGTGTGTTCGCTGCATATGTATGCGACCGCTGTTCCTCTTGTTAATCACAAACTTTGAAATGGACATGGAAAGTTCCCTGTCCATTTCAAAGCTGCAGAGTGAAGAAGTGACATGCAATTTCTTTTGTATCATGGCATTGCTGTGTTAAAGTAAACTGCTCCAGAGCCACACTATTCTGTAGAAGAGCAGCAGTCAGTTCTTTTGTTGCATGTTTTACAGATAGAGTCTATATATGTTCTGTATCATCTTTGGGCTCACTCGCATGTTGAAAAGGAAGATGCTATATCAGGAACGTCCAGGATGTGTACGCGATCGACGTGCACGTTGGAACAAGATAATAAGTACTTCCATTTTGCGAAAGCCGCATGGCTGTGTAATGAACACACAGCTTTTGGCATACGTGAGCAGGAATACCTTGAATTATCACTCAGAGGAGAAGAAGTGCACGATCCCTTCTGTCCAACTGAAACAACTAACGCCCAATACAACAAGTCTTGCACTCAAAATGTAATATTTCATCAGACAGTTTGCTACATATTTGTAAAGGCTTTCCTGGGGATAAAACATCTATCAGGAACAGAAGCATATTGGCATACATCCGCTTAGCCACATGTTTTGTGTAACTAATTGGATAACCACACCAAGTAAAGCACGAAATTGCCTTTTTTTTTTTTTCTTTTTTTTATCCCTCCTGCAGCAGTGGATGCAACCCTCTCTGCAGGGCGTTGGTGGGGCCCAGAGGCACACACATTTATGAGTCATACATTTAATATGCTCTCCCTTCCTACTCATATCATAAACACTCAGGGAGATGGAAAATGAAACATCCCCTTTTTCCTCTTTAACCACATCAGAGACTTCGTCAGACAGTCGAGAGAGGTTCTCTCTTCTCCGTCCTCTGAGTGTTTCTCATCCTTCTCATCCAGTGCCCCCTGACTCCTCTTCTCTTACCCCATATAACTCACACAAATGCTGCTTTAACTCCCATTGTGTGTGTGTGTGTGTGTGTGTGTGCGTGCGTGTGTGTGCTTGTGCATGTTTGGCTGAGAAGATAAGAGATTAGCATGAGTCAGATAATGATTCAGGACGCCAGGTGGCAAATGCCTCAAATCATGCTCGCTCTCTCTCTCTCTCTCTCTCTCTCTCTCTCTCTCACACTCACTTGTTCACAGCCTTGTCTCCTCGCACACTGTCACCGCTGCTCTTTTGCTCACCGTCTTCTTCTCCCACTGTGTCCCCCACTCTGTTTCCCCTCACTGTCTCTTATACCCCCCCCCCCCCCCCCCAATCTGCCTGCCAGTGTGGCAAACTTAATATCCCGCCGGTTCACGGGTGGGCGTGGATAGGTTAACAGGGGAGATAAAGAGGGTAAAGACAGATCGAGTGAAGAGGCAAGGTGGCGGGGGTGTCGCAGACGGAACGATGGCCAGATGTGGAGAGATAAGCGGGAAGCGTGTCAGATTGAGGTGGAAATTGAGCACAAATCTCAAGGAGTGCTGAAGTGGGGGGGCGAAGCAGCTGCTTCGCGTCCCGCGCGTGATGCTGGGTAATTTAGAAAGAGTGGGACATAGGAATGTGTAGTGAGAGGCAGAGAGGGTTATAGAGAGCTGTGTAGAGGTGGATGGAGGCAGGGATAGAGAGATAGAAGGAGGGGTGGTGATCCTGGGGGCCTGATGACTCATGGCTGTGCTGCGGTTTGTGCGTCACTGGTGCTGGCTGGAGGAGGAGATAGTGGAGAGGTCTACGCATTTAATTACAGCCTTCCAATTTAGACACACTGTACACACACACACACGCGCGCACGCACCTACACACACACACACACTCACACAAAATAATATCACAAATAATAGTCTTACAAGTGCACTAATTTGTAACGCATACGCACACAAGTATGAAGACGCACGTAGAAGAAGGCGCACGCCGTGAGCACTCAGAGATGTTCGTCTGCATGTAAAATATTCTTTTTTATTTTTTCATCACGGGTATCTAAGGGAAATGATTGTGGTCACGAGCGTGTGGAGTATGCATGTTCTCCGTGTGCAGCCATCCTATCCCAGACAGACCTTAAGGCACGAAACTTATCACCCACCCTTCCTCCCTCCAAATTCCAAAATACCAAATCGTACCCTTTGAGCAGTTGCACCACACAGGCTTGTGACTGGAATATGAAATGGAGACAGACATACAGACGTGCAGGACTCGCTTTGATGACGCAGTAAAGCAAACTCTTCTTTCAGATAATACTGCACGCTGGATAGTTTTCACAATACAAGCTGCACTGCCTGCTGTTGGAGTCATCCCGCTGGTTAAAGGTCATCCTTGTAAGAGCGGGATTTCTGCATCACCTCCCATGTATTTTGTTGATTACTTATGGCTGCGTGGTTTTGAATAAGACACGCAAGGCTTGTGATTTTTATCTGGCTGATTTCAGACTGTGGAAATGATCTACGTAATATCACATCCTCTGCATCCCTTTTGCTGTTTCTCTTGACTTCTCCATGTCAAGTTTGTTTCAAAAACACTTTAAACACCTGCACTTTCTCCAAGTGCCTGACGGAAAACAAAGGACACATAGGACACAGAAATGAGAGTTATAGAATAAGAACATCACGGTTGGCAGGTGGCACAGCCTGCTCTTGAAAACAGGCACAAAAGAAAGTGCAGCGGCTGTAATGTAGGCTGGCTATGTGTATTTTTGGTATTGTTCATTTCCTGTGAGGCAAATGTATTTTATGGAAGTATTCTTTATTTATTACATGACCCTGAACATAACGCATTGGCTTTACAATCATCCAGTAAGACGGATATTTTGTTTTTATTCTAAAGTGGATGAGCTCAGCCTCAAATGCAGCATTTACATCCATATTTAGCGTTTTTGTTTTTGACAGGAAGGTACGAATAAAATACATAAATGTGCTACATTTATAATTTAGATTTGATTGTTGTTGTAAATCTCAGAAAAAATAGATAAATATATATATATATATGATTTTTTTTAAATTCCCCTAACTCCGTCATAAATATCCTTCTGCATATGAATACACATAAATACATAAATAATGTTCAATCCATACATCTACACACTTAGAGTCACCTACACTCTTACAGTTTCTTTTTATCTGCATTATGGCCTAATTTGTGTGTCATCATTGGTCTCAGGGACATAAATGCATTGTTCTATACTGTGTTTTATTTGATTACACGTTGAACTGAATTCACAGGCTCCTTCACAAGTAAACACAGAATACATGAAAAACTAAAACCAGTGTCTGTATTAAACTAAATGAAACACTTGATGTTAGCGTATACTCGGGCTTGATTTCAGAACACGTTGCCTTCAATCATTCACGTTAAATATCAAATGTTTAAATCTAACTAATGCGCAGAGTTGAGCCGATCCTCTCTATGAGCCCTTTCGCCACCTTCCTTTTAATTTCTCTTTCTTTCACTTCCTTTCCCGTCCAAACACATTACCCTCCTTGTGTGCCAATTATCCCCTAAGAGGCTGCAAGCCTCATTCTTAAACAATAGGAGCAATCAGTTGCCCCCTCTCCCTCTCCCCCTCTGTGTGCCCCTTTACTCCAGTCTCTTTTCCAGCAGAGAGTGCAAAGGGAGAATAATTTTTCCAGTGTTAGGAGGAAAATAGCAAAAGGGGTGGTGGGATGGGGTGGGGGGAGATTGCTGATTGGCCGGGTCATGTTGGTTCAAAGATTCTAGAGGCGCATCTGACAATACAACACTGCATGCGAAATGTTTGCTGTCTTTAGACGAGACAGGCAAATGCACAGCTGCTCTATAACCCTTGACAGATCCTCGAAACCCTAAATACACAAAAACACCAACCGCACTGCCTGCCTGTGACGCTCACGTCTGCTAAAGTGATGCTGCAACAAAGAGGCTGATGGAGATCACAGCTTTTGCATTTTGAAACTTCATTATGGAATACATTACCTTTACACACAAAGACTGAGCGAGGAGGTGAAAAAAGGTCTCCATGTGTGAACTCATTTCTTCATAAATACTTTAATACTTTGTACTCATATCAGAGGTGCAAATGATTTGTTTACCACAGTGGTTTCATTTCCCTTCAAAATAAAATAATTTAATTATTAATTAAAAATGAATGAAATGATTTTTGTTGATACATAAAATAAAGAAGAAATAATAATTTATAACAAATCATTTTAGCAGATTTTCTTTGTTTTGTGTATTATTATTATTATTCTTTAGTCAGTTCAGGGGTGTTTTTCCGGCAGTTTTCCAGGTCTTTCAATTTAACGCCTATTTCCCCTCTCATTCATGTCTGCTATCATGAGTCGTCAGCGGCCCCGTCCCTGGGGAGGGAAATCCCAGCTGTCACTAAATAACTTTTCAGATCACACCAATAAAGCTAATGTCCACGGACACTAAAGGCCGTGGAGTCCATTTAACAGCTGCTTAACGCATGAGCACACAAGTGAGACACACAGTGATGCACACATGAAGGCCTGTGCACACACACACACACAGATTGTTGTGGATTACCCTAACCAGGCTAATGATCTCCTCAATGGGACAACTGGGACTCTTCTGAGCTCGTCTTCAGCCTGAGGCCCCACAGGGACCTAAAGAGAGGCTCAGGGGTAATTACAATGTAAATGCTGAGTGTGTGTGTGTGTGTGTGTGTGTGTGTGTGTCTGCAAGTGCATGTCCAAGATTAGGTTAATCTATAATCAAGCAAGCTTTGATTATGATGGATGTAAAATGATTGAATATCTAATTATTAGCGGCTATTTATTATTATTTATTTATTTTTACAGAAAAATGAACAATTAAATGTACGTTAACAAAAAAACTGCACCTGTATTTAGACAGTATCACTTTATCAGTATTTTTCTGGAATTAAGCTGTCATAAACATATTGTCAAACATATTGTACGCTAACATTCTTCAAGTTAGTATTATGTTTATTTTAGCAAAAGTGAAGTCAAAGATTACCTATTTCAGTTTGTGCATGTTTGCTTCCTGTTATTCAAACTAAACGAGAATGCACATTTTAAAGTGATATAAAAGCTTCGGGAAATGTGGCTTAAATTAGTAAAAATGCAAGTATGACATGAAAATCAGGTATCTCACTGAGCATCCACAAAAATCTGAGTGAAAATACGTTTCTGAAAACTGTGTAGGTGTGACGGATCACGTTTTGATTGACAGCTCCATTGGTATGGATGTGTACTGCTGTGGACCAAGGAGCAGCAAATCATATTTTAACCACCTAAATAATTAATATCAGTTTAAGTGCATCATATTTAGAATATTTTCATTGCTTTACTTTGCTGTCAGACAGCCGGGGTACTGAAGCTGTTATCTACGCTCTCTTCAAAGCCACCAGACTGACTCCTTTGACAAAAACAGTCATTTTTCCAGAATATTTCCACATCTCACTCTGTGAATTAATGTTTTATATCATCCAAACCAGAGCTGCTGATTGTTGGAACAACAGAAAGACAAGACAGGACATTTGGTGAGTTTCTTTTTTTAAAGTTTTAATTAAGCGTGTTTTACGATGAGTTAACATGGCAGCCGGTAAAAGAGAGAAACTACATGCAAGAATATTTCCTTTCTTGACAGTTTATTATTTATTATCTATCTGCCTCAGATTGGTTTACAGCGAGAGAGGTTTTGCTTTACGGGGCAGCTGACATCGATTTTTTTTTAATGGTTTGCATAATTAAATACATATTAAATTTGATAATATAACTACACTCAATTCAAACTAAACAGGAAATCAGGAAAATTTACAAAAACTTAAATGAAACATAATAAACATTTTGAATAATACTCATAATAATTATAAGCACATTTTAGATGCTTACTATGTCTAAGACCTTAATGTAGGCCAAATCATAACATCATCTCATGACCATACTCTTTAATTTTATTTCCTGAGACTCAACAATTCCTACCATGAGCAAGCACTTGGGGACAGTGGCAAGGAAAAACTTCCTATAAGAGGCAGATCCCGACTCATGGTGGATGGTCAGTTGCCGTGACTAGTTAGGGAGAGGGAGGAGGGCTGTGACCCCGATATTATAAGCAGTTACAGAAAATGGATGGATAATTGTAATAGAAATATGACTAATATTAATAAAAATAACCACAATAATAATAGTACTTGTAGTGGATGTAGTCAGGGCTACAGCAGCAGGCTAGATCACAATGTCTGACAGGAAAGCAGAGAAAAATCCCAGAAAACTCCGGGGAAGAAGCTAAGTTGGTAGCATTAATGGTATTAATGGGACATGAATGCGTGCAGATGGAGAGAAAACCTTAAAAACACTGAGCGTGACAATAGATGCTGACGACAGGAGAGCAGTAGACAAGAAAAGGAGGAGAGACTAATTGAGAGGGAAAGAGGGATGGGGTAAATGGATGTATGATTGATGTGAGCTTGATGCTGGGAGGTGGAGAGAGAAAGAGAGGGAGAGGGGAAAAGTGGGAGAGGGGAAGCAGAAAATGAGGTGGAAGGCACAAATTGATCCTCACCTTTTTTGTGTGTGTGTCATTCTGCCTTTGTTTCGGCTCATGGCCCCTCATCACCATCATCATCACCATCATCATCATTATTACCCCCCCCCCCCCCCACACACACACACACAACCCAGCCACCCCCTCTCTCCCTGCCTCTCCTTCATTCTCGCCCTGTCACCAGCACTTCTCGCCGCCCTTCTCTGTGACACTCGCCATGCCAGTCATATTGTAACATGACATTATGGCTCATTATACCTGGGCTGGATGAACGGTCTGCTGCTAGTGGGCAGCCTTCACAGGTGCAATGTAGCAAGACCAGAAAGACACGTATGAAATGTTCTCAACACGTGAACGTTCTTTGTCTCTCTGCATTTGTTCCATCTCCATCCAGAAAGAATTGTATGAGATGGACAGGGCATTATGTAATCTGGGGATAAAGGCTTGTAACACAGTGAAAAAAAGCACCGATGGAAAGCGAGAGCTAATAAATAGAAATATAGAAACATAAATCAAGTGGAAATATGGAGAAAATGAGAGTCATAAGAGAGGTAAAGATAGAAAGAAAGCCATGAACGCTCAAGCAGCAGAAAAACATTGTGGTCATCTGCAGTGCGATGAGTCACCTGTAGGCAACACACACACGCACACACACACACACACACACGCACAAACACACACACACACACACACACACACACACACACACACACACACACACACACACACATTTACGCACAAACCCAAAAGAGACAGGCTTTGCAATCACAGCCCACAGCTGTGTAGTTACAATGACATATTGTCTCATAAACTGCATTCAGCGAGTGTGTCGTATTGTCACATCTGAAACACTATCTTCTGCTGAATGCACGGGTGAAAATAAAAAGAGCTTGATGGAATTTAAAAATCAAAAGAAACCACAAAATGACTCGACCTTTTAAAGCCTTCCCTGGTGAATTCGCGATATCAATGCGATGATTAACATGAACTGTTGAACAAAATGTTAATGAAAGACAGAAATTAGTCTCTAGATGGTTTACTGCCGACATGATGCTGCTGCCCTTGCAATTAGTTTAAATAAAATCTGTGGTTTAAATGAGCCATCTGTATACAGATTTGCCTCTGCTCCTCCCTCGTGCTCTGCCTCTGTTAGGTCGGGCTTGTGAAGGCTGCGTCAAATACGCTGTGATCAACGTGACTAAGTTATTCATTTTTCACACATTCACAAACATTTACAGACATACCAGGCTTATACTTGAGGAAATTATTAGGCATGCAACGAATGATTATTTTCATTATCAATGAACCTGATTATTCTTTTCTGTATTTTTTGTTTATGTGGTAAAACTTGTCTTGTTTTGCTTGACTAACTTCCCCAAATATTTTGTTTACTTTGATGTCAGACCAAAAAAAGAAACAAATCCTCACCTTTGAGCACCTGATTAATCGATTCATTAAAATAGCGATTCATTTTCCTTTGAATGATCATTTGATTTATTGTCGCAGCTCTAAAAAACTATCAATAAAAGCACTTAAACAGAGTTTGAAGGCTCATCCTTGTATCAATACCTACACAAATATGACAAATCCACCTGAGGGTTTTATTAATGGTGCAAACACCAACTCGATACATAAAACTGAAGCGAATGGAGACATAATGGAGGGAAAGAATTGGGAAAAGGTCACAATAGAAAAGAAAATCACATTTAATGTAAATTACCTCAGTATCACTGTTACGAACCAGAAGAAGTGCCCTTTGATGCGTAAAGACAAAATAATAAAGAGAAACAAAATAAATCAAATTCAGGATTAACAAAATATTAACCATACCGCTAATAACGACGCTCAACACCAACTAATACAAATTGTCTTGCACATCTTTGTTTTGTCTATAAAGCTAACCTTTAACTGTTTCTTCGGGAACTTGACACTGAATGTCCTGATTTCTTAATCACAAATATCTACTTCAGCCTCTGACATTTCTTTCCCTCAGTGACAAAGGACTTTCTAGCAAAGCTGTATGTTAAACTGCCTCATTATTCATTGGCTGTCAGACAGCACAAGGTTACTGTAAAACAAAAACAAAGCATTTCCTCTGCAGCCTGACAGAAAATCAGGTGAGCCTTTCAACAGCAACATTAGCTAATTTCCAAACTGCCAGGCCGTCGCCGGTCGGTAATATTGTGTTTTTGTACGGATGTGAAATATCTGACTCGTGATGTCTGCCGTTGTTGACATCCTGTAGAGAGCGACATTAGCTTTCTGTCTGCCTGGATCCCACAGTGAGAATAAAAAAAGATGGAAAATAAGGAGCAGATCTTGTCATCATTCATTCTAATTCTCTTTGCGTTTAACTCACACTCTCCAGTCCTCCCCACCGCCGCCACCCTCCCTCCCTCCCTCCCCAGCCAGCTTCATCTCTTTTCAAGCCTCATCACCAACACACAGCACCCCTCCCACCTCAGCTCCGCCCCCCACCACCACTACCACCTCACTCCCCTCCTCAATTTCCTCCATCCACTTTCATGTCCCTGAACAAGAATGAGATTAATTCAGTCCATTTGAATTAGTAGTAGCTGGGTGTGCAGCTTTAGGTTCCCTAAGAGCAGTAAAAAAAAAAACAAACTCAAACCTCTGTATGGAGTAGTGAGCTGCTCCTCCTCCTCATAATCACCACCGGTGTTCTCACTATCCTATCTTTATTCCCTGTGTGGGTACATACAGCATGTGCAGTTTGTTCAAATGCGTCTTTTACGGCATCATCTTGGGAACATTTGAGTTAAGTGGTTTATGCAACCTCCTGCAGACTGGAAACATTAATTCTATGTGTAGTACTTATTGCTGCACTAACATGTCTTTGTCGCACTGTACCTTGATTGTTTCCCTCTTTTTGTAAGTCGCTTTGAATAAAAGCGTCAACTAAATGGCTAAATGTGAATGTAATTCAGGTGTGAAAGACCACAGAACAGCTATTAGCTTTTTCACGGCATTGCTATGGCAACACTGTCAATGAGAGACATATTGATAATTAATGTCTCACTACCACTTATTGAGTTGGAAACTTTATATCGTTGAGAAAACAATGGGAGGCGAGTGGAAGCGGTCTCTTAGTCGTCTTTATGTGACAAAACCTTTTTGTTTTTTTAAATTCTCTGGTTGTGACCTTTAACTGCAGACTCTGACCACATATTTGGTCAAACTCTGTTCAAACACGTGGACAAATATCCACACTGGACCAAATCCTGCCCTGGCCCAAGCGTGATTCGGTAAATGGAGAAAAAAGATTCATCTCACTCTCTTTCTCTTCATGTACTGTACATTTACACTAAAAATATCATACTTTGCTACAGATATGAAAATCATCTCTTTGTTAGTGTTAATGCACATGTACAACCGAGATTCCAAAAAGCTTGTGATGCTGTGTGAAATGTAAGTGAAATACAGAGGACAGAACATCCATGATTTCGGAAACGTAGACTCGTCAGATCAGTCGGTCCATCTCAAAGGAGCTCAGGTCCAGAGAAGCGGATGATGTTAAAGTCTGGCTTTCTCTTCACATCAGAGAATCCGAACTTGCATTTGTTTACCCACAGTGGTTTAACAAAGTGTTCCAGAGCCCGTACAATCATTGTTCTTGGCCTTGTTCTTTGATTCAGTCCATTTGAATTAGATCTTACAGTCCGTAGATGGTGAAATCCCTACATTCCTTGACATCGTATATTGAGAAACATTGTTCCCAAACTGTTGGACAGATTTTGAAAGTAGTGGACCTCACCTCATTTTTGCTTGTGGACGACTAAGCCTTTTGAGAATGCCCCTCCATCCCCGTCATGATACCATCACCCATTAGACATGAACCTGTTTACTAGTGAAGCTGCTACTAGGTGTTTCTTGAGCATTACACACAACTTTCACAGTCTTCTTTTATAATCAGTTAATCTGTATCAGTTTAGTCTGTCTGAATAGTATGCTTTGTGCTGTATTCACCCTGCATGTCAGTCGAAAAGAATTTGAAAATCATTGCGTTCTGTTTTTATTTACACTGTACACAACATCTGGTGTTTTATTGGAATTGGGGTTGTATGTTGTAAATGTTAAAGGTGGTTCACATGCTGTGATGAAGCCCGCAAGGCTGAATCAGAGATCGTTTAGATGGAGCAGGTACAATAACTCCAACAGCAGATACCGCTTAGTTATTTTAAGCCACTTGTCACAGTGTGTAAGGATCGATTTAAAGAGCTGAGGGACTCTCAGAGCGTCACAAGCTGCTGCTTTGTTTTAGGTGCGTTGTGCTGTAGGTGAGGCCAGGTGCCGCCCTCCTCCCTCGACTCTCACGTCAGATCGTACATCTCCCGCTTGACTTCCTCAGACACGAGGAGGGAAAAAAAATAAATAAATAAATGAAGCTCCCGAGGGTGAAAGTGAAAGTGAGAGAAACAGGTTGCCTTCTCTCCAAGGTCAACCAGCTGCCACAGTCAATGAGCCTCTTCAGTCTATGAGTCAACAAAGCACAGAAGCATGAATGTGTCATATATAATACAGCCCTCCAACCCCATCACGCACCCAACAAAAACACACAGTCACATGTAATAACCGCCGTGAGCTTAATGGGAGGCTCTTGACTGAGTCATACAAGATGTCCTCAAAAACCTGTTTACTTCTTCTGATCTCTGCCCGATATTTTTTTTTCTTCTTCTCTTGTCTTTGCACGTGTGAGCGGTCCCTGAACACCCTTTGGTGTTGTCTGCGTGTGTTCACCCCTGCAGACAAACCTGCAACTTCATCAAGGGTGCTATGGAAAGGACAGTGTGTCATGAGGGACCGAGCAGCACGGTGCCGCATTGTCTTAGAGGCTGGATGAGTCATGGAAGACAAATCAGGGTTGGTGGCATTTGAGATGGCTTGTTGGCCATTGCATTAGGACAGCAGCGCTAAATCAACAGAGCAATCCTAATGTGCTCCCATCACGCCTGTTTTAGCAGGTCAAAGAAGAAATTCATTAAAGCATAATGTAATCTGATTACCGGAGAGACTTGACAATTACATGTTACGATTGTAATTTCTTTGTTTCTTACCTCTGCTGTCAACCCTCCTCACAAAGTTTAAATTCTCAAAACATCAAGCCATATTTTTAGCACCTAGTACACAATGTGAGTGCATCATCGCTCTGACTATCTCAAGTAATTTCTATATGACTCACCAAAGAAATTCAAAAGCTCACACATCATCAAAAGAGCAGACAGCAAATTTTCATCTGCTTTAGTCATGGTTGAATTACTTTTCATCTATATCGTCTCTTTTTTTTTCCTTCTTCTTCTTCTTCTTCTTGGTGAGTCCATGCCTCAATTATTTGTTCCTTTGACAAAGACTTAAATTCTAATAATGGAGTTCTTGACAATGTGTAGATTCCGACTGGAAATGTGGTCAAAAATATGTGAGACAAACCCCCTACAACCACCACCACCCCTACCCCTCCCACCAGATTCAGGTTCATTCAGGTTTTACCACATCTCAAAATAATGCTTCTCAGTCGGGCTCAGTGTTCTCTGTGTGGCTGCCCTTCTCCCTTTTTTTCCCCCAGCCTGTGCTGATAAAAGCAAAATTACACAAGATTGCTCGCATACAACTGGGGCAGCCAGAAATGCATTCATTCTGTTTTTGACTTCCAGCGCCCATCTCCTACATTTGTCCCGTATGCGAATGTCAAGTGAATGCAGGTGACGGACTCTGAGCTTAATCCATTTTTCGTCCCCGCTCCCCCTTTTCTCTCTCTATTTCCACCTCTGTCTCTCTTTGTGTCTCGCTCGCTCCCTCTGACCACCCTCACACACACTGCCAACGTGAGATAGCCACGTCTGTGTGTCCATTGCAGTGTGTCATGTGTGATAATATGTGACGTATGCATCACATGCCAGTGGTTTTTCAGGTTTCCACTAGAAGATACTTATTATTGTTATCATCTTTAGGCATCATCATTATCAGCTGGAGCAGACGTGATGCCTCCCTCTGCGTCATTGTTCCCTCCAAAACCCCCTAAAGCTCTCGCCATCAAATCTACCCACAACGTAACCAACAAAGGAGGGAGAGAACACGTCGAAAATCACTCTGGCGCTCTTTCAACGTCCCTCCCCTCATCCATCCTCTCATCCACGGCCTGCAAACCCACCCACCCTCCCCGTATACCCTCTGCACTCTGTCTGCCTTTTTTCTTTTTTCTTTTTTTTTGCCTCTCTATCAAATGTTCACTTCTTTTGTCTCATCCACTCTTTCTTGTTCCATCGTACTCCATCTTTCTACGTGACACGCTCTGCCCCTGTCCGCTCTCTCTGGCCGCCATTATCTAAATCACCCATCTCCTCATCTTTCCCTCAATTCCCCTCTCTCATAGTCAAAAAAAAATCACAACCTATACACACACAGATAAATGCACACAACACACACACGGTGCAAACACTCTCACCCCTCCTAAAACCCTTTTCCATGTACCCCCCCCCCCTCCTCACCACCACCTTCTACTCTCTCCAAACCCTTACCCCCCCCACCTAATCCTAATCACACCACCAGCCACCGTCATCAGCCCTTATCTCACTCCACCAAATCTGCTGTGACTCAAAACAATTTCCTCTCATTTGCGATTTTACTGCCCGCCCCCGCCTCCCACACCTCCATCAAACCCTCCTACCCCCTCCAATAAAACCCTCTCTACCTCCTCAAAACCCCATCGCTACCCATCAGGCACAAACCCCACCCAAATGCACACATGCACGCAAACACAAACGCGTATCCAAATGCACTCACGTACACACACTCTGAGCGGCCGCCATTATGAATGACGGCTCATCATGTGTAAGCAGTGACTCGCCACTGTCATCCAGTGGAGCCCGAGAAGAAGAACTGCAGTGTGACGTCACAGCGGACGCCGGCCCCGCTGGTTGGTGGAACATATTTACGTGTGTGTGTGATTCTGTGCGTGTGGTTGGGATGGGGGAGCCGGAGGAATACAATTTGGTGGGTGGGTGGACCTGGTGGGCCTTGCTGCATCACTGAACCAGGAAAATGAATGAGAGCCTACACAAGGTGTCACCCCCTTCCTCTCCCGTCGGCCTCCGTTAATTTCCCCTTTCTCTTTTCCGTTCTTGTCTTCTGCCGTTAGCACCCGAGGCAAACAAAACAGTCCGAAATGAACTGTTTGACAATATGTTCGACGGTGTGTCGCAGGCTTTGCTTCATCTTATCTTTAATGATTTGAATCCGCTAAAGAAGAAACAGATGTTGATATTGTTTGATTAAATGATTAGAGATGGATTCAAAGTTCAGTGAAGCAGCCTGATGTGCCAGAAATTTTGAGCGTTGGATTTTCAGCAGGAGCAAAACAGCACCACCCAATGGGAGGTTCTCATAGCCACAAGCAGACCTCACCCCTTACTATGGGGAGGAAGAATATAACATACTACATGATGAGGTGACAGGAAACAATCATGTGTGTTGTCTTATGGTGACAGACACAGCGAGAAACATGTCAGCTCTTCCTGTCGCTGTCATTAAATGGTTTGATAGCTGACAGCCCCAGTTTTCCCCTTTTCTTTTCCAGCAGAAAAGTTTGTAGTTTTAATTATCGCCCATGTTCAGCAGCAGCGTTGTATAAAATGGATAAATAAAGCTGCTCTAATCAATGGGTCAGATTACTATAAATATAATGTAAATGTGGTCCCTCGTGGTTGTTTTGGTGTTATGTCAAACACGTCACATCAAAATTTAGAGCTGTACATATAACTAAAACACATTCCTTTGTGATATATGCCCGATGAGCAGGAAAAAGGGGGGAGAAATCACAGATCCAGTGAGAGTGGATCATTTTCACTTTCCTTGTAGTGTATAAGTCATCTTTCTCTGTGGTAAGGATGTAACTTTGAAGCAGTGGGAGATGATTGAACTATATTCTCTACAGTAAAACTGCCTCTGTCCTAACTGCCACTTTTCATCAATGTTCTATAGAGGGTTAAACAGGTTGAGCCCAGTTACTTATACAATGTGTTTAATTATAGGCATGTGCATTCACACGCGGCTGCGTTGAAACAGTGAAGATATCCAGAGCAGCTGAAAGACAAACAACCGGCTTCACATTCAATTTTTGAAGTTTCTGCAGGAATGCACAGCTTGCTTGTGGGTGCAGAGTGGAGAAATCTGACTTTTAGCAATGCCCCAGCACTGGACATGCCCTCTCACAGACAGAGAGCAAGATGGCAAGACATTTAATTGGTTATTGATTACTCCCAGCCTTCTTGTCTGTGTCTGAAGGGAAGTGTTCCGTACTGTACTATCATTCAGTTTTAGGATTGAGTTCTGTTTTCTGCCAAATCTCATTTTAGTATGGAAGATTTAGCTGCAAAAAATACTTGTCGGGGAGTAAATGGACAGTACGAAACAGACGAATCACCTCCCGCTGCTCACAGTGTTGACTCATGCTGCGGATCTTGGATGAAAAGCGTCAGCCTCTGGGTACCTGTGGACTACAAGAATGAAACAGTTCAGGTTTTAAAACTGGCGGGACCTGTGGTAAGATTGTTTTTACATGTAACAAAGAGACTAACTCTTAATGAGTTATACCAAGATAAAGTGAATATTTGTTTTAATTTTAAAATGCTTTACTGCTTTTAATATGAGGATTGTGGTAAACCAGTTATTCATTTCAATAGCTTGACGATGTTCTAGAAGAAGTGACACACATAAATGTATATCCTGCCATAGAAATAAAGCGCATGTTCAAGTGTCTCCATGAGAAAAATAGTTTCGTATTTCCGAGAACTAAACTAACCAGATATTCACTGACTCCTATTCATTGCACAAACCCAGAACTTGATAGACAAAGACATTTAGTTTCCTTTTGTGCAAACCTTTTGATGCCAAAGGTTGTCAAAAAGCTAGAGGTAGTAAAGACGTTTAGAAATACAAAGGATCTGCAGTAAAACCGAAGCGCAGCACATGTCAGCTGCCAGAGCTAATAAGAATGTTTTCTTACCTCGACGCCTTTTGAAACAATGTTTTTTTTATGATGAATAATAACTCAATCAGCCAGTGTATGTGCTGCATATAGAGTTAAACATTTCATTCATGTTTTTTTTATGTTTATGAAAATGAGGGATCATGATTTTGTTTATCAGTTTCTTTCACAGTTGATGACTTTCCTGATCGGTTTCATCAGCATGGTGTTCTGTGGTCACCTGGGGAAGACAGAGCTGGCAGGGGTGGCATTAGCCATAGCAGTGAGTTCTGTTTCTGTTTTTATTTCATTTGTTTTTTAATCTATATTTCAAAGTTTTATTCAAACATCTATTTAAGCATGTTTGTCTCTACTTTCTGAAATAATAATATTTCATTTTATATAGGTAATAAATGTCACAGGTATTTCCATTGGCTGTGGTTTGGCATCAACATGTGATACTCTCATATCTCAGGTAGTCAATTATTATTATCATATATTTATAGAATTCAAGTCAATTCAGTTTTATTTATATAGTACCATACCAACAAAAGTTATCTCATGACACTTTTCATACAAAGCAGATCTAAACCATACTCTCTTTATAATACTCTTTATAGTATTATTTACAGAGACCCAACAGGTCCACCACAGAAGCAGGCTCTGACCAGTTACTGTTGTGTATCTGCCCTTTCAGATTTGTTCTCCTATGTCAGTTTTGCCCTTTTCCTTGCACACAAGCAAGTATTATTTTCCTGTTTTTCTGACCCCTTTCTTGCAGACTTATGGGAGTGGTAATCTAAAGCGTGTAGGAGTGATACTCCAAAGGGGAATTTTGATTCTGCTCTTAGCCTGTTTCCCCTGCTGGGCCATCCTCATTAACACTCAACCCATTCTGCTGGCTGTCAGACAGAGCCCAGAGGTCGCCAGGTGAATCATTTCTACTTCAAACATGGTGTTATATAATTTCAGCTGCTACATATAGACTTATTACTTGTGAATTAACATAATAAGTGTGATTTTTGCACATATTTTTTCCTTTTTTTGTCTGCCATGAAGACTCTCCCAACTATATGTGAAGATCTATATGCCGTCTCTGCCAGTGAGTTCAGCTTCCTCCAAAGATGAACAAAATGTTTTTCACATGTTTTTCCACATACACCGTTGGATGGTCATTATGTTGCAATATGGATCTAATTAACCCCATCCATCATCTCATTTTGCAGGTTGCCTTCATGTACCAACTGCAAGCGAAGTATCTTCAGAATCAGGTGCTTTTAATGACTTCCACTTAAGACCACTGGTGTGAAACAAAATAATGAAAGTTTGTCAGTAATGAGATCATTTTGTGTGTGTGTGTGTGTGTGTGCTGTCTTAGTTGTGAAATACCTTAAAACTATTTTTTCTATTTAATTTTTGTATTTTTAAAATCACCAGGCACCACTTGGCTAGTGTAGGATGACAAGTCCACGATTCGGAAGGTTCACGTGTATGCGTGTGTGTATATACTGTGAGAAAGTAAGAGACAGCTTTAAAACAGTTGGTTGTGGCTTTCGCCTCACAGGGCATCATATGGCCTCAGGTGATATCTGGTGCCATGGGGAATGTTATCAATGCAATAATCAACTACATCTTCCTTAGTGTTCTGGATCTTGGGGTGGCGTGAGTACATCCACTAGTCAGCCTCAACTAGAAATTTTTTTAGGATTTGACAATGACAATGATATTTTTCTGCCTTTTTCATTGTTGTTTATTCCTTTCGACACCCTAAAGTGGATCTGCAGCTGCTAATGCCATCTCACAGTGTTCCTTGGGTGTGTTCTTGTTTGTGTACATCTGCTTCCGGGGGCTTCACAAAGCTACATGGAAGGGTAAGTTTAACATATTAAACTATTGTAGGCATGATGTCTTGAAAGATTTCTGGTTTTGTGTTATTGAGTTGAGTTGACTTGCTGTGTTTAATTGATTAGCACAGTAGCCTTATTTATGTATAAATAAAAATAATATAGTATAATATATATATGAATATATTATATTCAATATATTATATAAAGAATTATAGGTCTGTAACTATGATGTAAAATATTTTCTGTCCTGTTAACATGATATCAAACTTAAGTTTGCTTCTGTTAATCAAATCAATGAGCCTATCAGCTACTAGTGCTCATTAGCAAATGCTATACTAGATGTTAAGTGTACTAGATGTTAAATAAATCCTAATGAATATCAGCATGTTCAAATTGCCATTGTGAGTGTGTTAGCATGCTGATGTTTACCCTTTAGTTGGAAGCACCGCTGTGCCTAAGAACAGCCTCGCGCCTCTTCCATTGTGAAGAAGCCTCACTCTTCTTCAGTGAAACATCAGGTCTGTTTGCTGTCTTAATGGCTATAAATACAATTCACTGAATACTTTGTGCCTTTTATCATCTAC
Organism: Nibea coibor; assembly: GCA_023373845.1. NCBI lineage: Eukaryota > Metazoa > Chordata > Actinopteri > Sciaenidae > Nibea > Nibea coibor. The sequence continues at coordinate 4,271,987 of CM041733.1, read as the reverse complement.
TACTGTAGGCTGGTCCAGAGACTGTCTGCAGGAGTGGGGTTCTTTCTTCAAACTGGCCATCCCCAGTATGCTGATGCACTGTCTGGAGTTTTGGCTGTATGAGATTGTAGTGTTCCTGGCAGGCATCATCAGTGAGGTTGAGTTGGGAGCTCAGTCTGTAGTTTATGAACTAGCTGCTATTGCTTACATGGTAATTCCCTTACATCGCTTTTACAATGTAAAACTATTTTTTTTTCCTTTTACATTGTTTTTTTTCTTGTAGTAAGGATGTTTTGGTGAACAACACTGTATGGTGGTGGTCTGTATACACAGGATGATACCAACAAATTTTTCCTTCCCGTCCCGCAGTTTCCAATGGGTTTCATTGTCGCTGCCAGTGTGCGAGTTGGAAATGCTCTTGGTGCTGGGAACACAGCGCAAGCCAAGTTGTCCGGCAAGATCTCCGTCATGTGTGCATGTATGAACCAAATATGTAGTCTGGCAAATCTCCACCACAGCAGAGGCAATGACTGCTGTGCTGAGTTATACTACAGAGGAGAGGCTACATGGGCCTTTTTCAAATTTATGTGTTGTTTTTATCCATTTTAATGTTCTGTCAACTGACACTTGTTCATTTAAAATATACGCTAATGCAGGTCATGTGTTTAGATGTCTAATCATGTGCTTCCCAATCTAGTCATTGTCTCGTGTTTCATTGGAGCTTGTCTTGGTGTGTCTAAGGATGTGATTGGTTATATTTTCACCTCCGACAAGTGAGTACAGATTTTGACAATTACAAAACATTCACCATTTTTGTTTTCTTGCCTCAGTAACAATAGCTAACATATTGACACTTATCCACAGAAAGCTTGAATTACTTACTAAACTTAAATTACTCAAAGTGTCATTCATCATGTATTAACCTCAGAGGACACTGACCTTTGGGTGCAAAGTAAAAATGCTGTCACATGCACAAGCAGTGTTTGTTTTCATATCTGTATTTGTGTTTTGCTTTTAGGGATATCCTTCAGAGAGTGTCTGATATCATGAAAATGTATGGTTTCATCCATGTTGCTGAGACTTATGCGGTGAGAATTTGTCGCTTTATCTGTCCCACTGAGCAAAATGAGCCTGATCAGTTGGGATAGATTTCTCTTTGTTTTACATCCACAGGGTGTAGCAGGAGGTGTTGTCAGAGGGACAGGAAAGCAAATGGCCGGTGCTCTGTGTAGCTTGGTGGGTTTCTACTTCATTGGGCTCCCCATTGGAGTGTCTCTGATGTTCCCCGTCAAACTGGGCATTGTTGGTGATTACAAATTAAACCTTTATGTTGTAAACAATTCAATCATATTACCACACAAACTAATATGCTACCTTCATTCTGTCTCTGTTGTAGGGATGTGGTTAGGGTTGTTAATCAGTATTGTGATGCAGTCCGTGTTTTTTACACTTTTCCTGTGGAAACTAAACTGGAAGAAAGCCACTGAAGAGGTGAGAAATTACTTCAATAAACATGCTGCCATTGCTAATGTGGATACAACTGTGCAAATTCAACAATGTGGTTTGTAGCCTGTTTTTAGTTGTTGTTTTAATATCTTTGAAAAGGCGCTGGTAAGAGCAGGAGTCTACATTACAGAGAGGAATATCTTTGGGATAGAAAACAAGGGTAAACACGAGTTATTCTACCTAGTTTACAGCTAAATACAGACATCAACTATTGCACCACTAACATTCAGCATGTCACTTCATTTCAGCCATGGCCTCGGATGAGAAACATTCCCACAAACAGACCAGTCAGTCTAATTCTTTGAGTCTAGCAGAGGGGAAGCTGGAAGTGCCTGGTGCAGGTCAGCAGACTTCAGATGACATGGCTTTGTCAGTCAGGCAGCTGGTGGTACGACGTGGCCTCACCGTGGTGCTCATGTTCGTCATCCTCGCTGCTGGAGTCTTCATCAGTGAGCTGCTCACCAGCCTGCTCGATTAAGACAAGTGACCACCATTAGACCACGTGTGCAGCAACAAACAAAGCTCTGCCATTAAGACTTCAGATGTATCGTTCATACTGTTAAGCACTAAGACACATGTCACAGAAAAAAGACAAAATACGCGCAGACAAGATGAACACTTGCAATCGAAAAGTAGCATTTACCACAACAAGTTCTGCCTGCGAACACAAATTGGGGTCTTAAAAGTTTAAATGACAATGATGCAGAAGCAGCTTCCATTTTACAGTATCAGCCATTTGATATCAGTTTTGTAATTTCCATTCCATACGCCCACATTTACAGAGTTCCAGGTCATTTGTTGTGCACTGATGGAAAGACCTAATAGCGTTTGAATGACTGTTACTAAATTTGACTAACTAACTAATTTAACTAAATGGAATTTTTCCACAGTTTTGAAAACTTAATATAATTGCTGTGAAAGAGTTCAGATCTGCTTTGATTATTATTTCATTCTCTGTCATTACTGCATACTCCGTTATAATTATCGTCAGAAAGAAGTTCTATTATAATAAAACATTTTGACGCTTTTTCTAGATCTTTGTTGCTTTCATCCGTTTTTAAATAGATCAAACACAGTCACTTTGGAGTTGTAACATTAGTCACGTTTTGGAAAATCTAATTGAGAACATGATGTAAATGAGGCAGCCAATGAAAATAACTGAAACATACGTTTTATATATAATCATACTGTGTAAGATAGGCTTTAATCAGGACAAAATGTATGTTCCCATTGTGAAATATATAGTCTGGTTGCCACAATTAGAAATAGCATTATTAAATGCTATATTTAGGCTCCAGCGCATCTGTGGATGTCTGCTTTCATCATCAAAGACAGAAAAGATGCTCTTCTTCTGTGGTTTATTTTTCTGTCCTTTGATCTGTGTTGCCAAATTTGATGATAATGAAAGGTCTGCAGGCACACACTGCAACATGCTCCCGGATGAAGACATGTCAAACTGAGCAAATCAGCCACCTGTTCATACTGTGCAGGAGCAGATAACTAGCTAGCTCAGGCCTCACAGTTACAGCCTGCTTCTAAATAAAGCATCCACCCTGTTTAGCAGCAAACAATTAACCACATGTGTGATTTTCTGAAATATGTACATGTATGCTGATCCAGTGGAAGCAATGGCTTGACTTTTTGGGAGATTACCTCATTCACTTTCTGACAGAGTTACATTTTTGGTAAATACTAATAATAAATACTAATAATTCATTCCAGTCATAGTCAGGCTCTCCTGAAGGGACTGTTGTTTTTTTTTATTACAGACTAACCACTACATATCCCCCTTTATTTATTTCAGTAGGTGATAACTTTAAAGGGGTTTTCATTTCAGGGGTCTTCATAAATGTCTCCATTCATGAGCCACTGCACTCTTCAAACTGACATCAGCTCTGGCTCTCAACACATTGATGTTTGCAACAGTCACTTAAAGATTTGCATATTAATTTATCGTTATTCAACATGTAAATCAGCCTTGATTCATACGTGGTTACATCGTCATCTGAGCTTCAGTCTTGCTCATCAGCGGAGACATTGCCAGGCTTCTCACAGAGACTGTAATCTTGGCCCGCTCACCTCCAGAGACTGCAATCAGTAACATGCTGTGGCATCATTAACAAGTGACTGTGTAAAGATTTGCTGTCAATATCGATAGACTGGCTTAAGAAATCTCACATTAACTTCTTAGCTGTGTCACCATGAGTACAATACCTGGAATTCAGCTAAACTATGGCTGCTCATAATAATTACACATTATTATTACACATTATTGGTGTACACAGTACAGGACTGTATGTTACTGCATATGCACAAATACTACTGTGTGAGGATTTTGCAGCCTGAGGGGATGTAATGGATAGTGTTCTTAATAATAAGCTTTTTCTGGCTCTTTTTTACGGTGGCCAACAAGGGAAAATGTGGTCCGTCAAACCGTCAAACGTCAAACGTCAAAACATGCAAACCCACAAAACAAATGTGAAAGAAAAATGCTCCGAAAAACAAAAACACACAAAACCCCAAAACAACTGCAAGAGAGAAACGCTGCAAATTCACTTCACAAAATGGAAGCATGCCAGGCCACTAGGGGGACCCGACCTGAAAGATAGTCAAAGAAAGTCCTGGCACAATTCATGGCAGCAGCAGCTAGTAGTGGCACTTCGCTGCTACTGACCTGCCACGGCACTGCTGCTGTTATGGGCATTTGTTTTTATTTAAGTAGTAGCAGCAGTAGCATTTCCATTACGTGATTTCTGCATAGCGTTCACCACAGGAGAAACGCCGCTTAATTTGCAGCGTTTGTCTCTTGCAGTTGTTTTGGGGTTTTGTGTGATTTTGGTATTTGCAGCATTTTTCTTTCGCATTTCTTTTGTGGGTTTGCATGTTTTTGCTTCTGCTTTTTTTTTTGTGATCGCAGCATTTTTCTCTTGCAGCATTTTTCTCTTGCAGCATTTTTCGGTTGCATTTGTTTTGTGTGTTTTTGGTCTTAAAAACTGCAATCTATTCATAATCACTGCAAAGTAGTATGAACTTTGTACGCTTCCTATTTAAATAAAACAGTAGTCGCTTGAGCCGTCACCTCACCATGGGGCCTTTATTTACTATCTGTAAATCTGTGACGTTTATTGAAGAAAGAAATTGAGGCCTAGGTTACCCTTTTCTAACAGTCAGTATGATGGCTACATCAACAGCAGGACCTCAATAATCTGTGGTCCCATTTTTGAACTTTCCCTTCAACTGCATCATAAGAATAACTGCACTGTACTACCTGTAGTCCACCTGTAGTTAGTTTCATTGTTATACACTTGAAAAATCATCTTTATTGATTAAGCTATCATATGGCATATCATTATGATACTGACCAAAAGTAAAAAAATAACTAGCTTATTATTTATCGATCACCCCTTTCCTGAAGAATACCAGAGCAGAGTGACAGCGACATAGGAAGACAAAGCAGAAATAGTTATACTGTGTATTACATACAGTATGTACATTTTACATCAGATATTTACAGTCAATCTTCTATACTTTCTAGACACGAGAAAATCATTAAAGTTAAGTAAGAAAGAAAATATGTCACAGTGCAATATGTAAATCAAGACAAAAACAGAAAAGTTATCTGTGAAAGAGCATGTGTTTGCCCATGTGGTCTTATCTAGTGAGGAATGAATAATCTGTCCTGCAGTCCCAGTTGAGCATCTGAGGCTTAGCAGGTTAAAACATGAGCTTTACAAACAAGACCTTTGTTCCTCCTGCCAGTCTCCCATGACATTTCTTTCAGCTTTCTGTGGATTTGCTCAACAGCGAAACGCTGACACATCTTTACACAAAGAGACAAATTCAACACTTTTCTCAGTCAGGTCAGTGATAGCTCTAGAGGTTTGTGGTCACGTCCAGTGCTGCTAGTGGTGTAGGAGTGGAGTCATTACCCCAGTTGAGGGTAAAGTTGGCCATGGTCTGGACAGAGGGCTCAGGAGCAGGGAAAGCAAAGTGTAAAGCAATACCTATAGCCAAAATTAGAACTGAAACAAAGACAGTCAGTCCCCGACGCAAAATGAGCTGACGGGTAGAAAGCAGCTCTTCAGATTTGGTGTTTGGAGTATTTTTGTTCTGTTCAGCATCCCCCTCAGTCCCTCCTGGATTTATGTCGTTGCCCTTGGCCACTTTCAGTTCCTGATCCTGAGTGTTGACTGGATTGTAGCCTTTAGGGGCTTCTTCACCATCAAACCGGGCCTTCAGGGTGCAAAGATAGTGGTGTTAATCATTATGTGAGTAACTCAAGTAATGATAAAACAAAGAACGCCAAACAACCTACTTAACTACACACTACAAACCACACATATGTACTTACTGTATTAGGGAAGTCAGATATATCAGGCACCGCTGCTTCATTCAGTATTGTACTAACAGGACGCTTTGGTATCACCACAATTTTCGCTCCAGCTCGCAGTTGAGCCTTAAAAACACATACAAGTGAAGGTCACGGGACACATAAAAATACATATACAGATAAAGTCACCTCCAAATTTACCCACAATCCAAATGCAAATAATCTCCACTTTTATATTAACAACTATGTTTTTCTGTTTTGTGAATGAGCTGAGAGACATAACAAGAAAGCTATGCCAAAGAAATTATAGAAGCATGACAAAACAAAAACAGATTTGCAATTAATATGAACAAAAAGATTAAAATGCTGCCAAAATCCAAATGGTATGTGGAAAACACTTCAGGGATGCCAGAATTTACTGAAAAGAATCTTCTAATTTGCAAGTTACATTTGATAAGCGCAATTACCTTCCTGCCCTCAATACTTTCTGGAAAGGACTAAATGGTTGTTGATAAGAGCATCCTACCTTATGTGTGACTTTCTCCCAGTTGATTTTGAAAATTAGAATGAGAATGAATCCCGCCTCAAGGAAAATACCTACAAAGGTACCCATCCAAAGGCCTTAGAAGAGGGAGACAAAAACACAGACATTAAATAAAAGATCTACAGTGTATTTACTTCATACATACAAGATTACATACATACATTTACATAAGATACATACATTTAAATTAACTAAGAATGAATGAAATTAAATGAACTAACTAAGAATGATACAACCTACAGTAGCACTCTGGTTTGGACACAACTTCTCATTCCCTTGTCATTTTTCTTGTTTTCTATACTGTAGATTAACACTGATGACACCTCAACCATGCCATCCTCAACATTCCCAGTGGGAACCACACATGCAGATACAATCCATTCACCTTCTCTGTGTTTCCCAAAGACATGGTCAAAAAAAGACGACCAAAGATATAAATGTGGACGCACTGGACCAAAGTCAAGCAGTTCTCTTCTTGTTGATGGTCTCCCTCAGCAGTGGTTTGTTTGTGGCAATTTGGGTCTAATTCACAATTGTGAAGTATTTACCTGGGCCTAATCTGGGGTGTTGTTAATTATTAATTTCTTCAATTAAGTTCTCCATGAGAGTGTTTGATGGTTTTTGTGACTGCACTTGAACACACATTCGGAGTTGTTGAAATGTTCTGATGGACTGATGTTTCTCTTTACTTAGTTGAGTGGTTCTTCATAATATGGATTACTACAGTAGTTGAATATGGCTTTTTAATGTATGCCAACGCTACCTCTGAACAACAGAGAAGAAGTCAAGTCAGGCCCCCAAAGAGTCATACAAATAGGTCACTTGTCACAAAGTTCTTCATAGGTCCCCAAAGGAAATATAGATAGCAAGAAGATACACACTTCACAAGGTCAGAGCTTTGATGGACACTGTGACTGTGTGTATGTGTGTGAGTTAGTGAGTGTGTATGTATCAGTACATGCACTACACACTTTGAGTGGACAGCAAAGATCCACTCTGGCGGGGGGTAAATGGCAGGCTGCAGGGAAGGAAATTAAGAGAATGTCTGGTGCAGCAGGGCCAAGTGGGTTTGTGTGTTTAACTAATGAGCCTGGATTTAAATGTTTAAAATTAAAGATACACTTCCTAATATCCAGCTTCTGCTAGCAACATTCAAAGGTGTTGGTCAGAAAAAAGTGACCTTGTCTGTGGTCAGTTCATTTAAGTTCATTCACATTTAATTCAGTCACTTTAATTCAGTGGGTTAGGTAGGTTAGACATGGTACGGCCTAGACAGGCCTAATTCAAAATGCAATGATATGAATTCACAATAAACTCTTATTTTCAAGTAATTAAACAGAAATGAAACTGTACTTATGAATATCATAATTAATATCACACCTCACAGGACTTAGTTCTCTTGTTTGCATGAAGTACCAGCCCACACTAGACATGGCAGATGAAATGAGATGGACTAAAAAGTTCTTTCATAACACTTAAATAACATTTAAAAAAAACATTAAAACATTACAAATGAGGAGCATTTTCAGACCTAAAACTGATTTATGTGTTTGCATACACAGAATGAGATGAAAACATTACCTATTATTCTGAGATCGGTATAAAACATCAGAGCTACCCCCACCGGCAGGCCGATGAAATAGTAACCCACCAGGTTGGATAAGGCAGCAATTTTCTGCATCCCAGATCCGACTAGAATCCCTGTGCAGACACACTGAAGCACACACAGACAGGAAAAAAAGACGTAGATTTGATCAAACAAACAAACAGTTCTGTGTACTATTCAACACGCAACACTCAATGTAGAACAAGATAAGAACTTTTGTTCTGTTTGCCACCCACCAGAAGTGCATCGAAGAACTGTAGAAATATATAGACTGTGAGGGTGTTTGAGACCATCATCACAATCTTTCTACAGGAAGAAGGAAAAGATCATCAGACAGAGAGTTACTGTTACATGGTACAGGAATGAATGTGTGTTGCTCTGAAACTCACAGATCAGTGGTAAATATTTGGCCAATGACGGACTTACAGCCAGCGAGGACAATGCCTTGGAGCACTGCAAGCACTCCTATAGTGAAGACATTACGTAAGGCATAATACCTGGCAAGATGTACATTCCATGATTGTACAGTTTCCATCCAGATTTTGGCACATCAAACACTGAAATTAAATGTATCTATTTTTGTGCAATTAAAACACTCCGAGCTCTTTGGCGTTACTATCCTTATTCAAAGTGTAATCCATTCATAGTTACAATGACAGAAAGCTTAGTGCAGTTGATTACATCTACATCAGAGCAGTCTGTTTCTACTGTATAAACAGACCAATAAGAATCAAGAATTCTCAGTGGGCATGATTTAGATTATATTCATTTGTATGTTTGTGTTTCTAAGTACATGTGTATTGATACATTACCTGATAGAACCAACACCACTTTGCAGGTGACTATGGCCCTGCTAGTGTCTCCGGCTCCCAGAGCATTCCCAACACGCACACAGGAAGCTACTTGGACACCTAGAGGGAACTGTGAAGATCCCATATTTCTTACTAACGTCACCTACAATCAGCTACGCAGCTTACTTTTAGGAATATTTTGACATTTTAGGAAATCCCGCTTATTCACCTTCTTATCAAGAGTTTGACTAAAAGATTGACAGCACTGGATCATGTCTGTGCATGAAATACAATGCTGGAGCCAGATTAACTAAGCTCAGTTTAGCATAAAGACTGGAAACAGGGGTACACAGCTAGCCTGGGTCTCTCCCAAGTTCAAAAGTAAACCTACTGGCAAACACTCTTAGTTTTCTTGTTTATTAAATCCTCACAAACAAATGTAAAAGTAAAATAGGTATGTGTCTGTTTGTCAGCTCTAGTGGTATTCTCCCCTTTATTGACATCCATTGGGAGTGGTTCTGGTCTTCTTATCTGAAGTGAATAAGCTTGTTTCCCAAAATGCTGAATGTTGTTAAATAATAATATGTACTTAAATGTCAACAAATGAGTGATCCATACCACATATGTTATGGTGCTTAGCTCCACCATAACATGCTGGGCAGCAAGTTCGTCCTGACCAAGTACACCTGATGTGATAAAGAACAATTTCAGACATTCACAAAAACTTTCAGATCATGCCTAAAAGCTCTACCGAGAAACTCAGACATTTACATTATGCTCTTAATTTTCACTTCATTGCTTAAATAAATGGTAAATGCCCTTGTGTTTAGACAGTGCCTTTAAATGTTTGGTGTATCTACATCTGACATTCATCCAATCATATAGTGATGAAAGAGGCTGCCATGCAAAGTGCCAACAGACATTCACACATTCATATGCCAACATCACAGCCATCGGGAACAATTTAGAGTTTGGTATCTTGCTCAAGGACAATTCAAACGGAGGGCGGTGTGTGAAACACACACACAAAATATGTGTGAAAGTGTGAAACAACACTGACCAGCGAGGAAACCTCCAATCTCCCATATCCACCACTCAAAGCAGACCATGAAAGTGCTGGGAACAGCCAGCTTCATGTAGGCGCCCCACTCCTGCAGACACTCCATGGACCAGCCTGCAGAATGTTTCACACAGACAGATTAGGTTAGGGTTAAACTCAATATGGCCTGTAGAGGACGACAGTTTTCATAAAAGGTTGATTTGGTCATTTAGTATTTTAACTCACCTCCCCACGTCTGCTGATGGAGCTTCTTCCATCTGATGTAGTAAAACAACATCAGGCAGATGACGATCTGAGAGAGGCTGTTAGCTATTGCTGATCCTCTGCAAACACACAATGGAATAAGTTTCTACATTGGAGGAATGTGAACAGTGATCACACAGTGATCCCTCTCTGTAGCCAAAGACAAGGAAGGACTGCACACTGAGGGTTCAAAGGTCAACATCGATGCAGTTTCAGTTACATCGTGGTTTGAGCATACTTGATGTCGAAGGGACAGGCTTGATATGGCGGATCACAGAGATCTGATTGGTCAAGTCGACTGCCTGTTGGATCAAATGTTTGTTCAGCTGGACCAGGATCAGCTGCTCTCTCTTCTTTCTCTGCCCTACACTGTCTCACTCTCTAAATAGAACCATTGTACAAAAATAATAAACATCAGTGTACAGCTGACTGTGTTTTAACAAAAACATGTTGTTCTTCTTAAATAGATTAAAATGCATTCTGACCTCTGTTATAGAAATTAGGATTACACTGCTATTTAGATGCTTCAAACTATACGATGTTTGTGTGTTCCTATTCATTAAATGTCTTAAGTGCACTTCCCTTTGATGCTACTGAGACTGGCAGGGTGAGGTAAAGTTTAGATTAATGTGTAAACAGAGGAACGGAACAATGGTCAGATACAGGTCAGAGTGGCGACAATTAGATTAGGGGGCATGTTGAAGAATAACCATTTGCAAGTTATATAAACAAATTGTCTGTTAACAATTGGCAATAGTTGAGACAGTCCATTTTTAGGGAGCCTTTTTCTCTGTAACCCATTTAGTGTGTTGCGCTGTGAAACGCTCCTCTTGTACAAGAACAATAAATTCAACTTAAACTTTGATGCTTCCAATCCGGTCCTCCCACTCAAGGGTTTTCTTTAAAATTCCTGTAACAACCTCCTGTCCTCTTCTTTCCAAACTCCTATGCATCAGCCCTAGCCCTGTCGTATTTGGAGAACAGTGAAATGATCAAGAGAGTGAAAAGAGAGTTCCTCTGCTATGTAATAGTACTTGAGGGTAGTGTGTTTTATAGGTCATGGCATGTGCAGCTTGCACACGAGCATCAACATGACACACTTACATGACACCCCACTGGAGGCAGGAGATTAAGATGTAGTTGGCCGCCAGGTTGAAAATGTTTGCTGCTGCTGCTGTGTACATCTGAGGCAGAATGATCCCCTGACAGGCAAAAAAACACAACAAATCCACAATGAACTCGATAGTATAACAAATTCAGTATTCAAATGTATACAAAAATGCGGCACTCCACTCCTGTTTACACTTGTAAGTTAAAAGCTCTTACAAGTGTAAACAGGATTGTAAGTTAAAAGCTCTAAATACAGGTGCACCAAGACACACCGTGATCAGATCAATCAAACCCCTTACATTGGACCACATACTGTATGTTTCAGTGGCTACTACACTGTCTGATTTGTATTTGGTTCATCACTGAACTGAAAATGACATGTTTGGGCTCACTTTCCTGCCAAGATAAGCAGCAGATCTTTGTGAACACATTTTCTGTTTCAGCTGATTTAGCCATTGAAATAGTAACTGCATTATCCCGTGCCCCCCATAAGGAAATCACACAATTCTGACAGTTGTTGAGTGAGCAAAGCAAGTTAATAAAGTGAAACTTCATACATTTTGCCAAACAGCAAAGTAATATTTCCTGCCTACTTGGAAATTTTGGCATTAAATTCAATTTGTTTCTTTCTATTGTAAAGAAACGTTTGTTGCAGTCTTCTTTCTAAGACTTTTTTTTTAGCACTGCTGTACCACCACTTCTGCAATTTGTTTTGGGGGAACAAACACATTGTATTCCAGGACTCCCACTTAAATTTAGTGAAGGAGAAGCACACCTGTTACCTCTCATAAACTTACTTGGTTTTGCAGGTAGGTAACTTGCAGCAGGTGCAGGAACATGGCCTGTAGCAGGAAGAGACAAAATGAATTGGATTATGAGTCTAATTACAGAGGCAAACCCAACATTATAGACCGAGATGGATTACTTGCTTTTGAATCACTATGTCATTTATACCATTTAGCTTTACCTACCATCGTTTGTAATGCATAATACAACATGTATTGAATTAGACAAGAAACATTTTATTCCCCTGAGAGACCACACTATACTTGTTATGGACTATGTGGTGTTTTAGTTCAGTGCACTTACTGGAAAAGCAGGTAGAAACGCCATTATGTAGATTTGGGCAATTCTGAAGGTGAAGCAGACAGAGTATTATTAATGAATTATGAATTAGTAGTAATATTAATTTAGTGGGCAAACAGACAATACTTCTTTCTGTTTAGAGATGTACTTCTATAGTCTAAATGGACAAACATACAGGCCTTCTTAAAACAACACACATATATGTAAAGTATTTATGAGTAAGAAAAATTACCTGGCCACCTCAGCATCTTGGTGCAGGAGGAGCAGTATGTTGTGAGAGTTGATGACAAGAGCACAACATGGCAAACAAAACAGCAGCAGGATCAGTGTGCTCCGTTGGAGAATGACCCCCACGCGTTTCATGTTCTTACTGCCAAATGTCTGCAAAACACAAACGAGACAAATGAGAACTGAATCCCATCACATGGGTTCAAAACGTAAGCCTTCCTTTCTGTACAGAGCAACAATAAGGCAACAAGGTAATGTGTCTTGCTCACCTGAGAAATGAGTGTGTCACAAGCCACAGCAAGGCCATGGGCGGCTGCAGATGTGGTGAGGTTCATGGTCTGAGAAGTGGAGAAATACAAGAAAATCAACCAAGACAAGTTAGACTTCATGTTATAAAATGTTACCCTCCTAATGTCTTTTACTCAGTTTATGTCTGCTAAAAGGAGCAAACAGAACAACTTCCAAGAAAAGCAGTGCAGAAAGCACTTTGTGTTCACACATAGCAACACTGTGGGCCAGGTGCAGCAGGCCAAGGAAAGCACAAAGTTGAGCAATAATACAGGGACAAAATGCTTCAGAAGGAGAAAGCAGCCGAGCCTGCTGTGTCTCAAGAAAAGTCTACACAGAGGCAGTATGCTGGCAGGGGGAGGTTGGAGGATTCAGTCTATGATGTGCTGCTGTCTCTCTAAATCTAAACCCTGGCTGTCTGTATGATTTTAATGATAATGATTTTTTTCCATTACACATTTCATTCAGTAAAACATGTGTTTACTTCACATAGTTCCTGAGAAATTACAAGGATTCATCTCTATTTGGTGTTTTGCAATCTATACAGACTACTGTCTAAATTCTGTTTGTGCAGATAACATCAACATTTTTGCAGTGTCTATTTTGTGTCCATTTTTTATAATATAATATCAAAGTTTATATAAAAAATGTCCCTTTTGCACAAAATTAGCTTGTCACTGAATACCTGCACTGATACTAACACATTCAGGTGTAACACTATCAGAACAAATTATAGTGGGTGTCCACACACACAAATACTATGATGTAATAACAGCAGTAATACAGTAAATACAAAGATTAGTGTCAGAGGTTTTACTGCTTTAGTTGTGGCAGGTAAAATTATTTAATCTGTAAATGGGTAAAGACAGTACCGCTGTGCCAAGCGCATATCCAGCCAGTTCTGCATTGCCTATGTGCCCACAGAATATGGTGGAAACAAATGGCATGAGGAAGTTCAAGATCCGAGACAGCAACTGTAGAAACACACAGGAAGAACTAACTCATTTCCAGCTGCCCATCACTGATCAGGTAAAAACTTCTTTCAAGTTAGATAGCAGGGTTATGAAATCACCAAGCACAGCAGGTTTGCACTAAAGTACACTATACACCACCATTTTATTTTATTTGGACATGTTGCATATTTCTGTGTATATATTTCACTCAACTGGTAACTGCATATGTAACAGTGCACATTCAACAGTAACCATGAAACAAAGGAGTACAGTAAACTAATGTATTACAGTTGCACTTTATGAATAACATACCAAGCCTGCCCACAAGAACTTTCCTCTACTCACCAGTGGCCCTGTGAGCCGTAAGACGTGGTAGAGTTCTTCTCTGTAGGCCAGTGGTAGCCAACGTCTAATGCACGCAGATCGAAACAGCTTGGAGCTGACCGCTGCCTCATCTCCCTCAACCGTTGCCCTCTTGGCAACAGAAACCCCAGCAACGGGACCTGCACCCGGCGATGGGCAAGCAGGTTCCGGTGAATGCAGCTTCTCCATTCAAACACCAAAAAAGAAGAAAGACCGGAGAGAGAAGGGAGAAAAGCCAAGGGACAGGGGAGGGAGGGAGGGAGGAAAGAAGGGAGGGAGCGAGTGGGGAAAAAGGGAGCAAGGGTAAAAGTTGCATTCAGTCTATCTGGGTTCAGAAACACAACACATGCACTTCTTCAAAAGTTACTGATTAAATCGTGTGGTTCAGAGGATACAAGAGAATAAATGAAGGAGTGAGGGAAAGAAAATGGAGGTAGTAGAAAATACATTTCTGTGGATACAAAGCTCAACACAGGGCTGTTGAAGTATTAATGATCATGAATGCTTCCCTTTATATTTTTCTATCTTTATTATTGCAGAAGGGCAATTTGTTATACAGCATGCAGTAAGCACACAACCACATACTGATCACACAACAATAAAGAAATAATACTCACTCTGAGTATCTGGACTGTATATAAAGAAAGTGAGTGTGTTGTGAGTATGTTTCATTAACATGTGTGAGTGTGACCATGTGGTCTTACAGGGCCCAGTAGTAATCTGATGAGGAATGCCTGTTTGCGCAGCATACACAAAGAGCTCTGATGGCATAAACTGCGCAGGCTTTTATTAATTACTTAAAGCGCAGCCGTGCTGTTTGTGTTTTTGTGTGTGCACACAGATCTTATCTGCCTCAGAGTGCACTTCGACCACTGACTTTATCGTCCTATTTGTCACATAAACACACATAGCCACTTGTGCACACAGACCTATGCCCACCTCTCTCTCTCTGTCTCTCTCTCTCTCTCTCTCTCTCTCGCAGAGCAGAGCATAGTAACATTTAGTCACCAGTCTACAGGTATCTTAAGCCTACATGTTAATAAATGACTGACTGAGCAACAGTGCTGATTTCAGTTTTCTATGGCAATGCCTGCCAACAGATCTTTGAAACAGGTCACAGTATCAGCTTGTGGTGTGTGTGTGTGTGTATATGTCTTTCTAGGATAAAGTTGTGCAACATCACATTAAGAACACATTCTTCTCACACAACTACTCTTGTTGCACTTGCTGTTGACCCTTGATCTTTGATCTGACCGCTGCCTGAAAGATTATTTTAAAGAGCTGTAGTGGAGCATGATGCATCACTGATACAGCGCCTTGCAAAATGATTCACCCCTGCCCCCCCTTGACATTTTTCGTGTTTTGTTGCCTCACAACCTGGAATTATTTTTTGGAATGTTATTTTATTTGGATTAATAGGATAAAATAACAGAAAAGGTCAATGTGCATAACTATTCACCCGCCTAAAGTCAATTCTTTGTAGAGCCACCTTTTGCAGCAATCACAGCTCCAAGTCACTTTGGATAAGTCTCTATGAGCTTGCACATCTTACCACTGGGATTTTTGCCCATTCCTCCTTGCAAACCGGCTCCAGCTCCTTCAAGTTGGATGGTTTCTATTGGATTGAGGTCTGGGTTTTGACTACACCATTCCAACACAGTTACATGTTTCCCCTTAAACCACTCAAGTGTTGCTTTAGCAGTGTGTTTAGGGTCATTGTCACTGCAAGGTGAACCTCAGTCCCAAATCATGTACGGAGTGGTACAGGTTTTGCTTAAGAATGTCCCTGTAGCCAGCACCACCCATCTTCCCCATCAACTCTGACCAGTTTCCCAGTCCCGGCTGCTGAAAAACATCCCCACAGCATGATGCTGCCACCAACATTGTTTCACTGTGGGGATGGTGTTCTTTGGGTGATGTGATGTGTTGGGTTTGCACCAGACATAGTGTTTTCTTTGATGGCTGAAAAGTTCAGTTTTAGTCTCACCAGAGCACCCTCCTCCATACATTTTGGGAGTCTCCCACATGCCTTTTCACAAACTCAAAACATGCCATTTAGTTTTTTTGTTGAAAGTAAAGGCTTTCTTCTGGGCACTCTGCCATGAAGCCCAACTCAATAATGCGTACGGCTTATTGTCGTCCTGTGCACAGATACTCCAGTCTCTGCTGTGGAACTCTGCAGCTCCTCCAGGTTTATCTTAGGTCTGTGTGCTGCCTCTCTGATTAATGCCTGCCTTCCGGTCCGTGAGTTTTGGTGGGCGGCCGTCTCTTGGCAGGTTTGCTATTGTGCTATGTGCTTTCCATTTGGTTATGATAGATTTGATGATGCTCCTGGGGATCATCAAAGATTTGGATATTTTTTAATAGCCTAATCCTGCTTCTCAACAACATTGTTCCTTTCTTGTTTGGAGAGTTCCTTGGTCTTCATGGCAGTGTTTGGTTAATGATGCCTCTTGCTTAGGTGTTGCAGCTTCCTTTCAAAAAAGTGAGTGTGTTGTGAATGTGTGAAATAAAGAGATACACAGAAATCCTCAAACATGAAGCTTAATTGAAAGCATTAATTAAAATATTAATCATAATTTGTAGGTCTCATTAACTACCTGCTGATGAGGAAATCTTCAGGTTGTCATGGACTCACTAGATAGGCCTGTTAATTGCCACCAATTATACTCACTCAGCACACCTGGTTCCACACCTGTCCCTCGTTATGCTCTGCTCTCTCTGTGCATTTAAACCCAGCTCTCTCCACAGTCAGTGTCAGTTCGTCTTCGAAGAAAGAGTGATTCCTGTTCGTTGGCTGAAGACTGATCCCCAAACCCTGAACCTGCATTGAATCCGACCACTCGTTTTCCTGCTGCTCCCGATGCCAGTGTCCTGTATCTCCACCTGTCTCCGTGCCAGCGCTCTGTGGATTCTGAGACTCCAGTCCACTCCCTGCAGACCTCCAGACGCCAGTCAGCCCTAGACCCTCCGGCCCGTTCACCCACTCATGCCACACATGCCACACCACCTGCTCCAGTCCACTCCCTGCGGACCCCCAGACGCTACAGTCTCTCCCCGACCCTCCGGCTTGTTCACCACCTCAGAGACTTTCTCCCCTTACCTTTTCCCCTGAACTCAATAAAGCTCAACTTGTTCGCACACGCATTTGGGTCTCCTGTTCCGTACTCTGACAGTACGAACTGACCATCATGGACCCAGCGGGCGAACACAGCAACATGGAGACATCACCGGAACCGTCAGCCCTGGAACGTTTGGGACGTGCGGAGAGTGACATGAGAAGGATGACCGGCGACATCGCCTCCCTGGTCCGGCTCGGCCACCAGCACCAGCAGCAGTTCCAGCAGCAACAACATCGAATCCTAGGCCAGGAACAACAATTGGCCCAGGTCATTCAGCTGCTCATTCAAGTGACCACTCCATCTGCACCAGTGTCTCCAGACCCCAGCATTCCAGACCCAGGCAGCCAAGGTTCCAACATCCAAGTTCCAGTGAGACCAACCCCAGCTCTGGATTCCCCTGAGCCCAAAGTCGGAAGCCCTGAGCGCTTTGATGGGGATCCAAGACAAGTACGCGCCTTCCTCACAAGTTGCCGAGTCCAGTTTGCATTGCAGCCTCGAACCTTTGCATCAGAAGCTACCAAGGTGGGATACGTAATCACGCATCTGACGGGCCGAGCTCAATTGTGGGGAGCAGCTGAATTTGACCGCCAGACCCCTGCCTGTGCCTCTTTCAATGCCTTCTCGAAGGAGATGGAGAAGGTGTTCGACAGCAGTTCCCCGTCAGCAGAGGCATCACGGGAGCTGATGCAAATACGCCAGGGTAACCGAACGGTGGTGGACTTTTCTATCGACTTCCGTACCCTGGCTGGCCGCAGCTTGTGGAATATGCCTGCATTGGTCGACGCCTTCCTTCATAGTCTGTCCGATTATCTCAAAGATGAGCTCGTCTCTCACGACCCGCCAAAGACTCTGGACGATGCCATCGCATTGGCAATTCGCATTGACCAACGAATCCAGGTCCGCCGAAGAGAGAAGGGACGCTCCACCCAGTGCTCTGTCTGCACTCGGGGTGAGCCCACTACCCTGTTGCCCCCCCCATCCACGTCCCAGAGCCAGTCTAACCAACCCGAGCCCATGGAAACGGGAATGGAAATGGCACTCTCAGGAAACCACCAGGAGTCCATTCAGTTTCACCTTCTGACCTCACCCGGACAACCCATCATTCTGGGCTTTCCATGGCTTCGCAAACATAACCCCCATCTCGACTGGGAGACAGGCACCATCAGAGAATGGGGAAGAGACTGCCACTTGACCTGTCTAACGAGAGCTGTTCTGCCCATCATCCCGGACCCTGCTACTCCAGCCCCCGACATCTCCAATGTCCCAGTGTGTTACCATGAGCTCAGAGAGGTGTTTAACAAAGCCAAGGCCACGTCACTACCACCCCATAGACCGTATGACTGTGCAATCGATCTTCTGCCAGGAACTGCTCCCCCAAGAGGCCGTCTGTACTCTCTGTCTTCCCCTGAAAGAAAGGCTATGAAGAACTATATTAATGACTCTCTGGCGGCCGGCATAATCCGCCCCTCTTCCTCACCGTCCGGGGCTGGGTTTTTCTTCGTCGAGAAGAAGGACAGTTCACTCCGCCCCTGTATAGATTACAGGGGTTTGAACGACATTACAATCAAGAATCGCTACCCACTGCCACTGCTATCATTTGCATTTGAACTACTTCAAGGGTCCACCATCTTCACAAAGCTTGACCTCCGAAACGCCTATCACCTGGTACGGGTGAGAGAAGGGGATGAATGGAAGACTGCTTTTAACACACCAACAGGCCATTATGAGTACCTGGTCATGCCCTTCGGCCTTACAAATGCCCCCGCAGTTTTTCAAGCCTTGGTGAACGACATCCTCCGTGACATGCTTAACAAGTTTGTTTTTGTTTATTTGGATGACATCTTGATTTTCTCGAAGACCCAATCTGAACATGTCCATCATGTCCAGTCTGTACTTCGTCGCCTCCTTGAGAACTCGCTGTATGTCAAAGCGGAAAAGTGCGAGTTTCATGTCCGGACCACGTCCTTCCTGGGATTCATCGTGGCGGAGGGGCGCATCCAGATGGATCCAGCAAAGGTCTCGGCAGCGTCGTCATGGCCCATCCCAGAGAGCCGTAAAAAACTGCAGCAGTTCCTGGGCTTCGCCAATTTCTATAGGAGATTTATCCGCGGATACAGTGCGGTGGCAGCTCCTCTCACCTCGTTGACCAGCACCAAACGCCCGTTTGAATGGACCCCTGCAGCTGACAGAGCATTCCAGTCTCTCAAAGCTCGGTTCACCTCAGCCCCAATCCTCCGGATGCCAGATGAAGAACGGCAGTTTGTTGTGGAGGTGGATGCGTCCGATGTGGGCGTCGGAGCAGTACTCTCCCAGAGGTCGGCTGAGGACGGCAAGATGCACCCATGTGCTTTCTACTCCCGCAGACTGTCACCCACAGAGTGTAATTACGACATCGGCAATCGAGAGCTGCTGGCCGTCAAACTTGCCCTGGAGGAGTGGCGTAAGCTTCCCCTCCTTGGCTGGAGGGGAGTAAGCTTCCATTCTTAGTCTGGACAGACCACAAAAACCTCCAATACATCCAGGCTGCCAAAAGGTTGAACTCCCATCAGAAACGTTGGTCTCTCCTCTTCACTCGCTTTAATTTTACCCTCTCCTATCGGCCCGGCTCTCGCAACACAAAACCTGATGCCCTGTCTCGCATTTACCAGAAAGATGAAACTCCTGCTGAGGTCCCAACATCTATCCTCCCAAGCCCCTGTGTGGTAGCCACCCTGACAAGGGATGTTGAGGAGCAGGTGAGGGAGGCCATCCTCACCCAACCCGGCCCAAGCACCTGTCCCCCGGACCGTCTCTTTGTCCCGGAAACCCTCCGCTCCCAAGTGATCCAGTGGGGGCATGATTCACGACTAGCCTGTCACCCTGGGGTTACCCGCACCCTCCACCTGCTCTCCCAGCACTTTTGGTGGCCCTCTCTTAGGAGGGATATCCGTGACTTTGTAAAGGCTTGCCCCACCTGTAATCAAAACAAGACCTCCAGTCATGCTCCCGCAGGCCTCCTCCAGCCCCTTCCAATACCCATGCGGCCCTGGTCCCACGTAGCTCTGGACTTTGTCTATGGTCTACCCCCTTCAGATGGAAACACTGTAATACTCACCATTGTTGATCGCTTCAGCAAAATGGCTCACTTTATTCCACTACCTAAATTGCCATCTGCGAAAGAGACTGCCCAGATTGTCCTCGAACAGGTATTTAGGATCCATGGTCTGCCAAAGGATATTGTGTCTGATAGGGGTCCACAGTTCGCTTCCTCCTTTTGGAAAGAGTTCTGCCACCTATTGGGAGCCACGGCCAGCCTCACATCTGGCTTCCACCCCCAGTCAAATGGCCAGGCAGAACGAATCAATCAGGAGTTGGAGAAGGCACTCCGCTGCATGGCCTCACGAAACCCCCGAGCCTGGGCACAACACCTGTTGTGGATTGAGTATGCGCACAATTCCCTGACCAGCACTGCGACTGGTCTGTCCCCATTCCAGTGCGTCTACGGATACCAACCACCCCTGTTTGCCAGCCAAGAAGGGAATATCACCTGCCCTTCTGCCCTAGCCTATGCTCGCCGTTGCCGTCGTACCTGGTCCCAGGCTAGGGCCACTCTCCTCAAATCCACCACCAGCTATGCCACCGGAGCTAACCGACGGAGAAGTCCTGCACCTACCTACCAGGTCGGTCAAGAGGTGTGGCTCTTGGCCCGGGATCTACCTCTTCGAGTTGAGTCACGAAAGCTGGCACCCAAGTTTGTCGGTCCATTTCCCGTTCAGAGAATCATCAACCCGTCTGCAGTCAGACTCCAACTACCACGGTCCATGAAGGTACACCCAACGTTCCACGTTTCCAGGCTCAAACCTGTTCATGAAAGCCCTCTGGTCCCAGCAACACCACCGCCTCCTCCCCCTCGTATCGTGGATGGAGGTCCTGTGTACACCGTCCGACGGCTGCTCCGTTCTCGACGACGTGGCAGAGGTCTCCAATACCTAGCGGACTGGGAGGGATATGGTCCGGAAGAGAGGTCTTGGATTCCCGCCCGGAGGATTGTGGACAAGAATCTGATCTCTGACTTCCATCGTCAGCACCCTGACCAGCCATCCATCAAGAGGGGTCGTCCACGGGGCTCCCAGCATGCTGGCTGCCTGCCTCCCATTCCCCGGCCACACGGCGCCCGATCCTGTGTACCCGAGTCCAACTCAGAACCAGGTGCGGGTGATCCTCAGGTTGGGACGCGACTGACCTCAGAGGAGGAGGCCATGGACTCTGACCATTCAGAGGAATTCTAGCCACCCTCCTGGACCCCCTCCCTCCCGCCCGGCTTGTCTCTGTCTCTTTCTTTGGGACTTCTGGGGCCGTCCCTTGTGGGGGGGGGGGTTCTGTCATGGACTCACTAGATAGGCCTGTTAATTGCCACCAATTATACTCACTCAGCACACCTGTTTCCACACCTGTCCCTCGTTATCCTCTGCTCTCTCTGTGCATTTAAACCCAGCTCTCTCCACAGTCAGTGTCAGTTTGTCTTCGAAGAAAGAGTGATTCCTGTTCGTTGGCTGAAGACTGATCCCCAAACCCTGAACCTGCATTGAATCACCCACTCATGCCACACATGCCACACCACCTGCTCCAGTCCACTCCCTGCGGACCCCCAGACGCTACAGTCTCTCCCCGACCCTCCGGCCTGTTCACCACCTCAGAGACTTTCTCCCCTTACCTTTTCCCCTGAACTCAATAAAGCTCAACTTGTTCGCACACGCATTTGGGTCTCCTGTTCCGTACTCTGACACAGGTGGTCAGTTCCTCACTCTACTAGCTGAGACGCACACTCACACACACAGACATTTGTTCACATTCAGAAGGGCAAAGTCTCCACCAGAGCCGTTTCTAGATTTTTCAGGGTCTTTTGTAAAATGTTGTTTGGGGCCCCTAGTTAGTGAACCTACAGTGTGTACAAAGTATAGAAACATGCATTTCTCCATCTTATTCTTAACTCAGCTAAAAAGTAAAGTAAAGTAAAAAGTAAACAAGTTTCTGGTTAAATCAGTCCTCTGCTCAGATTTTGGAGGCTCTATTTGTAGAACTTGACAGAAATGCAATATAATATGTATTACTATGTTTTCATTAATGTTAATCACTTAAAACCTGTTATGCTTTCATTACTTTTTTTTTCAAAGAATCAAAAGGTAACATTTCAAGTATCAATTCAGTGTCATCATAAAAATGTAATAAAAAAGAAAACCAATATCAAATACACAGAACAAAACAAAACAAACACACTAATTTGTCACCCACTACTAAATAAAAGTCCAACATGAAGTTTGTTTAAACAGAGATAAATAAAAATAAAA
Source organism: Nibea coibor (assembly GCA_023373845.1). Lineage (NCBI taxonomy): Eukaryota > Metazoa > Chordata > Actinopteri > Sciaenidae > Nibea > Nibea coibor. The sequence goes on along the minus strand of CM041733.1, from coordinate 4,249,451 downwards.
TAATAATATAATAATAATAAAAAAAGAAAAACATGTAGCAAACAATCAGTGTAGCTACTCGGGTAGGTAGGGGGTTATGGTGTTTCTGTCATTGAATCCTATGCACTGGTCCTTCAACATATGAGAAGTGTACCTGGTCTGCGATAAAAGGTTTTATTTTATTCATTTGTTTATCTGTGGCTTAATCCTTTTTTAATATTAGATGCAATATTCAATATTTTATCTTGAAGTGATCTGAAGAACATCCTGCAAAGGGTGGTGAAAACTGCCCACTGGGTCACAACTTCCCACCACTGAGGCTGTCCAGGGAAAGTGGTGTTTGCGGGGGCCACGCATCATTGTCAGGGACAATGAGAATAAAGTTTAATCTAATCTGTTTATTCCATATGTGTCGTTTCATAGTTTTAATGTTTTCTCTGTGAATCTACAACTTAGAAAAACACTAGATGAGAACATGGATCCAGACTTTTGACTGGTATTGTGGATACTAGCTGCCAGAAGGCCAGTGTCCCAGGTTTGCCAGGCTGTGTGAAGGCACCTCATCACTTTCTCAGCATAATGGGAGCCAAGGTCAACTCCTTTATTCACAAATGGTTAGGGCTCCAACAAAGTTTCTCAGCAACAAGGCTATGTGGGTGAAACACAGTCATTACTCTCTGGTACAGGCAGGGAAATGCAAGGCTTGTGATGCAGCTGAGGGAGTCCTCTGGTAAGATGATAAAGGACATTCTAGAGTGGAGACAAGATCAAAAATACTCAGAAAGATCAGAAAGACTGCAGCACCAAGAAGTCATGTGCAGGGTCCAAACATGGTGGACAGGCCTTGGCTGTGGCGATCCACCTTACTTGTGGCAGGAGAAGGGTCTTGGCATTGGACATCATAGGAGGGCTTGTGACCTCTGTGCGACCATCAGTGCCGAATTCCAACACACCCTGCCAGGGTGCAGGGCTGAACTGACATATGGCCAGATCAGGTGGTTGTTCTTAGAATGCTGGCAGAACTGGTGGAGAGAAGGAGGCAAAAGGCAAACCAACAAAGGATCACCTTTCTCTTGAAAGGGAGACGTGCAGACACCACCATCATGTCACCAAGTGTGAAGAGTGGAGATGGACAGGAAGATCCATTTCCAAAGAGCATTGCCGTCATATTGTCAAAGTGCCAGAGGAATCTAGTGGAGCATGGGAAGGACGGACAAGGTACAAGGCTTTGTCCAGTGAAGGAGAGTGGTAGAGGCTTAGTAGATTAGTAGTAGATTCGTAAACTGCACACTCAAGAAAAAGATTTGGCCGAAATGCAGGACTTATGCATTTCAATTGCATAGAAAATTTCCATCCATTTGAATTACATAGGTTTAATATAAATCAAGTAATAAGCTTAATGTGCTTCCACTACACAGTAGTATAGTAGTAGCCAGGTTTATGCATTCAGCATTAATGAAGCTAATTTGTTTGTCCAAATCCAACAGTGAAAATGAATGCAGTCATTTTAAATTTACTAGTACTATGACGTTTGTTAGTTAATTTATATTAAAACTATGTAATTCAAATGGTTGGCAATTTTCGATGTAATTGAGATGCATATGTGGCCAAAACATTTTTGAGTTCATGTTCACAATGAGATGTTCTGGAATAAGAGGCAAAACACACATGAAGGGTAAAAATAAGCTAACAATTTAGCAATGTGGACTTTTAAGGTGTGGTAAGGAAAGCCATTTAAGATATGCACTGTTGTATTCACAATTTGTTTCATTCTCTCCTTTTCAACAAATACACATTTCTATGACAGTAATTTAATAATAATTCACAAAACAGCTGTCAAAACGTCTTTAGGCTTGACAGAAGAGCAGAATCATAATCTTTATATTAAATGGAATAGAAAGAGTCTGTACTGTTTGTTTGAAGAAACTATTAACAAAGTACTCAGATCATCTAGACTAGACTAAATAAAGAATGGAGTGAGGCACTGTGGTAAAAGTACAAAATTATTATCTCCAAAATGTACTTAAATGTACTTATAGTAGATGTAAATGTATTAATTTGGCAGAATAACGCCCCCTGTCAGTGACATATTAACTGTTACTCATGTTTTATGCTGTTGCAACATGAAATCAGCATTTTATTGTTACAGCCACTCCTACGGTGAGGCTAATTTCAACTACTTTATGTGCTGTTGGATAGATTAATTTTTCAGAGGACAGCCACACAGATTCTCGGTGTGAATGTCAGAAGTACACTGTGTATTTAGCAGCCTTGTTATCAGTTTATGAAAAAGATGCAATGTATTGCATGTTTTTATATCTACAAATAAAACGCACAAGGAAATAATTCCCTAAACCTTAATGTCACATCCATGTCTTTTTATGAAAGAACATGAAGCTTATGACTTTAAGAAATATATGATGATGATATAAAATTATGTTTATATTGGCAAAATGCATTACCCATTAGCAATGGACTTAAAGGAAATATGAAAAGAACCTATAAAATGTGTATTTTAATCCCGGCATCCACGCCCAAGAAGTTTTAGTGCCATTGCAATGACTGAATGAACCAATAAAAAGTTCTCTTGTGTTTGCACATTATAAGTATGCAACAATAAAAAAGAAAGGATGGTGGGAGGACTGAAAGGGTGTTGACGGGAACATGATGAGAAACTCATTTAGAAACAGTGAGGACAGTTAACATAAAAGTGCCCTCATCTGCACGTGAAGTATATAAGAGCTCCTGAAGATTTGAACAGTCCTCCACATTGTCATCATCACAGTCACGCAGGGAACATCAGACAAGGAAGACGTGGAATCATTGCCAGGTATGTACCACTTAGTCATGTTAGGATGCAGAACGTTTATGTGTGAGTACAACTGTTGAGCTGTCATAAATTTGATTAAGTACTATACAGTTTTTTAAGTGTATTTCATGAACACAGTAATCTAAGGGTACTGGTTGCTAGCACTATGTTGCTGGTATGCCTGCACATGTGTAGAAATAGTAAATGATTTATGTGAAGTAAACTGCAATTCCATATTAGTTCACTTCAAGTAATAAGTCACCACAACAATCCTTGTACAGAGAACGCATTTCTGTAGGCTTAGCACTGTTCTTAGAAAACTAAATACAAATCCCAGAACACAGAGAATGAGTACAGAGGGGACAACTAAAACTAAAACAAGGACGTCTTCTCAACTATTATAATATTCCTCATATTCATATAAGTGGGATATACACACTTAATGAGTAGAACTGCACCACATAATATTTAAGGTAGGTCTGTTTTGTCTAGGAGATGACAGGTTCTACAAAAAATGTCTTGCACACAGCATTTTCTTTATTTTTCACTCCTACACCAACGCGCAAAAACAATCCATTATCATCTCGATGATGAACGCTCGTGACTCATTCGCAAGCATTTTGTCACGTCATGTAGTGCGATTTACATCGGTTTGAAGTGCTGCTTCATCATCTTGGCTGACATTATGTCGTACAGCGCATATTCTTTGAACAGCAGGGGAACTTAGACTTTGTGTGTTTGTGTCATTAATCTCTAAATTCGATTGTTTTAGGTAAAGATTGGCAAACAAAGAAACGATCGAGAGTAGGGACGTCAGACAAGGCTAGTTTATTTGTATAAGCAGTTAGTGGGCCTACAGCTTTAGAATATTTGTTGAATGTAGTTTAAATAATTTTTTTTTCTCTTTTCAATAATCTTCTTTTACTTTCAGGTTTTCAAGAAAGACAAAAATGAAGTTGATGTTCACACTTCCACTGCATTTGCTCCTGTACTGTACAACCCAGGCATTAGGTAAGTAAAGAATTTAACTGACCAACTTCTTTCAATTATTTTATTCCAATAAAAATGTATTCTGACCAGCTTTAAGCTTTCACTGCTTCAATCAGCCATTCCCTGAAGTTTCCCCGTTCTCTCACCTTTCTTTCCTAAGCGGTCAAGATCCAGTCACTGCCAGAATTCAACAGTGAAGGTGTTATACAGACAGAGCTAGAGAAGTCTGTGTCTCTGGTTTGTGAGCCTGACAGCAGCTCTGACCCTCAGGGTGATGAAGAGTTGGTCTGGCTGAGGAACGGTGCTGTCGTCAGTCTGAAAGAAGGAAATAAAGAGGGTCGCAGCAGCGTGTGTGTTACGCCCGTCAGCCATGACGACGATGGTGCCACGTTCACCTGCCACCTAAGCAAGAACACCACAGTCAGTGCCTCGGTCACCCTGAATGTCACACGTGAGTCCCTTCAAATAAATGTCAAGCAATGTCAATAATAATAACGATAGACTAACTAATGTATAGCTTTAGGTTTACTAAAAAGTTAGTTGGTCTGTCAGTTCACTATTTAGGGCCACACTTAAATATCTCAGCTAATTATTGGCTGGAATGCCATGATATTTTATACAGATATTTATTGACTGTGGCCAAACTGTCAGAAAAATAACATCCTATGTCCTTTCCTAAACACTTTCCCTTGACCTCTTCAAGGAAGGACATGAAGGAGAATTCATGAGGAAAAGACGCCCACTGTGTTCAGAGAATCTCAGGCTTCGTAATTGTGCAACAGCAGATGTTATTCACGTGGGGCCGCAGGGAATTGTGGGACAGCATTATCTCGTCTTTGTCTTACAAAAAGATTACAAGACATTGTCTGGAAATCCTGAATGTGTCACTGATGTTTCAGTCTGTACCAAGGTGGTGGAGCAACCAATAGGCCAACATATACCATTATTATGAATGAAAATCCTGACTACTAGGTTAACATACAAAAAAAGTTGAGAAATAAAAGCACTCCAACTTCATTGAAGTCTGTAAGATATCCTCTGTGATGTTCCCCTTTAGATGCTCCTCAGATCTCTGGGTCAGATTATGTTATAGTAGAAGAAGAGGCAGAGTTACTCCTGCAGTGTGATATCTGGGCCAATCCACCAGTCTCATCCTTGTCTTGGACACTAAATGGAAGCAGAGTGGATCTAGAAGCAGGTGGCTTCACGGTGAGCAATGATGGCTTTAAAAGCCGGCTATCTGCCGACAAAGCTGAGAGACGCTTGCATGAAGGCACATATCAGTGCTCAGCCAGCTCTTCCATCTATGGAGTACACACCAAGCTCTTCTACGTCACGCTAACAGGTCAGTTCACGCAATCAGTACTTAAATGCACTTCTGTCAATGACATGACAAAAGTACTGTGATCACCTTTTTCCTCCACATCTGTAGAAAAGACCATGAAGTTTCCACTGATGCCGATGATAGCAGGGTTGGTGGTGGTGTGTCTTACTGCACTGCTTGCTGTTATTTCTCGGTGGGACAGAATTACAAAGGTAACACACACACACACACACACATACATGCAGTACAAAGACGGACCCCAACTCACTACAAACGGAACCTCATAATTCTTCATTTCTCTTTTGACAGTGCTGCAAGTAGATGGGCCCAAAATAACTTCTTCACTCAACTTCACCAAATGAGAGAAGCCATGAAGACATCATCACTGTTCTGAGAGCCCGAGACATACCCTGGTTTCTAACTTTATCATATTTGATTACATTTTGTAAATGAAATATATTTAAATGTATTTAAATGGCTTGACATTTTGAGGAATGAGATTTCCAAGACCAGTACACTCTTATATCCGTCTGTTAAAATGTGAAGCTACGATACAGCCAGCAGCTGCTTAGCTTAGCACAAAGACTGGAATCTTCAATAAAGCAGATAAGCTAATTTTTCTAAAAATGTACTTTAAAAATGAAACTTAGCATGCTATCCACTGATTATGAAGGAGCTATGTGAAGTTTGCAATATGACCTTAAGATCATCCTAAAACCTCTTAATTTCCGTATGATGGACCCTGATCCAGGGTTTTCAGACTCCACTCCTTTTTTCCTTGTTAATATATTTGCAATAAACATGCTTTTGTTTCCTCACCACCATAGTCTGTGGTTTCCACATTTGCACTGAACTTTAACACCTAACTCAATTGTAAAACCAAGGCTTGTTAAAATCATGTTATACATTTACCCTTAATGAGACAAATGGATTACGATGCCACGAGGGTCAAGGTCTAGATCTGTGTGTTCTTACCAATAAAGAAATATCACATAAAACAGAGCAATTCCACATTTAAGCACAGCAAAGGCTATAAAATATACAATATAACCAGTATACTCAGAGGTTGAATCCCTACACTCTAAGAAAAACTGGTTCTTGATACGTGCTCTGGAGCATGTTGAGTTCTCTGAAGAACATTCTTTATTGCAACACTTCTGGTGCCTTAAAGAGCTTTTTCTGTTTAATAATCTTCCCTCCTTTTTTCTTTGGAATATTGAATGCAAGTTCATTAAGTCACCATTTGCAGGTATGCAACCTGGTTTTAATAAAAATCTAACAAAGGGACAGTTTGAAAACCTTTGAACAGCCTTTTTTGTGAACCTAAAGTACATGTGGTTCTTAACGTGTAGTAGTGCTACTTTTTAGAGACCATTAAATTACTGAATCATTTTCAATTACATTTACAAATGTATACAAAAATTTAAAAAGTATTATATATGGCACCTTGAATGAACTCTATATCACTGAACTTAATAATTGGTTCTTTGATAAACCAGTAGATAAAAGTTAGCATCACCTATGGCTGATCTTGGTGATTTTGTGACTGTCCCTCGGGTGCCTACATAAGGTTGACATTTTTTGGTTTTGAGTGAAATATCTTGACAATTATTATTCTTTATAATTATTACAGTGACTATAGTGTAATTGAGTCACAACTGCTGTAACAAACTGCAAATGAAAAGCCATATTCTCCATGCTTCACACAGAGGAAAAATCATGGCATTTGTCTGAAAACCCTAATATTTCAAAGCAGTCCATCTCATAGACATTTCAGGCATAAGGCATGTACAGGTGTCAGATCAGTACAGCAAAGTGGCTATAAAAGATTCTATATGAATACAAGCTAATTTGAAGAATGAAGGCTCTTATATGCAAACAGTTTTGAGTCTCTTTTCAACAATTTACTAATTTGGTCCATTTGTAAATATTAATACATAAATACAAATAAACTGATTTGAATTCAAAGTTAAAGTAAAGGTGGAGGCTTGTTAAATCTTTGTTAAATCCCCACAGAACAAAAGAGAACAGATGAACATGATAAAGCACTGGTGCTTGGAAGCATTTCACACGCAGGACTGTAGTGACATCTGTTGGTCATGTGACAATAACATTTTGTGTAAATATGCAAATAGAGACAACGAAATACAAATGTGAGGAATGACATGACTCACCGTGTATGACGAATGAGTAGACAAATCAGTGTTATTTGTCTTGCCCTTGTTCTGCCGAAGTCAAAAGGTTGTAACAGCACATATTGTGTGTTTCATAGGTATTTATTAAATTTAACCTTTCATCTAGATCTACAATCTACACTTCAAGGTAGAATAGAAGTATAAAAGTAGAAATTAAAGATTGTTGACCCCATAAAAGAGTCAAAAGAATAGAGAGGAGAGCTAAAGTTGATGTAATAAACCCATTAACCATTAACAGTGTGACGGGTCTTCCACAATCTTGTGATTTATAAGTTCATATACACAAAAAGAAGTGGGAAAACATTGTACAAACTGATTTTCTTCATTTATATAGCACTTTAAAGTAAAAATAAATAAGTCTTGAATTGATATATTTTGTTTGTATTCATTTATTCATGATCATGTATTAATGGATTCTGTCTAAAATTCTGCTTCTGATTAATTGTTTCATAAAAAATAACATCTTTTGTAAATGAATCTTCCACACAGACTGTTCAATCCAAAAAAAAGTGTCACAGGCGGAAAAGCAGAGTAAATATTAACATAAACGATGAATGAGTTGCATTCAGCATGTTGGTCCTGGCTCAGTCAGATACACGAGCCACTGTTAATGCTGGAAGTCAGTTCTGTGCTTCTCCTTCTGTTAGGAAAGCGGCCTGCTGCTGACAGCGGTGTATGATTTTAAACATACTTATACCGAATACATTTCCAGTCCGGGGCGCCCTCAGCATCACTGTGATCTGCACGCCGAGACGTGACGTGCTACGTCATCGAAGGGGGCTTTGCGTAAAGGGCGTGGTGTTGTGTATGTGCGTGCAGTCTGCGGTCCACCGCCAAATTCAAACAGAGAAAGAAAGAAACCACAGCAGCGACAGGCGGCTGAAGCGAGAGGACAGCGGCTCACAACTGGTTGTTTAAGGTGAGACCGTGTTTCGATAGCTGCTTTTCTTTTCCTTCAGTACGGAGTATTTAGCGCAGACTTCTTTCTACGTGAAGTTTTCGGGCTGAAGCTGCAGCTCAGAGTTAGCGCGCAGAAACTTAACGGCGAGCTCGCGAGCACAGCCCTCTTTTTGTAGTCTGGTGATAAACACGGTGACCGTGTGAAGACGTTTCATTGTTCGTTAGTGAAAGTGTGACTCCATTAGTGCTCCCGTTGGCGCATACGTGATAAATCACTGCTGTTTGCTCTTTGTTTGGGTGGAGTATGGCTTTAAGTTAGCTAGTCGTTAAACGGGGAGGGCAGCCACAAAGCAAGAGCCTGCACTAACACGATTAGAAGAGATGTGGCTTTCATTTCCCCTCCTTTGTTTAAACAGTCAGTAACTTTAATGGAGCTCAGCATTGTGTCTGGACGTCTGGAAATAATGAATTCTAACTCTAATGAATTATATTCACACTTCCTCATGTGGCATTATTAGCTTGTGTGTTATTTTGGATTGGTTAGTTTCGAGTCATTGTGGTCATTCACAGCTGACGGCAGAGAGTGTAGCATATTGGGGCGGCAGTAGCTCAGTCCATACAGACTTGGCGTGGGGAACCAGAGGGTGGCCAGCATGGAACAAAGTATGGTGGTGGACTGGTAGCTGGAGAGGTGCCAGTTTACCTCCTAGGCACTGCCGAGGTGCCCTTGAGCAAAGCCCCCCCCCACGGCTGCTCGCAGGGCACTGCTCTGGATGTCTGCCCATCACTCCATCAAATTTGCAGCTGTACATAAACGCACGTGTGTGTGTGTGTGTGTGTGTGTGCGTATTTCGGATTAAAATGCATTAAAAACTGTGTGGAGAAAAAAAGAATTTATCCCCGAGGAACTTCATAAAAGTATCTCTTCTTCTTCCTATTCAAAGATTCTTTTTTTTTTTTACTTTCTGCTGCAGCAAAGTGTAAAGCAACTATTAAAGATGTTTTATTAAAGTGCATATACTTATCTTGCATACTCTGTGATTCTGTTATCCCTCTTGTAGGTAAGCTCAGTCAGCATGACGTCTTCAGTGATGGATGGAGTTGGCAGAGCTGTGGTGGGAGTCTGGCGTGCACACACAGTCCTGGATGAGTCTGACGGACCCGAAAGTTCCCCGGAAGCTCCAGACCGTTTCCGCAAGCTTCCCTCCTCGTCTTCGCTCAACTCTCTGCGGATGTCACTACGCAAGCGGCTCCCACTGCGATCAGTCCAGGCCAACTCCCTCCCAGAGAACCCGACCTGGGAACCTATAAAGGAACAGAAAAAGACCAACACAGTCCGCAAACTTACCCGCAGTGCTCGGAACTCCATCAGTGGAGTTTATCAGGTAGATGGAGTGATATGCTGATGCCATTTGAATCAAGAACAAACCTTGTTTTTTTATTCAGTTTATGATACAAATGCATCATTCATTCCTTGTCATCACCTCTTTCTTCTCCCTTGCACAGAGGATGCAGAGGACCAGAGAGTTTACCCGGGAGGAGTGCTTGGTACAGACCCCAGGTCGGACATGTGATGGGGATGAAGCAGGTGCGTCAACTTCCCACACCCCGAGGCGCACTCCTGGTCGAGCAGCAGCAACACCCAGACGCACTCCCAGAGCAGGAGCCACACCCGGACGTACCCCAGGCTCTAGAGGACGAAAGACTCCCGAGGCTGGCGTACGGGGAGTGAGAACAGGAGGCGGCAGGAGGCAACTGGTCCGCATGGCTGCACTACGAAGTCCCTTTGCCTCCCCCAACACACAGAACCAGAGGCTGTGAGTCTGAGTACATTTAAACATTCTGTATACTGTGAGCACGCTATCTGGTGAATACCTGCACAAAACTACTGTACGTATATTTATAACATCTAGTTTTATTCTCTGATCATTATTTTTTATTTATTTTTGTTTTGTGCAAAAACTCTGAGATAAATTCTTCCTCTGTGAAAATCTACTTGGCAGTCAGCCTGTTTCTGATTCTGGTTTGTGGTTTTCTGGTTTTCTCTGCGCTGACTATTTGTTTCTCTGCTGTAACAGAAAGTTTGACCGAGATTTGGAGTCGGTGTCCAGTGGACTCAAGAGGCTCAAATACCTGTCCAAGGCCTTCGATAACATCATTGGTAGAGATGACAGGTAAAGCATTCTTCATTTTTGAGTTTTGGCAGCCATTGTTCCATTTCCTTTTGTTCATACTGTACATACTCCGCATAGAGAGGCCACAGAGGCTCATGACAGCCCTCTTCACCCTCCCACCTAAAGAATCCCAATCTGCAGCCCCACTTTAGAGGCCCCAGACTTCCTTCCCCTCCCCCCGAATACATTCCTGCCCGGGTCGGTTTGAAACTGGGTCTGTCTCTCTTCTTCGGATGAGGAGGGGGTGAGGGGGAGAGAGTATGGGTGTGGGAATTGGAGCCAGATGACATGACAGAAAGAGATTTGAGTATATTTACATCACTTCCTGTGTTGATATTCAAACTGTTGCAATGGTATCGGAATGCAGCAGCCCATGAGGAGGAACGCTGTGGAAAGCACAGACAGACGGTGACCTTGTCTGTTACTAGTGTGCGTTACATTCTGCCAGCTGCTTTCCTTGCTGTGTGAAAAGCTCATTGTTTGGGAATTTGAAACCTACATTTGTTTTCTTCTTACAGCAGGCAGTTCAACTATTCCCTAATTGCGGAGTAGGGAAGAAGGTAAATCCAAATATGAAAATGCTTCTAAAACCAGAGGAGTTGTGGAAACGTGTACTCTGTGTGTCACTTTGTGACATGAAAGCGCATGGCAGAGCTCGCCTCTTGTCTGTATTTCGATGCATGGACAAATGAATCTCTGACCCAAACAAAGGATTCTCTTCTTTTCTCTCAGACTCACACTTCCTGTATCCTTTACTTACCCTTCTGTCCTCTGCCGCCTTATCGACTTTTAAATACTTTGTTCTTACCAGTGTGTCTGCAAGTCTTCTCATGTCTGAAATTTGAAATTATGTTATCCAAATTCTGTGCAGTTCATAAAAGAGACTTAAATACTGCTAAATATTGCCTATTTTATCACGTTTCTGCTTGAGAAATATTTTCCCTGCAGTTTTTAGATACACCTAGAGAATGGGGGAGTGAATTGATCCTACCTTTCATTAATCATTTGCCTTTAAACTGAGTCCATGATGCCTGCAGACACTTTGTTCACTCACCCTCGCTGTTTGTTTTCTGCAGTAACTGTTGTTCTTTCCCTCTGCAGTACCAGTACAAGGCAACGTTCTGGAGGAGCAGTGATGAGAAAGCTGGATCCGAGCGGTAAACTGAGTCGCTCAAACCTTACGCGTCGAGCCACAAACCTCTCGACCACACTGGGAGGTTGGGCCCACACAGCTGTGAACAGTATTCGCAAACCCAACTGATCTGCATGTGTGTGTACTGTAAACACAGTACTTATAGACATGTGCACATTTATCATATATTGATGTGTTACTGTTACATTTACATGTAGTGTTGTCATGATACGGGGAGAGTGTTACATGACAGCTTGTTCTTTTTCTATCTGTACCACGTGAAATTAGAAACATCCAAGTATTTCTTGTGTGTTTACACGTCTCAGGTTAGCTAGATGGGAGTAAAATATCTTAAATGTAGCTACCAAAGGGATTTTTATACTGTGGTGTATGTGTCTGTCGTAGCTGCTACAGCCAAATGTCTTAGTTACATTTTAGTACTAATATTTCTATTTTCACTCTGCATAGAAACTTGTCGCCAGTTTCTGAAATTTTCATGAAACACACGCTGCAAAATACCAAAATTGTATCTGCAGAACTAACACTATTTACGGACCGAGAGGAGATACATACATTTCCTCTATTATATATGTATGCAATAATGTTACTAACATTTGTTATGTGTATTTTTTTATAAGTCATTTGATTAAGCCAAATTGTGAAGTGTATTTTCTATGAAAGGGGACTTTTTTTTTATATTATGTAGCCTAGGCAGATTTCAATTGCGGCACTGAGGACAGCACCTTTAATGGCCTGTGGATTATTCCTGCTACAGCACTGTCTGCATAAATCATTTGATAATGTGATGGAAAGCTGTGATGACTCATTAACTGATGACAAAGATAATGATGTTATAAAGCCATATCCCGCAGGTTATTAGTGTAGTGACTGTCAAACAAATAGCCTCCAATGAGGTAAAACACTATTCTGTCATTTCAGTGTATTAGTACACCCTAGTCTGCAATAATGAGAGGAAGGGAGCCAATGTCCCTGAATGTGAACAAATAAATCTCAAAATAAAACCTGTATGCTTCAACAAGCCCAAAGTCTCGTCTCTTTTATTATTGTAACATGTGGCAATTGTACTAAAATAATACCTTCCTGTTAACAATGCTAATGCTAATGTCACTCATCTATTGTGAAAATGTCTTCATTGGTTTGGTTGAGGGTATTGTTTTTATCCGTGACATTCAGTGTGTATGTCGACCTTTCACAGAATCACACAAACGTGAGTCAAATTAAATAACCTTTGTTTTTATTTTTATTTCTAATTTGTCTGGCTGTTATTATCCCCATGTTTTTCACTTCCATTCATTTTGGTACAACACACTTTGTTTCAACATAAAAGAAAGAACTGAAGCTGATTAATACAAATTTATTTGGACAATATCACATGTAATACTTTGAATAGTACTACGCGTGTGTGTGTCTTATTTATGTACATGTCCTTTTATTTTTACACTCACAACCAGTCAGAACTAATAAAACAATAATAAATTATATTAGTTAAAATTATTAAAAATAACAGTAAGACTAAAGAGCAGTGATATTACATTACGTTTACATTATATACTTACACTGTGAGGTACTGTATGGATATGGATAATAAAAAGCACATGAGGCAACACTTCCCTCTAGTGGTCAGTCATGGTCATAGCAGGTGAATCGAGACTCGCTCGGTTTGTCCCTTGCTGTGACCCGTCCTCAGCCCCACGCCTCGCTCATATCGCTCCTCCTCTGTCTCTCCGGCTTTGTACCCAGAGCTGAACCCACGCCGCGGCTACCTTCTCCAAGATACCGGGGCTGCTAAACATCACCAAATGGCTCTCCACGTCCCCAAAGCTCCGGGCTTTGCCCAAATGTTGAAAGATGGCGCCAAGGTGGGGGTTAAATCGGCGTGTTGGAGTAGTTTTGTTAGCTTTTTTTTTCGGATGCAGGCTGCGTGAATTAGCATTGCTAGCTAGTGTTAGCCCCTGAGCTAGCACAGTCATGTGGGGAGAGTTCTAGAAGGAAGCGAGGCCGCTGAGATGCTGGAGCCGGGGGCTGCTGTGGATGGACGGGGAGCTGCTGGCTGACACCTCTTAGCGCTTATACATGCGGCACATGTGTACAGTGTTGTAGCTGCGGCGATAACAACCACAGTCACACCCTGTAGCTCACTGTCAGAGTTTGATCGTCAGCTCTGCTGCTCACAGATGATGATGATGCTTCCTGTTTTTACTGGATTAGCAGACCGTTATCTTATTCCTCTCACATTAGTTATGAGGCATACTATTAGTTATGAGACATAATATCAATAACTAATAATATCTGTATGACATGCATTGTACTTATGATGTTCTCTGATGCAGCACTACTCTGGGCTTGAAGAGGCAGTCTTCCGTAACATCAGAGCCTGTAAGGAGCTTTCTCAGACCACACGCACCGCCTACGGGCCGAACGGTAAGCACTCTTCTCCAGAAATATCATCCATTCATATCAGTGCTGCTTGTATTGGTGCGATGGCTGACCTGTCACGTTGTCTCGTTTAGGTATGAACAAAATGGTCATCAACCATCTGGAGAAGCTGTTTGTCACCAATGACGCTGCGACAATTCTCAGAGAGCTCGAGGCGAGGAACCATTTCTGTTTCACAGCGCAGGTGTAATTCATGAAAGAAGGCAGTGAAATGAACTGGTCGCGTGAATGTCCTTTCATTTTCCAGGTGCAGCACCCGGCAGCCAAGATGATTGTGATGGCGTCCCACATGCAAGAGCAGGAGGTCGGAGACGGCACAAACTTTGTCCTGGTGTTTGCCGGAGCTCTGCTGGAGCTCGCCGAAGAACTGCTCAGGATGGGGCTTTCCGTGTCGGAGGTAAAGCGATTTAGTCCGAGATTGTCATTGTTTTCTTGAGTAATGCGACATGTTGCTCATTGACCTCTTCCCGTTTTTACCACAGGTGATTGAAGGCTATGAGAGCGCATGTAAAAAGGCTCTAGAGATCCTGCCAGACTGCGTGTGTTCCTCTGCCAAGAACCTCCACGATGTGAAAGAGGCCACCTCTCTCATCCGTACAGCGGTCATCAGTAAACAGTACGGCAACGAAGACTTCCTCGCCAACCTCATCGCACAGGCCTGCGGTGAGTCAGCAGTTCACGCTAGCCACTTGCCAAAGCTGGTGAACTGGATGGCAGTGTTCATTTTTTGACTCCTCTTTCTGGTTCGTGCTACAGTTTCCATCTTCCCAGAATCTGGAAATTTCAACGTCGATAACGTCAGAGTGTGCAAGATTTTGGTAAGCTGCAGTGTCAGTCGGATATATTCCACCTGCGTGCGCCATATGGCTCTAACTTTAACACCTGTGGTGTTTTCAGGGTTGCGGTGTGACAGCGTCCTCCATGCTGCATGGCATGGTGTTCAAGAAAGAGGCAGAGGGAGACGTCACATCAGTTAAAGACGCCAAGATCGCCGTCTACTCCTGTCCCTTTGACTGCACAGTGACAGAGACCAAGGTAATGAACATTTCAGTCTCTCTCTGAGACATCATGGTTTTCTGGAGCATTTGAATAACACACAACACAAGTTGTGGCGTTAACACACTCTGGTCTGTATGTACCATTTTCGGTGCTGACACTAATCCTATCTGTCTCACAGGGCACAGTGCTGATAAATAACGCACAGGAGCTCATGGACTTCAGTAAGGGAGAGGAGGACATGATGGAGGCCCAGGTGAAGGCCATCAAGGAGGCCGGTACCAACGTGGTGGTAACTGGGGGGAAAGTGGCTGACATGGCGCTGCACTACGCCAACAAATACAAGCTCATGGTGGTCAGGTAAGAAAGATGGCCTCCGATCATCAAAATAAGAGTCAATTATCAGATTTGCTCCTTCAAAATAAAACCTAACCATATGCTCTCCCTTTTCCTTATCAGGCTTAACTCCAAGTGGGACCTCAGGAGGTTATGTAAGACTGTGGGAGCCGTAGCACTGCCCAGGATGGTGAGTGTCACGATGTTGGGTTCAGCAGCAATTTGAACCATCAGAAAACGGACCATTATATCATGTGCCAATCTGCTTACTTAGACTGCTCCAACTCCGGAGGAGATGGGTCACTGTGACAACGTGTACCTGACAGAGGTCGGAGACACTCATGTGGTCGTCTTTAAACACGGTAAATGACCATCTGTTTGTGTTTTAGAAGCTGATTTTTGCTCTCTGAGCTTCACACTTTAAGTGTCGCTTCGGTCTCGATTGTTTTAAACAGAGAAAGAGGACGGTGCCATCTCAACGGTGGTGATCAGGGGCTCCACTGACAACCTGATGGATGACATTGAGAGGGCTATAGATGACGGCGTCAACACCTTCAAGGTTCTGGTCAGGGTAAGTCGACACAAAACAAGAAATCAAAATTAAAATATCAATAACATAAAACTACATATCTTTGAAAATGTCTGCTTTTCATCCTCTTTCTGTGAAGGAAAAGTTATGTCCCTGTGTCGCGTTGTTTTGATCTGTTTGATACTTGCTGACAGTTTCTGTGTTCTTCACTGTTTCTAGGACAAGCGACTGGTACCTGGAGCAGGAGCCACTGAAATCGAACTGGCCAAACAGCTCACCTCATATGGAGAGGTATGTTCAACTGAATATATTACAATGTGCCCATTTTCACACTAATGCCTCTCTTAAATTCTAAAACAGTGGCCTCTGTGTTTCTCTTTAGTCCTGCCCAGGTCTGGAGCAGTACGCCATTAAAAAGTTTGCTGAAGCCTTCGAGGCTTTGCCTCGTGCGCTGGCCGAGAACTCCGGTGTGAAGGGCAGCGAGCTAATCTCTAAAATGTACTCTGCACATCACGAGGGAAACAAGAACATGGGCTTCGACATCGAGGTGTGTGTGTACACAAGCATAAGTAGAACTGTATGACTTGATCACAGTTGAATTTATATCTGTTCATAGATTGATCTGTCGAACTAATCAATCTCTATAAATTGCCTTTAGCATGTCTTTTATGCTTAATCATCACAGAAATTCATCCTGCCCCAGTTTTCCTGAATGTAGAGCTGCGTCTGTCTGTGTTTGGTTCTGATCACTGATTGGTCGATGTGACGTTGTCTTTAGGCCGATGGACCTGCTGTGAAGGACATGCTTGAAGCAGGCATTGTGGAGCCTTATCTGGTCAAACACTGGGGCATCAAACTGGCCACCAACGCTGCCATCACAGTACTGAGGGTTGACCAGGTGTGTACACACACACACACGAATAAATAAAGAAACAAACACTCATGACACACAGATCATCACATGTCCAACGTCCAATCTTTAAAAGGCGACTTATTGTCAACAGATTTTCTGAACAGACCAAAACATGATGTATTTGAATATTCCATTCGTTCCTAATGACGAAGCATTAAAATGAGTCACAAATTTGACTTTCTTTGTTTTTAAGTGGCTGAAACAGCCAGGCGCCTGATTTTTAGCATACATGCCACGAACAGTTAGTGCTAAGAGTGCATTTATTTGTGGCTATTTCCAGCCTCATATTTACATATTTAGTGTTTTGGCATAAGTGGGATTGGCTGAAAAATCATTGAGATATTTGCCACCCAGTGCAGCTACGTGGACATGTATGAATGAGTATGAGTTTAAAGAGGATTAAAATAAAAACAATTATTTGAATCAAACTACAGTCAGTAACAGTGATTAGACACATTTTGCTGTTAAATTGGATAATTTATCTAATATGAAGATTTTAATTTGCTTGGAGGATCTTTTTAAAAACAAAACATGTCACTCCCCGTGTTTAGAATGGTGAGAAGTCGTGTCTTCATTTAACACAGGATCCACATTTTCCTGCCTAATATACATCTGAAATCCAGCAGGTGAAGTGATATTGGGAGGCTCTCTATGACTCACTAGTCTCCGGGTAGTTAACAGTAGTGTGTGTGTATATGTGCGACGCAGATCATCATGGCTAAAGCTGCAGGGGGACCCAGAGCTCCCAAGCAGAGAGGCCACTGGGACAAGGACGGTTGGGATGAAGAGCCTGATCAATTCGAAACTCACCATTAGAGGGCGCTCACTCACACACACCCTCTTGTCAGTAGGTCCTGGAATGAGCGTGTGGTTTTTTTGACTCACTCCGAGGTGTTCACTCGCTCACGGGACACTGACTGCGTGTGAAATGTTTTTTTGCCTGTCACGACTAACACCGGGTCTGATCCAGAACTCACTGCAGAGAAATGCTGAGTCACTTCATGTGTTTTTTAACAGCACCGGGTGTGATCACTTACAGCCTAAACGTGCACAAACAGAGTATGGTTTGATCGCATGCTGCATGCACTCATAAACTCTTCATTGCAGCGGACATCCTCAGGCAAGTGCCGGATTTACAAATGTTGCATGCAACATGAATTCATTCATTTCAATTCATTGAATTCCAGCTGCTGGAGTGGCTTCGTTGTCTTCTTCCTCCAATCACTGAAGCCATTTTACTTCACCAGAGGCAAAGCTCAAGTCCTACATGAGCACTGTGTCTCAGTTTGGATATTTCAATTAGTATACTTCTAATCTAATACACTGTGTACTTCATAGTGTAGTGCACTCATTTCAGCGGGGCAGTGTTGTCTCCGTTTGTCTCCGGCCATTGTGCACTTACCGGGAAGTGTTCTTCTTAGACTGTCACATTATAAATCTAAAACATACGTACAACATGCATTTGTCTTTTGCTGTATTCAGCTCAAGCAGCTTTCTCGGACACAATTTTCACAATGCAGGTGCCCCTCCACCCCCCATCCGTTACGATGCTCAAATGTTGATCACTAAGAGTGAGAAGTTTTTGACCTTTTTTTTTTTTTTTAAAGATATTTTTTGGCTTTTTCAAGCTTTTTTGTATAGACACAGCTGAAGAGTTGCAGGAATGCGGGGAGAGAGAGAGATGGGGAATGACCTGCAGCAAAGGGCCACGGGTTGGATTCGAACCCTGGGCCACTGCAGCAAGGACCGAGCCTTTGTACATGAGGCTAAACAACGCCCCAAGTTTTTGACCATTTTGAGTGCGCTTCTGGACAAGTCTGACCATAGAACTATGTTGCTATAGACGGAGCATAGCGGATCGCTCAGTTACCAGTAGACAGAACCTTCAAGAAAGAATGACTCATCCCTCTCCCAGAGCTTACACTGCAGGTCCCCTTTTATTTACTGATGGGCTGGAAAGCTATTCTGATGGACTGTCACAGACATATTGCCTTTTTTTGAAGATTATCTTTAGACTCAATATTTCAGTTTGGAAATAATGTTGTGCATAGGCATTAACATGGAGGCAATGATCTTGTGATTATTTAATCGTCATAAAGGGACCATCTTGGTATCTATAGGGATTTAAATCAAAGATGTTGTGTATATTGTCAAGTCATTATTTGAGGTTGGAGATGTGAGGTTTTTTTAATCTGCCAGCTCTTGTCTAACAGGTATGTTTCGGTAAAGCTCCCTGCCTGCCTCAGAGCTCACAGCCTGTAGCGTAAATGTCTGTGCTCTTGATTTCCAGTCAGAAAGTGACTGACTGACTTGCTGTCTTCTTTCAGATCATCATGGCCAAACCAGCAGGGGGACCCAAACCTCCCCAGGGCAGAAAGGACTTCGATGAGGATGACTGAACCTGATGCTGTCCAGTTGATGCTTCTTTTAACCCTCACCGCCCCCCCTCGTGGATTCACAAAACCTTTTCTACTTGTTTATTTAAAGCTCAACAGTTTGGTTTATTTTGTAGAAACGGCCACACATTGGTTAAAATAACACGTTAAAGTAAAATGTATGGATGGCACTGTTTGCTTTTTATGTTCTTAGTCCCAAATAAAAGGCACTTGCGCTGTCATGTCATGATTTGGATTCTGTTTTCTCTTGTTATGCTTCATGTGTGCAGTAAATTTGATTTAAATTTAGACCTTTCGAGTCATTCAGTTATCACGCTCATTATTACATTATTACAGACTGATTTGTGAACTAGAGCATATTTTATGCAGTTAAGCAGTTTTCTGCTTTTCTCTCTGATGTCCTCCGGCTGCTCTGCCTCACCTCTGTGTGATTTACAGACTTTCCTGAAGGACAGTAAAGTATACGGCTGTAGCTCCTGTTAGCTAATGTTAGGTTTGTTAACTGTGCTGCCTGGACTGTGAGCTCACAGCATTGGGAGGAGTGTTAGTGTTTGGACCACCGGGAAGAGGAGCCAGTGTCGTGCTAGAACCAGAGCTGAACAAGCAGGCAATATAACTGGACTCTGCGGCCTCCATGGGCATGATCGTACGTAATTAAATTACAAACACGTGTACAGCTGTCCATATTTACCACAGCAGGGTTATACTCTGAAACTGGGGGCAACAAATCACAAAAACATATTTCTCTGGAATGTCCCTTTAATGTGGAAGTTAAATTATGCATGTGCTGGTTTATTTTTAGAACAAGTGAGCTGAGCTCTGTTGAAGAATGCATGATGTATCACTGATGCGTGTATTTATTCTCTGCAAACTAAAATGACTGTGGTCCGATGATGCGGAGGATAACATGAAACGTCACAGGTCTGTGTGCAGCTGTGATGACGCAAGCAGCAGAGGGCGCTGACCTCCACCAGGCTTCATGCTCATTGGCTGACAGAGCTGTGGGCGGATTTGCGCTGACGTTGCCCATACTCAGGATTAACTTGTTTCCATGCCGCCATATCTACATCATTTTTGACTTGGGATAGCCCGATCAGCTGATCTTTGTTGATGTAGAGTATTAATCAGCTGCCCCGAACCTTTTAATTGCTCTCGTGTGTTGCGCATGAAACTGCGGACGGTTCGACCCGGTGCGCATGGATGAGGAGCAGGTGTCGCACTGAGCTCGCAGTGCTGATGTCCTGTCACGCTGATGGGGGCCGACGGCAGTAAGAACAGGAAGGTGAGTCCATGAAACTCCTGGTTGCTAAGGTGTGACGCACGTACACGGGGGTTCCCTGTTTCCATGGCGATGATTTGGCTCCCAAAATATCCAGGCTGTATCAACGACGATGAAAGCAGTGCATGACAGTGTGAACTTTTCCCACAGCAGCTCTTTAAAATCGAATTGCATTGTTAATCATAAAATAGTGTTTAATTAACATTACGCTTCATTTTATGTGTAAAAATATTTTCCTCTCGTTTCCCTAAGTAATATGTAATCTTTTACTTTGAAGGTCAAATCGTCACGCTTCCGGTGTTGACATCTATTCGAGCATCTCGTAACACGATGTGCGGATGCAGTCTAGCAGTGCTCGGTGTCTTGTCAGCTGTCAGGCAGTTATTTCTGCTGAGTGACCAAAGATGTGTCCCTTCATTCGGCTCGCATGATAACAGCATCCCGCATGGTTCATTACACACATCTCCCAGCACAGAGCATCAGATCTGTGCAGCCCGAGGGGAGAGAGGGGCTCTGTGACCCAGTGACTGACTACAGATTGAAAGTAGACCTTGTATTTTTCTATTATTTCTTGTTGTAGAACCGGTGAGAGCAGCAGTGGTGTAGTAAACTACTGTGCTGGCCACTGATCTCCGTCCGTCTAACCACTTCTCCTCATCAGGGTCACAGTGGGGCTGGAGCCTATCCCAGCTGACTTTGGGTGAGAGGCGGGATATACCCTAGACAAGTCACCAGTTCATCACAGGACACATAGAGACAAACAACCATTCCCACTCACATTCACACCTATGCACAATGAACCCATGCAGGGACAGGAAGAACCTGCACACACACCTCCACACAGAAAGGCTCCACCCCCAACCTTCTTGCTGTGAGATGACCCATCCCTGCACTGATATCCACTGATGCATTTTAGGGGTTTGCATGAAGTCACAAGATGGTATAGCAAGTCAAAGTGTGATGTGTGAAAGAGACCTTGTCGCTTTGGCAGCATGTTACTCCAAAACCTGTTTCTATCAGCATTCACAGAGCCTTCACTAATGTGCAGGTTACCCATCATGCCATGTGCACTAATCCCCCCCCATGCCATCACAGACTGGCTTTTGAACTGTGTGCTAATAACAAGTTGGATGGTCCCTCTCCCCTTTAGTCTGGAAGACAAGTTTGGTTCCATGATTTCCAAAACAGATTTTCAAATTTGGACTTGTCATCACCTCAGATCCATCTTCTGGATCTGGTTTATATACAGTTCCCTCTGTTGCACGGTTAACTGTCATTTGTGGATGCAGAGATGAGCTGTGTTCACAGACGATGGTTTTTGGAAGCGTTCCTCAGCGCGTGCTGTGATGCCCATGACAGAATCCTGTCTGTTTTTGATGCAGTGCCTTCTGAGGGACTGAGCAAAGGAAATAAAGAGAATACATAAAATGTGTATACAGAATAGATCCAATTGCGTAAGAGTTGGAAATATACTGTAATCCAAGATCAGAGTTGTGTTGGCACTCAACACCCCAGTGTGTGTAGATGAAGCAATGCTTGGGCAACTTTCCCTGGTTAAATAGTGAATATACACACTTCGTCCTGCATCCTCAGTCCAGCACTGATTACTCCCGAGTCTCTGTCAAAGAAACAGGTTGCTTTGCTTTCAGCCGTGCACACCTGCCTCGATAAGTGTTAAGTGATAAGCCTCAGCCAACATTGTGTCCAGGAAACAGTCCCTGTGTTGACAGTGTTTGTCAGTTTGAAACTCCAGGAGTTTCCTAAAACATACAACCTTTAAGATTTTGGTAGAAAGTTCACATGAAAGGACATTGACATGATCCATAATCACACGATGCAATAGCACTGTAGAGCCCTGACCTTACATCTGCAGCACCATCTATTAATCCGTGCCGTAACTTGGTGCATCCTTCCTCCCCCTACAGAGGCCCGCTGAAGGGCCGGAGGATGAGGACCTATCATCTGGATGGCGTGGCTTCCTCTCCAGCATGGGTCTGTCTCTCCCAGCAAGCCTCTGTCGCCTGGCCCCTCCTGCCCTGCGTCTGGGCCAGCGTCGGATGCTCCAAGGCAAAGCCCCCGACATCCCGGAGCATGTCCTGAGGTTGGCGGGAGTCGGCCCAGACAAGCTGAGAGCAGAGTGGAGCCTGCCAGGGTTCATTGCCATGTTCTTGCCTGAATTCCCCCACAAAGCTGTGCCTGGGCACGAACACTTTCAGGTAGGTTCTGACATAGATTATTAGGCCATTAATGTATAAAGCGTGATATGACTGGATATTAAATGTCTTGTACAACTACCCTTTCACCTGTTTGATGGTTTCTCTCTATCTTTGTGTCTGTTTCTCTTTAACACTCCATCAGGTGTTGAGTTACATCGCCAAAGGTTCATTTGGACCCATTCTGAAAGTGAAGGACAAGATCAAACAGAAAACATACGCTGTCAAGGTGAGTTCTCTGCCTCAACCTCACATTGGAAACGTCTGTGTCTATTTCATGGATCAAAGCTGCCAGTTTACTCATTCATAAAGGTAGTATGTGCAAACACGCTCAAGATAAAAGACAGACAGTTCGAAATAATTTTTAAAGTCTCTTTTTGGGCATTCATGCCTTTATTAAGACAGCTGAAGACAGACAGGCAGGCTAGAATCAAACCCAACCCACTGCGGTAAAGACTTTTAAAGATAGTTTTAATAGCTCAGGTCAGTTAAAACTTTAACTCCAACAAGATTATTGTGTTAAATAAATATTTTTATGAACTGTGCCTCAATATTATTTTTTTCACCGGTTACAGGTTATACCTAAATCTGAGATTCTAAGACTCGGGGTCTTGGAGCAGTCAAAAGAAGAAGTTATTGTTCAGGTGGGTTTTGAGAACTGGCATCCAAGCTCATCAGTCATCGGTATCCCAAAACAAAATAAGGATGAAATATTAGACTGAGGTGTCAAAAGGAAAAGCAAAGTGTGTTATATTAAATGTTTTCAGAAAGAGGCATTTTATTTTTTACAATCAGTCTTGAAATCAGTCTTGCCCAAATTATTATACTGTTATATTTAATTTATAAAAAATGTTAGCATACATTGCTGATTGTTAATTGTGTCACCACTGGTTGAATATATTCATATTTAAAGGAACAATATGTAACTTTGCTTGTATCACTGATTTCTAGTGCTTAAACTGGAATTCAAAACACTGGAGAGTCGTCTTTATTTCCAGCGTTTTGATTCACTGGGAATTATTTTAAAATGAAATGCAGTGAAATATTGAACATGGTTCGGGTTCTGGGTCCGTCTGGGATCACTTTACCTTTCAAATCATCTCCAATATTTACATGTTTTTTAACACGTTTCTGCTCACGGAGAGACCGGATCACACAGGACAAAGCACAAACAGAACAGTTTGGAAGGCAAATTTCAAAAGAAGAAACATACTGACTGAAGTGCTGTTGTGAAGAAGCTCACATTTCTGCTGAGCATGTTTACTTAATCTCTGATGACACAGCATGGTCATTTTATGATTTAACACAGTAAAATCTGACATGTTGTTCCTTTAAGTGTAAATGAAATGTAGGTCAGATTGATGCTGTGAACGATTCAAATCCCATCTGACATGTTGTG
This sequence comes from Nibea coibor, assembly GCA_023373845.1. Classification (NCBI taxonomy): domain Eukaryota; kingdom Metazoa; phylum Chordata; class Actinopteri; family Sciaenidae; genus Nibea; species Nibea coibor. Next base: position 4,225,430 of record CM041733.1, on the reverse strand, counting down.
GGACACATTGTGGTCAGAGGAGGTGATGTATTAGTTTGATATTATATTTACTCTTTTAAACTTGACAGTTTAAGAATTTGAGGTTCACCAACAAGACCCAAAATTGACCCAAACAAGAGTGCAGTCATATCTCAGAAAAAGCAGGCCTTCTCTTTGATTGGTGGCCAAAACTGAGATTTTTCTGGTTGATCTTGGACCTTTGCCCACAGCGTCAGGTGCGCCATCCATTTGTCCATGACCTCCAGGACTGCTGGCAGACACAGCGCCACCTCTACATTAGTGAGTCAGCCAGAGACCCTATCTTACCCAGATCCACTATCCAAACTCCCCTCACTTCACCTTTTTTTCACCTCAACACTGGCAGCCTTGTCCAGAATCTACCCAAAATCCCCAACCTGACACCTAGAAGACGATCAGCAAAAGAAAAGAGATCCAAAAGAAGTTATCCTGGTTGTGCTGCCTAGAGACTCACACTTTAACCCCTCCAACCCAGTAACCCCAGTCCTCCACTGCCTGTGTACTGTAATCTGTTCTTTCCCCTTTTCCTCTCCTCCAGAGCAGTTATCCTTTTTTTCCAAATCAGCCACAAACTCAGAAAGTGTGACCCAGTTCGTTTGCTTCCCCACCCCCTGTGAAAAGAGAGCATGTTAGCCTGGGGACCAGATGCTGCAGCTCCACGAGAACGTCCGGGCCACATTCAGAAGAGATGCTCCTCTAAAGAGTGAATCATGACTGAATCGTGAAGCCATACGTGGAGATATGGGGCATATTCAGAGCAAATCAAGACTATATAAAGCCATCCTATTGTATTATGCATGGTGGCTCCCCGAGGCTGTGAAAATGATTGTTGACAGTTGTAACACAGCTCAGTCAGTGATATGCCAATTAATCAAAAAGCAGCAGTCAAAGATGATTGTCCAAGTAGAATGCTGCTCACCCCAACACACGTTTTTATTTTTTTAAACTGTGATCAAGAAACAGCAGATCATCTTTGTTTGGTTTGTATAGGGAGATAGTTCACATTGTCAGTGTTGTAGTCAAAGCTAAGACCAGAGTGTTCCAAGACCAAGCAAAGACCAAGACTTGGAATGGTCAAGACCAAGACCAGAGCGCGTCCTTTACTTCCAACCACAGTAATGATGTTAACAAATAAATCAGACAATGACAATGACAAATTAGATATCATTAGGTGATGAATGGGTAACACTCATGATATCCCAGCAGTTGTGCTCTTGACCAGTCTTGAAATAAATCCTCTTTGTTCGAGACTGAGAGAAGACAGAGTAACAATGTGGTCAATTCTGAGAACTGTAAAAAAGTATCGAGACCAAGACCGATCTTAAGTACTACAACACTGCACGCTGTCCTCACCTCCAGATTGCACTCCTCTTTTCAAATCTTCTTCACCTTTGTGTTTCCACCTGCTCTATCCCTCACACCTCCCGTTACATGACAGGGGCATGTTTTAATGCCGTCTCTGCTCCCGCAGTGTGTGACTACTGCAGCACGGGAGACCTGTACACCTACTGGCAGATGATCGGTCAGTTCACAGAGGACACAGTACGAGTGTTTGCGGCGGAGTTGGGATGTGCGCTCGGTATGTATGATGCAACAACCTATGAACATATTATACATCAGCGCATTTCTCCTCAGATATCCTAATTGGATCAGAGATGACGATCGGAACGTTTCCCTATCCATCAGTATTTAACTGAAAGTAATTAGATAAAGAGGTCTAATTAAAGTGAAACGAGCTCTCAAATGATCTCCTACAGCAACGCTGCGTTTTTAATGTGCAAACAGGACGACAGTGATGGATTTGAGTTTTGTTCTTTTTCACAGGCTTTCTGCATGACTTTGGGATCATCCACCGAGATGTGAAGGTGAGAGAGGGAAGTTGTTCACAAATTGGCTCGTGTGAAGACTGTCCCCAACAGATTATTGGGGCATTATGACAATGGTGGGAGGGTTCCTCTGGAGCATTTTTTTACTTGTAGCCGTGAAGATCTTCAAAAGGTGTGAGTTTTTTTTTTTTACTGAGGCCTGTAGAAATATTTTAAAGGTCCAAAAAGGTTCATGAGAAATCAGATTTCAGGTCTAGAATCTCTGAGATCAAAAGATGTATTTCTTTTTAACAGATTATAGATACATAGATATACACACATCAGCCTTTATTGAGTAATAAAGTTTTTATTTCCAATTGTCAACATTTGGCCCATTCAACATGAGATTACAAGACAGCAACAAGACATCATCCAGCGACATAGATACACACATCTTCATATCAGCTAACACGCGTTCATGAGTGTGTTGAAATGAACTGTGCACCAACTATCAAAAAAGTAAATGCTTCAGGCCTGAGCTTTGTCCTCATAACAGGCTCCTCTCCTCCTAACTGACCCACTCACGTGTTTTATATGTGAACAGCCAACTCAGCAGCCTTGGAGCATTGTCCAAGTCTATTTTTGTTTTATCTTACTAAAGAATAAATAGCTTATTCCCCAGTTAAAACCTTTACAGAGAAGCTCAGAGGACATCTGGTCATTAACATGAACTGTTTCCTAATCTATCAACACACACTGTTAATTACTGTCTGTTAGTTTACAGTGACAGGGTGTGAACTACCGGGAAGCCAGGGAGAGCTGGCTCCTCTTAATAACACACAAATTTGTCTCTTTATCTGGATCATGTGTAACATTAGACTATTAGTGATGTATGATTGATGCGTGATGGTGATTCATCACGAATTCACTGTAATAAAGATATCAGCACACAGCTGCTGTTGCCATTGAACCTTTCGGTAACTCAGTACTGCTGAAAATTTGGTGTCATTTTTTAGCAAAACCTCAGCTCAGACAAACACGTTAACTGAGTGCTTCAGTCCAATGTGTTGTATTTCTGTTATGTCATACACCAGTTCATTACTGTAAATATTTGCTTTCTGACATCAGTTAAAAATCCCTCTTCTGTCCGGCCCATTCAAAACTCTCACATCATATTACACTGATCCTGGCTTCCTCATAATGTCTATCTGTTGATTACAAGGTTGATTTTAAGATTTTATTCATTCCTTATAAAGCACTGAGAGGTCTCAGCTGAAGTTGGTTAGCTAGTTTTTTTTAGTTCCTAAGGGTGGCACAGTGGTGGTTAGCACTGTCCCTGCGTGGGTTCTCTCCCCGTACCTCCGACAGTAAGGTCTGCATGCACTTAATAGGTTAATCTGTGACTCTAAATTAAATTACTCTAAATCTAAAGTGTGAGTGGTTGTTAGTCTCTGTGTGCCCTGTGATGCACTGGCAACTGGGGAGGGAATACCCTGCCTTTCGCCCAAAGTCGACTGGGATAGGCTGCATGTCTGTTGGTCCAGACGTTTACACAAAGGTGACAGAGCCTTTGGGCTCCAAGACTGTGGACTAACCCATCTACAGACTCTGACTTATGTTTTAAAACATTTTCTTTTTAAAAGACTTTGTTTGAGCCTATTTTTATGATGTGTTTTATTCTGCTCTCCGTGTCAGATTTATAGTTTTTTAGCTCACTGTTATGGTCTTTGAATCCCTTGAGAGAACAGGATTCCGTGTGAGGTGAGCTGATGTGCTCTGTTTCTGATTCAGTCTTTTCTGCACTTTGTCTCTAGATGGAGAATATCCTGCTGACAGACGACGGTGAGTAAAGATCTGTCCAGCAGAGAGCAGCATAGCCCTGTTACAGTGTGCAGAAGCTTCCAGAGAACATCCTGACCTGCACTGGCCGTCAGTCAAACAGTACATCTGTTGACACTGAGCCTCTTTCACAGCCTGTCACATTCACTAATGATATCAGATTATGAGTGGAATATTTAAATATTTGACACCAGTTGTTATTGCAACAGTCTCTGTCATGTGCACATAATCATGCAGGGAAAATGGTCTCTTCCAGGACACCTCCGTTTGGCTGACTTTGGTTTGTCCCGTCGTCTGGAGAGAGGAGGACGAGCTTTTACCATTTGTGGAACCATCCAATATATGGGTGAGGAACCCACCACAAGCAACCACATCCACCTCTGCAATTAACATCATATCACTTCTCTGTACTGCTCTGCGTGTGATGATGATGTGTATTATTTTAATCTATCCATGTGAGTACATTAATGTATAAATATATAGAACATCCTGTGCTGTGAGCATGCTCTGTCTGCTCTGCAGCCCCAGAGGTGCTGAGTGGCGGACCCTACAACCACGCAGCTGATTGGTGGTCACTGGGAATTCTGCTTTTCTCATTGGTTACTGGGAAGGTGAGTTCTTGATGCCTTGATGATGCAGGCTCAGGATGTCTTGCATGACAAGCAGATATTACTGAGTTACAGTTATTCCTTCAGTGACGTAGCTATAAGTAGTTATGTAAACAGCAAACCCCAAACATACTTAAACAAATTAAAGTATTTAAATGAATTGATATATGTCTTCTTAAATCGGGTCATTATAATCTTTTTGTGTACCTCAACCTGCCTTCAGTTCCCCGTGACTCCGGAATCAGACCACTGCAGTATGCTGAGGAAAGTGAGGAGTTTTCCCTATGAGATGCCCCTCAGTTTCAGCCCACCGCTGGCCTTGCTAATAACCGAGGTATTGCCACCAAACCTTGAAATCTACGCTACATGTACCAGTATGTGCTGACTTCGTCGTTCATTATTATGACTTGCAAATGTTTTTCTGTCCAGCTTTTGTGCAAAACCCCCTCCCGCCGCCTGAGGACCCTTGAGCGCTTCAAACGGCAAACCTTCTTTCATGGAACAACTTTTGACCTCACGCTACTGCAGCGTCAGCCTGTGCAGGTAACCCATGAATGTCTTGATGTGGCTGTTCAAACACGAGATGGAAGAACTGTTCAGTATTGGAGGAGAGTGAAGTGATTTTCTACTTGTCACTGTCCAGGTGATTCTGGAGCTGAGAGAGAGACCGGACCGAGCCGCCAAAGCTCGACGAGGCCTCACTTTATCTCTTCAGCCTCTCAAGGGGTTCGACTACGACTTGTTCCTCAGCCCTCCCGCCACACCCGACACACAACTGGATGCCAGCACACAAACTCACACAGCTGTACCGCTGCCTAGCCCGGCACTCCCACTGCAGCCCTCTCAGGAAAAAGGCCCACGCAGAGAAGTGTTTGTGTGACGGAGTTTGAGTTTACAGTTAGGGCACTCACGCACTAAAGGTTAAGGCCTACATGTATGTATATCTGCACACTTATTCACCCTTACACAGAGGTGTGGTGCGCCTTCTAAAATGTCTTATTTAGCTGATTATGATTGAACTGGATCAATAGTTTAGATGGGAATAATGAATTTGAGTAGAGAACACCATTTCCAACCTTGTATTGGCAAGTTTTATGATTTTTTTGTGATGTACTGAACATTTTTTTTCTTTTTTTTACTCGTTTGCCTTTCTCCAAAGAGCACCTTTTTTTAAGTTTACTGTAATTGCTCAACAGTTGTGAAAGAAAGATTGCACTATTGTTCATCTACTTTCAGTTTTCCAGTGACTGGACATAGTTGCCCTTTTAATACATAATTCTTAACTGCTATCAAATTCACCTCACATGGAAAAGTCACGCTGATTGAAGACAATGCACCAAATTTCAAAAGTTAAATGCGCAGCATTCAACAAAACAAGTTTATTTCCGAGCCTTTTCATTTCATTACGCTGTGATCTTTGTTATAACCCCTACTCTATACCTTTATTAATGCTGAGATATAACCGTTCCCAAACCTGACCTTTACTGCCCAGATTCTGTAGCAGCAGCCATGTCTCTCCTCCTGTGCTATGTAAAAATCACACAAACGTACAGCATCAACATCAAAACACTCAATGTCTGTTTTACTTTGAATCATTTTTAACCTGTGACTCAGGGGAGGGTTGTCCCAACTCAGCCAAGTCAACACTTGTTTACCTCCTTAACCTTTTGATAGATACAGAGCTTTTTCTATTGCCCAAGGCTGCCGTAACCCTAGCCAGTAATTGCGACCTCATGCACTTACCTGATGATCAGATTATATCATGATTTTGTAAAGTATGCCCTGGTGTGTACCTAGAATGCCTCACGTGTCACCCTGAGCTCGTTTAGTTTTTTTGTCACAAAAATGACAATTTATAAATTCCTATTTATAAAGTTTATATGAATATGAAATTTTGAATGCTATTTGGTGTTCTGTGTTCTGTTACAATGTATTTTTGTAATTACCATGGAGCACAGATGGACTATTAAACTTTTACTGTGCAGTGATGTGCTGGTTTGGATGTTTTGTCTGTGTGAGGTGTGACATTGAGTGTGGAAATAGTTTTCAGCATATCAGTCAGTGAACACAAAATAATCATTTTTCCTATCAGCTATGCTGTCTACGCAGTCTACAGTAACACAACATTAGGAGCTAAACTAATATTTTAAAAAAATAAATTATTTTACAGTACATTAAACCATCCAACAGTACCCACCCATCCGTTATCTGTAACTGCTATCGCAGCTGACTTTTGGTGAGAGGCGGGGTAAACCCTGGACAAGTTGCCAGCTCATCACAGGACACATGGAGACAAACAACCATTCACACCTACGGGCAATTTAGAGTCACCATAAGCCTGGAGAGAACCCACCCACAGAAAGGCTCCAGTCAAGGTTTGAACCACAAGTATTCTGTGCTGTGAGGCAGCAGTGCTAACCACTGCACCACCCTGCTGTATCCAACAGTCAAATAAAATAAAACTTTGACCAGCTTTTACTTTAAAAGTACATGCTAGTGCACTGAAATGTACTTTTACCACTTCTGTCCCTTAGTAGTATAGAAAGAAAGAAAGAAAGAAAGAAACACCCATTCCCATCACCCATCTTGTCTGATCAAAGACTATAAGTCAGGACCTTGAGTCAGTACATAGTTCATGTAAAGATCTATAGCAGGAACCTTGAGGAATATCTAATTATCTAAGTACAGAGTGACCAACAAAGATCAAATCAATACTAAAACCCTGTATCCTTAAGTCTGGATTGCCCATTTACTCCCAGGAGGGATGTACATATGGGCAAACCTCAATCAGTACTGGTCTCCATTCCTCCATCAACAGTAACACAGTCCATGTGAATTTGTATTTCTCAGGTTTTCATACAGGCCTCTCCAGGTATTATATCTCTTTTCCCCAGCAGGACCTGCCATTGATCTGTTATCCTGATAATATAGTTCCACGCTAAGCATATACAGAAATGTATAAAATGCATAAAAGTCATCAGTAGTTATTATCACTTTTCAGGCTGTTTGATTAGGAGAAGTTTTATTCTTATATTCAGGCTGAGGAAAGAAGAACTGTGCATTTAAAACTTGTTTTTCACAAAGATGCACACTCATTCTGCGTGTAGCGAGCCTGGCGCTCAGGCGCATGCGCCTTTTTGTCTATCCGTCGTCCTATCACATGGCCGTGACGTGGTGGCTCTCCTCCCCCGGCTGTAGTCTTTAAGGGTCACGTTGCTCTGCAGCAGAAACAGGAGACTCCTGCAGCCTCAGCACCCAGCCCACCTGCTCTCTGCACGCCCAGACACCCATCAGCAGGTAAGCACGAACCCTCATCTGCCCCACACGACAGCCTCGCACACTCTTCGTGTGTTATTAGCCATGGATAGATGGCGTTTATAATAATAATAATGATAATGATGATGATGATGGAGGTGTGATGCTGCTCTACACGACCCAAAGCTAACGTTATCTTCTTTGCTAATGCGCCAATTAACAGGTAACGTCAGCACCTGTGGCTCGCGCGCCGTCGTGTATATTATTTTGACGTAAAGTTTTCCCGCTTTTAGGAGTTTGTGTGTAACGTTACGTAACGTTATGTCAGCTCACCATCGAGATGAAGACGCAACAGGGCGTAAACACTGTGACCTTGAGCAGAGAACGGCCTGTCACTTCACATCGACACTGACTATCATTTTATTTATTTATTTTCAATCATTTCATGTGTTCATCTTCGGTAAAATGGAGTTAGTAACGCTGATCCTGTCAGTGAGGCTCTGCACGTAGACCTCTGAGGCGGGAAGAGGAGGGGCTCACGAGCAGTATATTAAATACATATAACATATATCTGTTCTATTTGTATAGACTAATAACACTGTATCATGTGATATATAACATAAGATATTGTTATATCTTAATTAATTATTAGCAAAGATAATAGACAGCTGCATCTGTGTCCATTCTTCGTCTTCATTTTTATTGATTTTGAGGTGAGAAATGTCCAAAAAAGACAGAAAAATGTCCATAACCCTAAAATTTTTACCATCAATGGCTTAATAATATCAAATAGATATATACACAATTAAATATTTTTTATGTGTGATGATTTATCTTCTTAGATTTGAATATTGTCTTGCTTCTTTTAGTCCTCTCTGACAGTAAACTGAATATCTTTGGCACGACATTTGAGGACGTCACGTTTGCTTTGGAAACAGTGATTGGTATTTTTCAGCATGTTCTTCTAATTCTGTATGTTTTATGGACCAACCAGCTATAAAACATCAAATCAAATCAGATCAAATCTATAAAGAAAATAAGAGTTAGTTGTGCAGTGGTAACCCAAAATGTATTTAATTCATCAATGGGAAGTGTCACATAGTGCAATGTATGCATTTTCACTACTGTCGACTTTTATCTGAACCACAACCCACGCAGCCTCGACGTCTGCCACCGGCTCTTATATCACAGAGCTGCATGGGAAACAGTGCTCCTGCTAGCACTGCTGGATCAAAGACTGTGGATACAAACAGCCCTAACACAGGGACGTGCATCAGTGCCAAGGCCAGCAGCCCGTCTGGTAACAAAATGCAGAACGCCCAGCAGGCTTTTTACTTATGACTAGTGCTGCCCCTGGAGGAGTCTTTTCACCTCCTCAAAGCTCATGCAGCTTGCATTGTAGAGAAAACGGCAAGGTGGGTAAACCCCCAAGTGGTCATCGTGACACAAGGCAACAGCACGCCCCTATCCTGCTTATTACAATGTCAATAAATGTTATAGGTGCCATCCTGAGTTTAGTCCCTGCCTGCAGCCTGAGAAATGCCCAGCTCTATAGTGTGTAAGCTTATGCAAGCATGCATCAAAGCTGCAGCATGACTGCTCTAGATGTAGATGTTGATTCTGGATTGAGTTTGATGTTTGTTTATGTTTCGTGACCCTGTACAGCATCAGTTTTCACAGAGGGGTTGATTGACTGTTTTCTTAACTAGGGTCTAATTAAATCTCAATATAATTGTAGTAAATCTGAGTGGTCAAATGTGATTATTATTATCGCTGTTCACTGTATTTGACTGATGTACAGTACAGTTTTAATCTCTTTGAGTGGTTCTGCGTGACACCACATTAGGGAGTTGGCTGTAGCTCTCAATGTTGCAGTGTAGAAATGGCGTTTACCTTGTTGAGGCCGACCACTGCGCAACAGGCCGGAATGAAGCTCACAGAGAGACAGAGAGTCAAGAAAACACAATATTATCTCAGCTGTCTATCTCATCCTGTTTGATCATGCCTCATTTTTACGGACAAGATTCCATTAGCTGTGTGAACGGCCGGTCCAAAATACATATAAATATTGTCAGATCTTGCAGTGATGTCCTTCATCAGGAAGTAACCACTGCACAGTGTACAACACTGTCTGGAAGATAAACCCCGTCATCAGTGGTAGTGTGCCAAAATAGCATCAGAGGCTGCTACTTCAGATCATGTCAGAGTGACATTTCTGCTGATAAGAAACATGAATATTCAAGAAGTCATTTGTATATCTGCACTGCTGAAGTGCCCCTGACCAAGCAGTAACATGAAGCCCTTCCCTTAAGAGGCTAGCTTGCTACAAGAAATGAATTTTTGAGGCGTACATCATTTATCAGAGTACAGCATGGGCTAATGATTTATAGGATCAATGCAAGAGATGTCATGTTTAATTTATTTCACCTAAAACATCAATCTGCAACGAAATCACTTTTTACTTGACTTCAGGGTTCCTCCTAGAGGAATTTGGTTAGCATCTCATCATTATCAGTGCAGATGCTACATTAAGGGAGACAGGACCAAACTCATCATTGTCATAAACCGATTTTACATCATACTGAGGATGTTGAAGTTCTAATCAGGTGAATGGTGTCTCTGTTATTTACACATCTGTTCTCACACTATATAACTTTGTCACCAAGTCACACACCACCAACTATTTCACTGATTTTGGTGAAACTGATGGACAGTAAGGGTAAACTGCTGCCAATTGTAGCTGCTGGTAGCTAATGTTAGCTCAGTTTGTTAGCTGGACTGTTAGCCTGGACTGTGAGCTCAGAGCACCGGGGGAAGTGTTAGTGTTTGTACTACAGGCGGAGGAGTTTTTTTAGACTTGCAGAGGAATCCTAACAGGGAGTGGAGCCAGTGTCATGCCAGAACAGGAGCTGGGCAAGCTTTGTGGACATACTGACAGAGGAGAAGAGACGGAAGTGGACACTGACAGAAGAAGGTTAGGAGGACTAACGTAATGCAGGACTGACCTTTAGTCATTGTCGACCTTGCTTGATGTTTGGTTGTTAGCAAAGTTATTCACTTGCTAGTTTTTAATCATAAGTAATGTCATCAGAGGAAAAATATATACAGCTGTCCATATTTTCCACAGTGGGATTACACTCTGAAATTGGGGGTGCTACATCACACCCCTAATTTCTATGCAGTGTTTGTCCCATCTATGGTGTGTGAGCCACAAACTGAAGCTTCATGTTCTTAGGGTCCCTATGAATGAAAAGTGTTACCTCTATACTCATAAGTAGCAAGGACTAAAACCACAAATATCAGTGCACACAGCAGCCTGTTGTCCTTCAAGGTCTCAAGCTCTCTTTCAGCCTGATGCAGTATAAATGATATGTGATACATGGCTTCTTTGTTAGGTTACTTTTAGTTTATTTAAACAGTTTGGACTTGATAACTTTCCTTTATGTTTGACTGAACATTGCATGACATTTAGATTTCACATTGCACATTATTTTGCAATGTTTTCACAGCGTGAACACAGCCACGCCGGTGTTGCCGAAAATGTATTGTTGAAGCACGCAGCAGGTGCTTCACAAAAGAATGCAGGTATTTGCTGAGCATGAGTTTTGTCTGGCTAACAGTGAAGCAACACTTTGCACATAGAAACAAACCGATCGCACATCATGCCTGTGCCCTTGGGTTGGCCTTTATCAAGTGTAAATACCTTCTCTTATTCAGGTCCTGGCCTAACTGCTCCCCTCGGGGTATGTACACACTGCAGGACTGGCCTCTTTCATTTCACCTGCATGTAGAAGCTCTAAGTCATGCTTTGCTGTGACATGTAGTGACATTTGTGTTGTGGTAACTGCACACAGTTTTCACAGAGAGGCATGTGTGTGTGCTCTAAAGGTTGTTATCTCATAGGTTTAAGCTGAGGATTAACTCAGAGGATATAGAGTATGTCAGGCAGTGTCCGAACATAGCAAACCAGCCTCAGAACTTTGGCAATCCACTGGTCATGTGAGCTTATTGTTAAGCTCGACCCTCCTAATATTCTATTCTATTGTGCTACATGAAATACAATCTGATGTCCTCACACTAAGATTCCTCTCTGTGGTAATAAAATACTTACCGTATCCTAAGATGTCAGTTTACATTCAGTCAAGTTGAACATTTCTATCTAGTTCTTTCCCCTGTGCACGTCCACCTCTATACACAGCTGACTGGAGTTCTGTATGTGTCACTAAAGGAGTCACCTCCATCCATCAAACAGACTCATCGATCCACAGCTGATCCGATTTGCAGCACATGCCGTTGCACTTGTTGAACAAAGCTGTAGTCAGTGATGGTTTTCACCGGGAGACGCTTAGCAACCGGTGCAGTCGACCAGAAAGGAAAGTCACAGCTTGTTCCCAGGCATTAGTGTGGGAGTGATGCGTTTCAGAGATGTGTGGAAAATGGGAATTTCTAAATCCCATGTGTTTATCTTGCACGAGTCCAGCAGTAGATGTTGTTTTTACTCAGGAAGCAGCAGCACGCCACACTGAGCTCAGCGGGACGTTTGAAGGACGCTGATAAAAAACATGGAAGAAGAAGAAATAAAAGGCAACCTTACATGCAGCGCACTGAGAGGGACATAATGACAAACAGGAAGTGTTGCTGAGGGGAGACAAACGAGCCATGCTGCATCCAGGCCTGCTGCTATAATGAGGACTGGCAGCAGAGTGTATAGGAGCCCTGTTACATAATGGCTCCCTCTCTGTCGTCCGTGATTTGGGTGGAGTGGGGAGGGGAGGGGTTACGTAACTGCTTATTTACGGCAGTGTGAAGACGGGAATAGAGAACAAAATCATCGTGATTAGGTGCACGTTAGAACATCAACACTTACATGAACACAGTCATGTTTGATCCCTGAACAATGAAGCTTTTCTTTATCCTGGACAGCCACACAATGACCTCTTTCACCTGACAAATACAGCCATTTCCACCTTTTCTCTCTGATGAAGCACATCGTCTGTGCACAGTTATCGGTTTCATCACATCTCCCACAACACAAGCCGGGCCCTTGGATTGTGTGACTTTAAGGGCCATCTTGTAGGCGTTTTGTCATTTTCACCCATCCTCCTCCGCTCACCGAGAGCAGCTTAGAGCAGCAGTGAGTTCTAGACAATAGTGGGACAATAAAATGGGGCCAGGACTGGGCAGTTGTCCAGATCGACATACTTTGAATCAATGTGACCTCTCCATGACTCTCTCTCTTTCTCTCTCTCTCTTTCAGCCACCATGACTCACCAGTACCCCGCACTGACTCCTGAGCAGAAGAAGGAGCTACAGGACATAGCTCAGAGGATAGTCGCTCCAGGAAAAGGCATCCTTGCAGCCGATGAGTCCACCGGTATGCCTGTGTCAAATCACTGATATCTTTCCTGTGCAGGCTGGAGGAGGAATATAAGTTTTACATTCAAACACAATAATGACATTAGCAGGTCTCCAGACTAAGACTGATCTTGAGTATTACAACAGTGATACTATAGAGCCCTTTTAGGATGTTGTATAATATAACCCTAAGTGGGTAGATGAATGTGCCACATATCAAATATTTCACATAATATTACAGCATGAGCTGAACTTCAAGCTTCATAATCACTTTGCATCAAACCTTCTGTACTTTCACACATTTGTAGATAAGAAAAGGTGATTCATTGGTCAAGCTATTTAGGTTAATACTATACTAGTGCAATGGAAGTAGTGGCCTAATTTCAAGTTTTTGTTCACAGGCTGACTATAAAAATGAATAACCTCTGCTAAATGTACGGTACTTAACTGTTTGACACAACTACCTCAAGCCAAGATAGTTTTATTTATCGTTAAAGTCTGTGTTGACAGATTTTCAACTACTTCTACATTTTCTTGCATCAGCCAGTTGTTGAATTTTGCTTCATTTAAAGAGATGGTTTCACGACTGAGCCATGTTTGACTAAACTGCCATGCGTGTGCATCGTTTATAGGCAGCATGGCAAAACGTTTGAACCCCATCGGAGTTGAGAACACAGAGGAGAACAGGCGTCGCTACCGCCAGCTGCTCTTCACAGCCGACCAGCGCATCGACAGCTGCATCGGAGGGGTCATCTTCTTCCACGAAACGCTCTACCAGAACACAGACGACGGCACTTGCTTCGCCAAGGTCATCAAAGACCGCGGCATTGTTGTCGGCATCAAGGTACATGCTACTCAGTGTTGTAGCTCAATACAACACAGTCGTATTTAAACCTCTTCAGTTTGGATATAGTCAGTCTCACCTGGACTTACTGTCACTTTAAATCTATTTCTCCAGTTACAGTCACTCTCCCACACATCATCCTACGATCCTTACCTGGTTTCAGCTGTTGGCTGTTTGTGTACATGGTTTGTCACACTGTGTCTCAGTAACACTTGAGTCTGTGAAGCTCAGCCTTATTTGGTGGCTGTTTGCTCTCCAAGACACAGTGTTGATATTATGCTTGAGCAAAGTATTTCAGTCGAACAGACAAAAACACAGTCACCATTTGCTTGGCTGGTAAAACTAGAAAGGCTCCTGCACTGTGTATGGAAACACATACTCGTTGTCAGCATGTTTAGATACACACAGACCTACCCACAACAGCAGATCCAGCTGACAGGACAAACTGGGTCAAAGTGTGAGTTAAATTTGAAGGACATGTCATGTGAAGAAAGAAAGTGTAATATTACATGAGCTACATTATTTCAAACATCACACATGGTCTGTTTCTGTCTCTACAGGTGGACAAAGGTGTCGTGCCCCTCGCTGGAACAAATGGAGAGACCACCACTCAGGGTAGGAGGCATCCCAAATCCAAAAAGAACAAAAAGCATATGAAATAAAAACCCTGCTATGTTTCTGAAGGATGGTTCTGTTTCTTTGTCTGTGTGTTGGAGTGTAGGTCTGGACGGGCTGTCTGAGCGCTGTGCGCAGTACAAGAAGGACGGTGCAGACTTTGCCAAGTGGCGCTGTGTGCTGAAGATCAGCGACACCACACCATCTGAGCTGGCCATCTTTGAAAATGCTAATGTTCTGGCGCGATATGCTAGCATCTGCCAGCAGGTTGGTGTTAGATTACTGAGAATGTTATTTAGTGAATATATGAGATACTCAGTTTTTGATCAGATCTCACGTAAAGTTTTATCTTGTGATGTGTCCTAGAATGGTATCGTTCCAATTGTGGAGCCTGAGATCCTTCCTGATGGAGAACATGACCTAAAGCGTTGCCAGTACGTCACTGAGAAGGTGAATTTACTAAGAAATGTATATGTGTATATATATATGTAACACAAAGCACTGCATACCTCCTGTAAAGTGTGTTGTGTGTTAGTGACCACGCCCTCACCACAGTGTTTTGGTGTTTATGCTGTCTAGGTCCTAGCTGCAGTGTACAAGGCTCTCTCAGACCACCATGTGTACCTGGAAGGAACACTGCTGAAACCCAACATGGTCACAGCTGGACACTCCTGCCCCAACAAGTACACCAGCGAGGAAATCGCCATGGCTACCGTCACTGCCCTGCGCCGCACTGTGCCTCCTGCTGTCACAGGTCAGAGACAGATATAAGAAATATTATGATATCTGTGGACTGTGGGCTATCTAGTCCTCAGAAGCTAACACCTAACAGCTCTCTGCACCAGCCTCTGTAGTCTCTTTAGTGAGTTCAGCGTCTGCTCTTCCTGCACTTTCTATGAATATTTAATTTAAAAGCAGCTCTTCTTCTTAATTTATCATGAATCTATTGATGAAACAGTCTGTTGGAGTTTGTGTCTTTGCTCATAGACAAAGCTCACCTACTGTGCTCTGACTTTATGCTATGTTAGTGTAGCATTTAATTGGGTACAATTAATTGGAGGTGAAACAATTGCATGCTGCATCTATTTCATGTATAGTTAGTGCCAAATTACACTTACAATCACTTTCAGGAAAAATAAATGTTATTATTGGATAATATTATGGATTTGCTTGTTTCTGTCTTTTTTTTAGGAGTGACATTCTTGTCAGGTGGCCAGTCGGAAGAAGAGGCCAGCGTGAACCTCAATGCCATTAACAACTGTCCACTTGCCAAGCCCTGGGCCCTGACTTTCTCCTATGGCCGCGCCCTGCAGGCCTCTGCCCTGAACGCATGGAGAGGAGAGCTGAGTAATGAGAAGGCCGCCACCGAGGAGTTCATCAAACGTGCCCAGGTCAGATAAATCAGACACATCCTTGCAGGGTAAAATGAAACTTCCTTCATGCTGTGTTGTTAATTTGACTTTTTTTGTCTCCCCTTCAGGCAAATGGTCTGGCTGCACTTGGCAACTACCAGTCTTCTGGCACTGATGGCGCTGCAGGAAAGTCCCTCTACGTGGCTAACCACGCCTACTAAACAGAGTACCACATTTAACTGTGGTCTAATTGTAGTCTTATATCTGCTCTGCTGTATCCCCTCACTCCTCCATCAATCACAGGCCTGCGCTGTCTACTGTACTTTAGAGTTGTCAGAGTTATTCAGATTATATTATTAGATATATGTATTTAAAAACATAATGTGAAACTACAATACTAAAGGGAACAGGCTTTTTTTAAATATAAATTTTAATCAAACAAATCAAAAAGGTTTTAATGACTGAGGTGCAAAACTATTTTATGTGTCTGTGACAGAGCTAGGAAGGCAGAGGCTTCAAAATCTGAACAGTAGATCCAGATAATCAGTCAGCATTCATTTCATTCTCCCTCACAGTAAATCACGAGACACTCCCAAAGCAGGCCAGAATAGCATGTGTGTGTCGGTGTTTTCTCTTCTGTCAGAACAGTGTTTGCTCGTCCTTAAAACGCTATATTAACATCCTCCCTGACAGCGAGATTATTGGTGGCGTCAGTACATCTGTGAAGACGACAAGACTTTGCAGAATGAGTTGATCTTTCGAGCGATTGTCCAAAAGCACGGAGCGCTCGCCGCACTCTTCAGACAGCGCTAGGCGAGGTCAGTGGACCAGTCTGTAATAAACCACAACACACCAAGACTCATCCTGATGATTCGTCCTAACCTTTGTGTTCACACGCTTCTAATCACCACTAATCAGAGAAACATCCTGTGTGTCTATTCTAAGTATAACATTAGCTTTAAATTACATACCGTAAATTAATGTATTCAGTTGTGTTAAGATGTCGATATTATGTGATGCTTGTCTGTCATCCCCCTCCTGACTTCCCCCCAGCACACCCCATGGGAAGAGGAGATGGTTTCTATAATGTGGACCAATTCATGGGGTTAGCAGCGGGGGAAATAATCACTGCTGTGTTGGAGTACTGTGATCTTTGTGATGTTAATATTGTTGTTGAAGCACTTGGTGTGTCAAATAGTGGAGAAAAATAAAATAAACATTAAAAACTAGCAGAGAAGGCTCTGTGTGATGTTATTCTTCTCTTCCTGTAAGCCTAGCTCTGCCACCACTTACTGTTCATCCAGCAAACATATTTCCAGTATTGGAGTATATTTATGAATACAAGCTCTCCAACATGAGCACCGGACTAAATCACAGTTTGAAAAAGACGTTATTTTTCTCTTAAATACTATTCTGAGCAATTATTTCTGTCTGGTGTATGCTGTAAAATATAGTTTTCATTATCTGAAATAGAACATTTCATATGTATTTGTTAAAGGCATGATCTGTAATGAAAGCCCACCAACAAAAGTCTTTAAAGGCCATCATATGTGGTAACACATGACAACTAAACCTTGCAGTAGTAGGCTTAAAGATTGTAACAGAATGTCACCAGTATGATCCTGGTCTCTGTATAATACATTAAAATGAAAAGACCAGTGCTTTGTCGCTAAAAGCTATCAATGAACTCCCACCTGCTCCAGTAAAGATGCTCAGTGTCAACAGAACACACTCTGGTTATACTGGGCAGGTTCTCTGAAAAACACAGCTGCTTCATCACCAAACTTCTCTGAATAAATAAAGTTTAATTAATAATAAAGATTTAAAGGACCAGTGTGTAGGATTAAGTGGTATTATTAACAGGTGATTATACACGAATGAAAACATAGCTATGCATATTATATTCTTTAATGTTTTTGTTTTGTTTTTGTTTTTGTTCGCTCATAAATCATATATTGTTCAATAAATTGTGATGACATTCTGTGTGACTTTCATCAAAACACTCAACATAATGCATATTAATAATTATCATCACTGAGTCTGTCACATGCACTACACATTTTCGTAATGTATACCGCCGCGCCGTGTGGGGCGCTGCCTCCGAGATGTCTCACATTTTGTTGCGTTTCATATTGTTACGGGGACGGGCCGACGGACCCTGTCCTCACCGCGACTCGAAACAAACTGTTGTCGGTCATGTGAGGTCCGACAGGGAGTGTCGTAACAACGAGCGCACCCCCATTCAGTTCATTGACAGAAATGGCTACTACGGAAGTGGGTGAGTAGATTCAGACCTGAATTGTGTGTGACTTTTCACAGCTTTAACGGCGGTTGACAGATGTTTGCTCGAGAATGTTTCACCTGTACAACATCTGGAGTGACCCGAGCGCGAGGCCGTGTTGTGTTCTCCGTGGCAACGTCTTCAGAAGCTAACAGCTAACAGTTAGCTCTCTGCACCAGCCTCTGTAACACTGCAGGCTGTTAGTCACCTGCTCATGTCCAATATAGTCTTCATGTTTTTCTTCTGTTTCACCATTAACAACAACATTCGACTTCCAAAAGTCTGACTTTACAGTGAAACACTTCACTTCCTCATAGCTTCATTTATCAGCTTTGAAATTAGACCAGCTCCTGCAGCCATGTTGACCAATCAGTGTTGTCTCTCTACATGTTCACACCTTAATACTTCAATGAAGTCTCCAGTATGTCTATGCTGTCTTGTAGCTAACCCAGTCTTTTATAGAATATATGTGAAACATATAAGAATCCAATAGTACTGCAATCTTCAATTTTCATATGCTTATATTGTGTAGTTTAGATATACTTTTATTGGTCCCGAAGGGAATTCAAGCATCCAGTAACAGCATGCAAACATACATTGAACATACATTAGAATTGACCTATAACACAGTATCCATACATTCAAATTAACCTAGATAGATAGATAGATCTGGATAGATCCACATTAATGTACAAAGAAATTTAAAATTTGCATAGAATTAAATATTTACAGAGGAATTAAAAATGTGCAAAAAAAGTTCTATGAAAATAGAAACTATATTAAAAATATAAAGTGACTGTAGAAATAAAAATGTTATAGAAATATGAGAGAGGACTACAAATGGGGGTAAAGGAATGTGTACAATTAAATTAGACTGATGAATGAAAGTCACAGCATGTAGCAGAGGTAGTCAGAAATGCCCATGACAGAGACCATGTTTACTTATGTTCACTTAATTATACATTATGCTCATATATATATATATATATATATATATATATATATATATATATATATATATATATATATATGGCACTTCTGCAGCACTCCACTCTGTATATGCCTGTCACTTTTTATCCACAGTACTTTTACATTATACAACAGGGGTGTCCAGACTTTTTTAACAGGGCCAGATTTGACAACGTGTCAGATAACAAAGAATAAATTGTATGGAATACTTCAAACTTGCACTGCACTGCACACTTTTGTCTCTCCCTCTCAGAGCGCAGACGTGGCCAGCTTGCTGCTCTGTCCATAGCAGCAGTGGTGATCATCGTGGGAGTCCCTCTGTGGTGGCGCACAACAGAAACATACCGCGCCTGGTTGCCCGTCAGTCAGATAAAAGAGTTGGCTAACCTGCAGGTTTGTTCATGCTTCTGCCATCACTCACTACATCTACCCATATTGGCCACTTTATCTTCCATGTGTAATAAACATGTAACTCTTAAGATGTTTTATTTCCTGTTTTGTAGCTGCAGCTGAGTGCTGAGGTGGAGGTTGTGTTTGCACGGGGAACTGTGACACCAGAACAGCAGAAGAAGGTCCCACTGACACAGACACAGGATGAGGAACACGTAGTAGATGGTGATGTAATTCTATGTGTGATTTTAATAATACATGTTATTTAATTTAATTCATAGAGCACTTTGAATGATAATCAAAGACACCTTACATGAGTTAAAATCATCAGCACACTGTGGAGACAGTAGGTTAGCATTGCAAGTGCTGCTATTGCTCTGTTGTCTCACCAAGTGCCATAAATCTTGTCTCAAACTCTTTTTTTTTCTTGCAGAGGACACATCTTTGACGTACAGGTACGAGACAAAGTACCGCACAGCTACAGTCATGGAGGAGGACGCCCTGAACCAGCCCACCGCTGCAGGTGAGACACAGTCTGTGCATCACATCCAGCTTTCAGCGCTTCATGTTTCACTCTAGTAAATTCTCTCCATCCTGCTTGTTCTTCTTCTTCAGAGGCAGATCTATCTCTGCACAGGCTCAGTGAGAGCCCCTGTGGTTCTTTAGTTGTGTACGTCATCCCAGAGTCATCTTCACTGCTGCCTGAGGTTCAAACTCTCAATGTTTTATATTTAGCTTTAACACATTTTGTTTGGATACTGTTACTGCTTAGTATCTAAGTACTTATTATCTAAATAATGTACTGTGAAGCTTGAAAACAGAATTATGAATCAGGGTATCAGTACTCAATACCTAACATTGACCTGTACAATCATGACTCCAGGTGGACGTGTACATTGGTCAGCGACGCACAGCCCTGCTGCGTATGGGTGCCCAGATGAGGGTGGGCAAGACACTAGAGCAGTTACTGACTCACCTGGAGCCTCGGATCAAGCAGGTACTACAGGTGATGTCTTTTAGCCATAATGACATCACCGCCGCCCTCAGCGACAGAGTCCGCCTCAGCCCTGGCAACAAAGAGAGCGTTGCTGACAGTATGAGAGCCTTTAAATCCAGCCCAGGTCAGTCTTTGTCTCAGCATAGACATAGAAGCGCACAAGCTTAATTATATCTCACCCCCTGTTCTCTGTGTATTCTTCTCTTCTCTTCAGGTTATGAGATCACATTCAGTCTGTTGAACCCAGACCCAAAGTCTCACCGGCTCCACTGGGACATAGAGGGTGCTGTGCAGACCTACATCCAGCCTTTGCTCACAAAACTGGCCCCTTTGGCAAACTTCAGCATCGACTCTCAGGTACTGTGTGTGGAAGTGTGAATGTGCAGCACGATGAAAAGATGCTCAGTTACCATGTGTTAATGAACGTCTCCTTATAGACTCTGTACTACACCATGCTGGGCGTAAATCCGCGTTTCGACAGCAGCCGCAGCATCTACATGCTCAACGCTGACAGCCTCGCGCATGTCATCAACCCCGTGGAGGCTAGACTGGGTGAGGCGAAATTCACACTGAAGAGAAAGGAGGTGTAGTTTGTTCTGCTGTGTTTTTATATATATATATATATATATATATATATATATATATATATATATTTTTTTTTTTAATTCCAGGTTCAAATGCTGCCTCTTCCAACCCAGTGTTGAATTTTCTCTTGTACGTCCCGGATGCCCACCATTCACCCCTTCACATTCATGACCACAAGAAACAGGAAGTGCCTTCTAATGCGTTTCACTCTCCACGGTGGGGTGGAATTATGGTACGACGACTCTGGTTGACAGAAGTCCAGTCTTGTTAGCCGTGCAATTAATCTGTACTCTTAATTTGTCATGTCGGGTGCTCATACAACAAAAAAATTATTTTTTTTAAAGGTCTATAATGTTAATGGTTTCTATGGACCAGAGGCTGCGTTCCCTGTTGACATCAACATCAATATGGCCAAAGTCATGGGAGTCTTCCTTGCGCAGCTTCGGTAAGTGGACGCCTGCAGTACGACAAGTGTTCTTTCTGTAGACACAACATAATTTTCTGTGTCCTGTCAGACTGTTGCTGGGCGTGCAGTCGTCATCTCCTCCTCCCGGCTTCCTGGTGGCACCGTGCAGCAGTGCAGGACTAGCTGATTGGGAGCTGGATCGTCTTATGTGGACTCGAAGTGTGGAAAACGTTGCAACCGCGACCACCACCATCACCTCGCTGGCACAGCTGCTGGACCAGATAGGAAACATTGTCATCAATGATAACATTGCTCAACAGGTATGATGCATACACACGTGTTGTGTGCACGTATGAGTATGGGTCAACCACATGTTGTGCTTTTAGTCTGGCGTCTGATCAGTGTACAAATCACCATGCCAACTTAATTATACAACTCTTTCCTATGATTGCATCAGTGGTATCCATTATGTGATTGTCGTTGTCACTCAGGTTTCCAGTGCCGTCACGTCTCTGCAGCTGGCTGTGGCCGAGTTGGAGGCCGGGAACCTCGGCTTTGCCCTGCAGTACAGCAAAGAGGCCATCTTGGCATCAGAGAGAGCGTTCTTTGACCCTTCACTCCTCCACCTCCTGTACTTCCCCGATGACCAGAAGTTTGCTATCTACATACCGCTCTTCCTGCCCATGTGCGTGCCTATTCTGTTATCGCTGCTCAAAATCATGTCTGAGGCCAGACAGAGACGCAGAGAAAAGAAACCCAAGAAGGACTGAGAAAGACGTGAGCGAGAGAATGTGTTGAACAAAAACAAAAAGGTATGCATGAAGAAAGACCGATTTGCAGCATTGGGATGTGGGTTTACAAATGAGTCATGCATGAATTTTATTGTTCCATGTAAAGAATTGTGTTCATTTTAAGATTGTGATGAATGGCTGCTATGGCTGCCTGACCCTACACTGGAAAGCTTGAACTGTTGTGAATGTGTCAAGTTTTATATTTGAATTCCACTTACTATTCTGTTATTCTATTAAGTTATTGACAAATAAATAATAAAAACTTAAAAAAGTTATAACTTGTGTTTTTTAAAGCAAAAGTTTGTTGTAAGGCATAGCAAATAATCATTTTGCAATGCGTACAACAAACTCTCTTCCAGACCACTGATCAATGAATCAAATGTCGTCATGTATTTTGATGTGGTCAGGATTCATTTGTGTGAAACAACACCTGGCACATGGTTGAGGGTAAACGGGAAGGGGCTCAGGACACAACCTTGAGGGGCTCCTGTGTTGGTGTTGATGGTGGAGGATGTTACAGTGCCCATTCTTACTTTCTGTGGTCTGTCACTGAGCAAGCTGTGCACCCAGTGGATGAGATGAGTGTGGTTTGGACGGATGATGGTGACTGATAAAAATGTTTTGATTTCATATAAAGCCTCGGGACAGTTTCTAAACTGAATTTGAGAGGATCTGTTTCAAAAGATGAACCTTGAATTGAACATACTATAGGACAGAGGTCTTAAACCTTTTCAGCACAAGGACCCCTTGGATAAGAGACAAACAGAACAGACACAACACAACATTATTTTTTTTTAAATATAAAATATATATATATATATTTTAATCATTTACTTAATATATAATATTTTCTTTTATTCGCCTTATTAACCTATTTATATACAGGGTTATTAGCCTGTTTATGATTGATAAGATTCATTTATTAAATTGAATTAATTCTCATATTATTTTAGTGAAAATTATCAATTATTAATGGTTGAAGACCCGTGCTATAGGCTGTGACTCACACGCCGGGGCGGCAGGTGGCGCTGTGCGCGCCTTTAAAGCCAAGTCGTGAGCATCGCATAAAGAAAACCAAAAGCGAGTTGTTGGGGGAGAGGGCTGCGAGCGAGGCGCAGTTTGCAACTTTTAGCTCCTGTTAATTTGCTTATTGTGAAAGCCACTTTGGAGAAGTTGGTTTATTTCAGCTCTAGCTAAACAGTTACCGTGTAATTCATCGACCTTAGCTCACGCACAGTGAGCCCGCGTCGTTTCGTCTTTTGTTTGGACCTGTTAGCCAGCGTGCTAACTTCTGTGCGTGTTAACGTTAGCTGGCTTTGTGCTAACATGTCTGGCGATGGATTAGTTCGCGGGCCGGCGGGGAGCAACGACTGTCGGATATATGTGGGCAATCTCCCCCCTGACATCCGCTCAAAGGACGTTGAGGACTTGTTTTATAAATACGGCGCCATTCGTGATATCGACCTGAAAAACCGAAGAGGGGGACCGCCGTTCGCCTTTGTGCAGTTCGAGGACCCGAGGTGAGCTGCAATGCTCCGAACCCGTCTTATATAAGTACACACACACGTACAGGTACAGGTTTGTTTAATACACGCTGCAGTAATGTCAGTAATGTCAGTAAGTTTATCCTCGGACATACTGAGGTGGAGGCCGCGGTGGTTGTTTGTTGGTGCATTAGTGCTGGCTGCGTGTGGTCAACCCACACCGAGTACCGGGGTAAACTTAGTTTAAGGTGTGGTATGAAAGTGCAAGTCAGGTTAGTGGAATCAAACCTGTTCTCAGCAGTACTACCTGCAGCCTGGCAAACCAGTTTACAATAAAGCACAAGTGGAGCCTGTTATCAGAGCTGCACTGATTAAAAAGACTGGTAGAAAATTCATTGGCAACCATTTTGATACTCCATTAGTCCCTAACGTCGATTCGAGTTTTTTTTTTTTTTTTTTTTTTTTTTTTTTGAGTCTTACATTGCAGCAATGTCTTGCATATAATGGCATTACACCCTTTGATTAATTTAGCTTTTGTGCATTAAAACTTTTTATCAATCTACAATTATACTTCAGTAGCTATTTGAAGACCGTAAATAAGTTTAATCTTACTAGACACGTTGAAACATTGTGGCATATTATCAATATATGTGATATAAATGAACTGTCTTCAGTGTATGCTAGTATTTGTAAGACAGTGTGCTGCAACCAAAATCTGACTCTCTGTAACGAGTCAAACTGTTAACTTCATATTTCACAGGGATTCTGAAGATGCTGTTTACGGGCGTGATGGTTATGACTACGACGGCTACCGCCTGCGTGTTGAGTTTCCAAGAAGTGGAAGGGGAGGAGGAGGAGGAGGAGGAGGAGGTGGAGGTGGCGGAGGAGGAATGGGACCTCCAAGGATGAGGCATGGTCCCCCCTCCAGGCGCTCAGAGTACAGGGTTACTGTGTCAGGTGGGTGACTGTATCAGTAGGTTGTGCTTATTCCTTTTAAATACATAAAGTGTAAGACTTAGACCAGCTTTTCCCTTTCAGGCCTACCTCCCAGTGGAAGCTGGCAGGACCTGAAGGATCACATGCGAGAGGCAGGTGATGTATGTTATGCTGATGTGTTCCGTGATGGCACTGGAGTGGTGGAGTTTGTTCGCAAAGAAGACATGAACTACGCCATCCGTAATTTGGATAACACCAAGTTTCGCTCTCATGAGGTAAGGAAAGGGTTATAACCTTTGGCCTCATTCAGGCAGGATCAGGCACAGGGGGTGTCTGTAACTACTCACTGTGTTTGTTCTGTAACTGCATCTCTGAGCTAACTGAATGTCCAAATGTTCCCTCTTTATTGTAACTATGGTTTCCTTCTCTCTATCAGAGTCTCGTGTATCACCTTGCTCATGGAAATGGATATTTAATGATGTGTGCACGTGTGTGTTTAGGGAGAGACCGCCTACATTTACGTGAAGATGGACGGCCCTCGCAGCCCCAGCTATGGTCGTTCCCGCTCTCGTAGCCGCAGCCGCAGCCGAAGCAAGAGCCGGTCACGCAGCTACTCCCCCGCTCGTCGCAGCAAAGGCTCTCCCCGCTACTCCCCTCGACGTTCCCGCTCCCGCACCTAGACTAAAGCAAATGGTGTGCCTCAGAGGAAATCTTCACATCATTTATCAAATTCTGTGTACTCATCACGCATCATCTCATGCGTTCCCTGTTTACGCTGTCTTTGTGTTACTTGTCCCCCAAAGTTTTCTTTTTAGTTTTCATTTTACAGATCAGATGAGTCTGGCCCTGTTTCACTTCACACTGTTTCACACTTTCATGCCATTTGTCTTCTTTCTCTTCTGATCCACTTTGTTTTCCTGCTAACCATCTCTGCCTCTTTCTCTACACTTTCCTTCCACTGAGTGTTCACACTATATGCTTTATGTTTTGTTTTGTTTGGAAAGATTTCACTTTTTAAGCATATACTACTGTCCTTTGACCTTCTTGTGTGTCTCTCTGTAGAAATCAGAGGAACAGGATAGGATGGGAAGAGAGGAAACAGTTCATGTTAAGATAAACAGGAGGAGGAGGAGTCAAATATGGCACCAATGGTATGATGGCTGTGCCTTGTCAACTGTGAAATCTGCAATTTAAGGCCGTTTGCATACACTTGATAATAGAGCGCTCTGTTTGAATCATTTCTGCAGGGCTGTGCCAGACTAAGAATTTTGTCAGTCGAATTTGGCTGTTCAGATAATGTTTGTTTTTTTTTTTTTTTAAATCTGTGCCACACTAAATTTCCCTCCAGCCTAGATGAATCAGGTTTAAATGCCTTCATCTGTGTTGTGGGAATATCAGATTTCTACACAGTCAAAGTAAAAGTGTGCGTCGTAGTTCAGCTATAAAATCCCCAGTGTACCGCAAGCACCTGTTCTGCCAGGTGGCTGGCTGACAGTGCTGTCGGCCAACAAGTCCACCAGCTGACTTCACTGACAGTCATCACCAGAGCAGAGAACATGAGAACAGTTACTGTGAACCTTCTCTGCCACACAGTTCGCTATGTGTCCTCTTTGAGGCTTGATTTGTGAAGTCTGCCATGCTCTTGCCTCTGCTCTGTGAACAGTGCCACAGCTAAAACATAAAAGTGCAGATATTCGACTGACAAAATGCGAGTCGACTCAGCGTCTTCTTGACTGATGACTCGAATCATAAATTTTTCTGGGGCAGCTCTAGTGTTCAGTTGTACCACTTATATTTGGAGACGCAAAGCTTGTTTTTTCTTTTTTTCCTTATCCGTTAGTATCCAAAGAAAACCTTTTTGGGGATTGATCATAGATGGTGTCCTTTTGATTTTCTCAAATTAAACTCCCTCGTAGATTCATTTGACATTTTTTAGTATCCAAAGTAACTGCTAGTTTTATTCTCTTTTTCTTTAAGTTTCTGAAGGTGTGATTCTAACTTGCCTCCTTCTCTTTGGTTTTGCTGGTATTCTGAAGGTTTGGACTGGGCTCAGTGTCTCACCATACCGGAGCCGGATCAGGATTAGGATTAGGCCTCAGGATGGCTACATGGAGCAGGAGTATGGGAACATTTTTACCGAGAGAGGATCCCGAGGATCCCTGTCCAGATAACCCCATCAAACCGGAAGCGTTGTAGTGAAAGCTTTAAACTAAATTGGCGTTCATATAATCCAAATTATTTTTTCCATTTTGTGTGAGACCTCAGAGACCCATCAGCTGGCCAAGTGATTACTTTTTTTCAGGTTTTTTTGTTTAGTTCTAAAAAGAAGAGCAAAGCTGGGCTCAAAACCAGGAGGGAGGTGCAGGATGGATCCACACACGTAAGGAAATTGGTAAATAGTGGGCAACCATTAACAGTGGTGGAGGGAGGGAAGAGGGAGGACTGGGACGCGACCAGGAATGTGACCTTAATGTGGTTTGTATGTTTTCTGTAGGTCAGTCTTTTCCTGAGCTCAATTTCTGTTATGATATCCACAAACGTAAAGCTTTATTCTCTTTTTAATAAAAACCTTTCAATAACATACATTAAATGTTTGTTTTTCTTTCCATGTATTTTAATGCCATGCCTGTACACATGATATATATATCCTGTAAGCAATACTTGTTTTTTTCTGGAGGACTTGATGCCTGATAATGTAACTCTTCTACCAGATACAGTGAAGTATAGCTGGAAGGTGCCTTTTTTCTAATAAGTGAGGACAACTCAACAAAAACAAATCTAAATATAGGTTATTTTGCCTTTTAAAACGTGTTCTGACCTCAGCAGGGCCTCAGTGAGTCTAAAACAATGGCATATTTTAGAAGCTACTATTTTGAACCTGACTATATGCGAAATAATCTAGGATATATTTATATATAATACAATATTAATATATGTGTCTCTTTAAAAAAATATGCATATAAAGTTAGGAAAATAAATCACTTAGTGTCCATGCACAGGACTCAGTTGCATTTCTTGCATTGCAGCAGTGCACACCAGACAGCCTGAAGCGGACAGGAAGAGGACCAACCAAGGTAAACGTCAAAATAAAAGGGGCAACGTGTTACGTGACAACGTGATGACGTTAAAGCAGTCATTGGTCAGCTCACCTGCCCCACCGGGCTCCCCAAACTGATGTGAGTGGTCCCAGGCCCCGCCAAAGTTATTGTGCATGCGGTTAGAGCCGCAGACATATTTCTAACTTGATTTGTTGAAGTTGAAACTTGCTCTTCGGATTCGTTGCTCTACTCCGGAGGGGACGTTTCGTTCGGCCACCTTTGTTTTGAGCTAACATGTCTGGCAGAGGTGTCATTCGAGGGCCGGTGGGGAGTAACGACTGTTGGATATACGTGGGGGAATCTCCCCCCTGACATCCGCACCAAAGACGTCGAGGACGTGTTTTATAAGTACGGAATTATTCGGGACATTGACCTGAAAAACCGGAGAGGAGGACCAGCGTTCGCCTTCGTGGAATTCGAGGACCAGAGGTGAGCTGCAGTACTGTCCATTCACAGTAAACAGAAATGACGTGTGAACTGTAATTAACATGCCAGGGTGACACCTCAAAATACTCAGCTACACACTCTTTTTAGGGTCAAAAACAAAACAAGAATAACAGAATAGTTTTCTTTTTGTATTCAGTACTTTCAGATTTAGAAGTGCTCCAGAACATTCATTAATGAAAACTAGTAATACTAACACCCCAACAGGCAACAGTAGGCTCTTTCTAAATAATAAAAAAAATGTTAAGCGACATATTTCATTTAACAGTAAAACATTTTCTCAGAAACTTCTCAGAAACATTAAGTCTTAAACTTGAATTTACTGCAGTAGGCAACCTGCCCATAGGACACACACACACACACCTGGTCCTCAGACTGGCCTATCTCTCCTCTCTACATAATTGATAATTCTGTATAGATTTTCTACTAGATTTTTGGAATTTGAACTCTTTTTGTTCACGATAAGTCCTGAAGTGAAATGGAGCAAGTCAAACAGACAAATGGGCGTAAAAACAGCTGGACAGTAAGTAACTTCTCTCACATGGAGTGCTTATTCTGTCTGTTATGTATCATTTTTATGCGTAGCTACTTTTTCATAGGCCGCTGGACTGGTGTCTTTTTTCCCGTTCCTGACGTTTGGTTTGTGTGTGTGAAGATGGACGATCCACGCAGCTCCAACTATGGCCACTCTTGCTCTCACTCTTGTAGCCACAGTCAAAGCCGAAACAGCAGCTACTCCCCTCAGCGCAGCAGAGGATCTCCACTCTCCACTTAGACACACCTGACTGCGAGTCATGTAAAGACAAACAGGAGGAGGAGAAGGCAAATATAGCACCAATGGTATGATGGCTGACGTCTCTCATAACTCTAAAATCTGCATAAAATAAGGCTTTAGTCCATTTTTACTATGAATATTCACATGAAAATAGCTGAATACTGTTCCGAATGTGGCTGTATTCCGGGATTTGCTTTGTTACACTATAGTTGCTGTGCTTGTGCATGCTCCCATTATATTGTGTGTACCAGTAAGGTTACTTTCCTTCTGTCAGTACCCCCTAAAAGCCTAGTGGTTCTTTACACTGGTCCTGCAGTTTTACTAAAATGCTGCGTTGGGTCAAGGACAGTATCAAGTTAGTGTATGCAGTATAATCTTCATGTACTGTACACTACTTTCTGTTTAGAGATCCAGTTCTCATTGGTGTTTCTGCTTTTGCTCATCTTTTAGGATCCATTGCTATTTTTATTTGGGTATTTAAGTATTTTCTGAAGGTGTGATTCTAACTTGCCTCCTTCTCTTTGGTTCTGCTGGTATTCTGAAGGTTTTGGACTGGACTCAGTGTGTCCCCATTCCAGAGCCGGATCAGGATTAGGATTAGGCTTCGGGATGGATGCATGGAACAGGAGCATTTTACCGGGAGAGGAATCCCTGTCCACATGTAATGGAAAATTTATATTACATGATTGCGTGATCTTTTATAATCATATATAGACATGTTTGACCTCAGTAATATTTCAAAAGGTTTTTTAAGTACAAAATGTTGTGCCTTATACTCTTGTTTGGTTTTACTCAGTACCTTGCACTTAGAAACATTTCTCTCATTTATGAAAATTGTTTGTAGCAGTAGTTGTTTGATGTATAAACTTGACCTTGGTTCACCAGGTCCAGCAGAGCTTGTTAGTGAGGAGCACATTCCATTGTAGCTACAGTATCTACTACAGTTGGATAAGTAAATTATAATAAGTAGCGAATACTCCCTAGAAGTGTATAAGAATCAGTGTGGGACTGCCCCACACTGAACATTTTCTGCAGACTGTCTTGCGCATTTGTAGAACTGTTCCTCTTGTAAGAATAAATGACAAAACCTTTAAGGACCAATTGATTGACTCAAGATCTTTATTTGTGTTAGTGTGTGCTTCCCAGAAATTTCAGCAACACACATCAAACCGGACATTGTAGTGAAATATTTAAAATAAATGTCAAATGTGGGACCTCAGAGATGCGACCACTGACGGCCTCCTGATGGTGATAATTTTTCAGATTACTTTTGTTTTTGGATTGATGGATCCACGCACGTAAAGAGAGTGGTAAGTGGTGGGTAAGCATTAACAGTGGATGGAGGGAGGGAACAGGGAGGACTGGGAGGTGACAAGGGAATGTGACCTTAATGTGTTTTCTTTCCAAACCCTAATCTTCAGTATCTTTAAAGATTTGTTCTCTTGAATAAAGAGTTCACTATAGTTGCGTGCTACTGTGTTTCTCTCCTTTTTGTTCTGGAGTGGCAAAATTCAGAAATTACACTGTTCATTTATATCAATTCTTCTACACACAGATATAAATTGTAGATATACACCCCAAATAAACTGAAATGTCATGTGACGTGCTAACAAGATGATCCCATTTCTGCAGCAGCAGGATTTATTTTCACTTAAGATTAATTCATGCACTGATTAGCTTACCTACAATTTTCACGCAGCCCTGAATGAAGAAAGGTCAGTGCTTTTCTGGTGTTCATGTGGGTGTTTAAGCAGGTTGAAATCCCATTAGTAAGCCAATATTGTTGATGTGTGAGGAGGAAGTGTTTTCTTTACCACTGGTACTTTGAGAAGAAACCTGACTGTAAGAATAACCTTCACCCATTACTGTCCCAAATTTAATCCTGATCTAGACCATAGAGGAGCTGCGACCCTAAGATAATTCCTTAAAGTCCCCATGAAATCAAAATTGATGTGACTGATGTGTGTATTACATGTTTTTCTCCCATCTGTCACCTATACTCCAGTATCTGCGCCAACAATGACAAAAAGTCATGGATTCAGTATTTTCAGCTATTCCTCATGGTATTTTAGAGTTTGTCATTTCCAGATAAACCATAAAAAGTTGTTGGTGACTCACTCTGTACTCTGGGGCGCTTGTACTAGTTTTAGATCCAATGAAAAACTTTATCCTGACATAATGTCTATTCTGACTCACTGATTACTGTGTAAAAGCACAACTTTCTAACTTTATTCAGTGATTTTGGTGAAACTGGATCAGATAAAGAGGTCTTCACATGACACTAAATTGCACACAGTTGCATAAAATCCTGCTTGTATGTGCATAGAGAAACTGTCCCTTCAGCAGATGAATCATTCTGCACGCTGAAACCACTGACTGTATAAAGAATGGACAGTTTATGAGTGACGTCCCCACTGGTTTCTAAAGTGCTCAGAATATGCCGTGCTGGCTGTCACCATGTTGACTGCCTCTTGCATCTCCCAGCTTATCTAAAAAAACCCAGCAAAGACCGTCGGTGGACCTGTGGCGAGCTGAATGACTTCTGGGTGCTCAGACAAGCCACCTGTCAATCAAAGCAGCCATGTTGTTAATTCTGCATAACTTTAAGCCTTAATATAATTTGAACAGGTGACTTCTATAAAGATTCACCCTCAGTACAGTTGTCATGAATGCAGAAATTAGCTGTAGAGACCAAAACTGTTTTTTGCACCAGGCTGTAAACATGTTTATTTCAGCTGTGAAGTTGGACATTTTAACATGGGGACTTATGGAGACTGACTGACTTCTGGAGCCAGCCTCAAGTGGACGTTTGAGGAACTGCAGTTTTTGGCTGAAACGCAAAAATCCAACAGAAGATACAACATGAAAAAGATATTTTAAGCAGATATACGCAGTAAGTGAAGAGCAGTCAAACAAAGACATTAACCTGTGTGTTTTCAGAGGGATTTCAGATTATTCACGTCTCCATTGCATCAAATGCTGCAAGTGAAAATCCAATAAAATCTATTTTATTTCTTTGTTGTGCTGTGATTTTTTTCTTTTTCTTTTTTTTTTGGTCTGTTTTGGGATCACTACTCTCAACTAAGCATTTCCAACCAATCTAGATCTCCACATCTTGTAAGCTCTATGCAGATCAATATCATTGATTGACCCAATCACCTGGATCGATCACTCCCTCTGATGACGAGAGGAGGATGAGGAGGAGGAGGAGGAAGGGGGGTGTGGGGTGGGGTTCAACACAAAAACGGTGCATTCTGGGTGGAAATAAGATGCGGGCACTGTCCGCAAGTGAAAAACGCCGTCACCGGGGTGGAGGCTCGACTCCAGCCAATCCGACGGCGGATGCGATGCGGTGGGCGGGGCAGACGCGCACGCTTTCCTTCCATAAATGAACGAAGACCTGTGCAGCCGCCCGTAACGAACGCTTCAAACGGTGCAACTTCGCCCACTAAACGGTAAGTCTGTCACGTGTGTCGGTGCCGGTCGTCCGCGTCCGTCACAAACGCCGGCCCGTGCGCTGTCAGCAGGTGAGGTGGAGCAGCACTGACGCGTGTGTGAGGGCTGCATGCTAACCCTCGCCGTGTGTCTGTCCTGGAGCCTGCATGAACGCCGCCTGCACTTTGTTTCGCTTTGTTTGGATGGAAACCCTGACTAACTTCTTCAGAGCGTGTTACAGGAGTGTTGTCTGCTGCGGTGTGTGTGTGTGTGTGTGCTTAAATGCTTTCCTGCAGCTACAGCAAAGTTGCTGTCAGCTGCTCAGTGCAGATGTGGATGTGGTGACAGCACCTCTCTGATGTCTCTTAAACCCATATTCTTGGTCTGTCTAAGTATGATGCAGAACATCTGAGTCAGCACGCATCAGAGGGGTTACCCAGATGACATGAGCTCTCCTGTCCAGTCAGTTGGACTGGAGAAGCCTCCTCTGTACATAGCACATTCATCTCCTCTACAAAGCGGACTGCTAACTGTTTCCACAAGCAAATAACAGCAGCACCGTTGTAGTCCTTGACTGGAATGTTGAGTCTCCAGGTGGGACCGGTGAGAACTATGTGCAGTATGTGACCTGAATGTTTGTCTTCTCTCCTGTGCAGTCAAAAAAAAAAAGAAAAATCCACAGAAAACGACGACAACAACAAACGCCAACATGTCTGACAAGAAGGCAGTGATAAAGAATGCTGACATGTCTGATGAAATGCAGCAGGATGCGGTGGACTGTGCCATGCAGGCCATGGAGAAGTACAACATTGAGAAGGATATAGCGGCCTATGTCAAAAAGGTAAGATCAATACTGAATCGGAGCCTGGTGTCAGTGCTGTTATCTGTCACGTGCTAATCACTGTGTGTGTGTGTCCCCCGCAGGAGTTTGACAAGAAGTATAACCCCACATGGCACTGCATTGTCGGGAGGAACTTCGGCAGCTACGTGACGCACGAGACGAAGCACTTCATCTACTTCTACCTGGGCCAAGTGGCCATTCTACTGTTCAAGTCAGGCTGAAATCCAAACACGCCCCCTCCTCAAACTACTTTTAATTCAGCCCTTCATACTTTGTGCCACTCTGTACATTTGCCACCTCCTTTCTGCAGACATGCTTTCCTCCTGGTTTCGCCGCTCGCTGCAGTCTAATTCTTTTTGTTTTGTTTGCCACCTCCGACGCGATCACCATCGGCGGATGGCGCTTCAGTCGTGCCTGGACTGGTGATGTGCCATTCATAGAATGTAAAACTACTCTCCATGCCAGCTCTCAGTCAAGCATTTGCACATTTGACCGACTCACCATGACTCAATTTCTGGATATTGTTTTTGCCGTGCATTAATGCACGGACC
>CM041733.1:3766756-4171756 GCA_023373845.1 Nibea coibor | reverse complement strand
GGGAGAGATTTTAAACCCCTTCAGATGATCTGTGGTGATGCAACAATCTGTTACATTTTAGGAGGAAAACAGGCTTCAGTACATTAATGAATGCAACAGATGCAGCATGCTCCTGAAAAATGTTTATTTAAACTTTGAAAACACGGTGACATAAAAACTCTCCCCACCAAGCCAAAAAAAGAAAGAACTCAACTCACCTAAATGAATATATATATGTGGACCAGCCTAATGTGCAAACAATACAAAACAAAAGACTAGTAAGAATAATACTGATGTTTCAGGTAGTAAGAAACATTTACATGTAACACTGCAACCCCTTCAGCACCGCTTTGGATCTGTTTCTGTGACTGTGGTATGTAGAATCACAGGTCTGGCTTATATGCCTTTTTATATGTTACAAGTGCTTCATGCAACAAATACTCTGTTTTTTAAAGTATGTGAAACAATCAGAAATAACTTTATTTCTCTGATTGACAGCTTTATCTCTCTGTTACTGTGGCTCTATTTTGCAGTGTAAATTGCGAGTCAAACTCAGATTTAGCAGCTGGTACGTGAAAAAAAAAAACAGTGTGAGAACACACACACAGGTAGATGATCAGAGCTGAGTCAGTGAATGCACCTGGATAGGCTCTGCTTCAGAGACATTTCAGGCTGTCTGTGGAGGTTTCACCAAATGATGACCTCTGATTGGAGCCCTAGGTGTACCTCCATCTGATCACATTCCAACACGAAACTTTTCACTCTGACACTCTGCCTGTTGTGTCCTGGCTTTGGTTATTTCATGAACACAGTTAATTTGATTTGTGTCTGATGGTTTGACAGAGAGACGGACATAGACAGAGGCTGTGAAACTGGCAAGAAATGTCAAAGTATCTAAAGCCAGGGTTTGGTTTGTGCCTGGGTTACTGTGAACATGTTCAACATGGTGGACTATGGGACTGAGGGTTATGAATATTACATTCCATTTCTGTCAATAGACCACTTTTAAAAAATATTCCATAAAAATCTGACTTATATTAAAAATGCAAGGTGTAACACCAACAATTTTCACTCTGCATCATATAGTGCTTAACTCTGCCTAACTCTGCCAACAGTTACTTTTTAATGAAGGGTTTCAAACTGTCCTCTGTGAGGTAGGATCTATTCTCAACAGCAGACCCACTAACGTTTCTACAACTAATCACATCACCTGGACTTTTTGAACATGGAGATAGATCAGAAATAGAGTCAGGTGCGGTATATAGCTCTTTATTTATTTATCCTTCGTGCAAAAGAGACAAAATTGGTCTAGAGGAAGATGAAGCCTCACTCCTGGAGACATCACTGCAGATGCGACAGCACCCAGGATCTCTAAGATGAAAGGCCAGCTTTTGTTAGGCTAATCCAGAAGACCCAGAAGATGACTATGAAAATTCATTCAAGCTAACCATGAGTTTATTCATAGCTCCAAATCTATTTGTAATTGTGTTTATGTTTTATACAGTTAGGGGCTGGAGTGTATGAGCTATTTCATGGTTTGTTTTGTAATTTCCTTATTAGACTCTAGGGGGCACTGTGTGTCAATATGAAGTGATGCAGGACATGAGATTACGTTGTATATTTTTTTTCTCAAACTGGAAAATAAATCAACTTAAACAAACTTCACAGTCAGCTGCAAATCTTCAGTTTTAATTAGATCCCAAACGTTTGTTGGGGTTGAACAAATCTTCATTAGGAGGAAACTGTTTGAACATTTTCATAAGATGTCACTGTGGTCATTCTCCAGCACATTCATAGGCAGTACTTCATTACCACAATGGATCTCAGTGCCAAAGCACATCCTACAAACTGATTGTGTTCTGTTTCTGTGATACTGTTCATTCTATCAATCAGCCAGGCAAATGAAATATATACATTTCATGATAACACGTTTAGACACTTCTATGATGACAATCATACTTTTTTCAACTGGAATAGAAATAGCATTATAATATTGCACTAATGTGAGAAAGAACAGTTAAGACATTTAGAGCAAGATAGATAAATAATTCATAATAATTCTCATAATAATAATTCAAATCTAAATTTAATTAATGAATTAATTAAATCTGCATACATTCAAAAAACATTCTAAAACATCAAATTTGACCAAGGACTGTATGAACAGTACATGTCCAACACTTTGAAAAACAAATCATATTCCTGTTTTTTCTGGCAAAAGCAAAAAAAAAAAAAAAAAAAAAAAAAAAAAAAAAGGTGGATATGCTGACACAAGGTGAGCTCCTTAAAGGCAAAGTTAGAAACCACAAATTGAAGTTACCGGTCTGTGTGATGGCACAGTGTGGCGGCCATTCATGAACAGCTCAGCTTATCCTGTTGATGATGGAGTTGATCTTGGGCTGTTTGAAAGCCGGCAGTGAATTTCTGCTCATTTGTTGAGCCCATTGATGTTCTCAGGAATGAGTCCCTCCATGACGGCACGCTTTGACTCCACAATCTGCAAGATGGAAACAAAGATGGCACCCTGAACCTTGAATAGCCCACATTCCATTTACATCTTACTGCAAATAACTGTACCTTCAAAAGTACCTACAAAGCTCACAGTGAATTGCTGCCATTGTTACATATTAGTTGCTTATTATGAACAGATGTCTTAGAGCATAAATGACACAGTCCTATTCTAAGTCAATATATAATAAGGTACTCACATACTGAACATGCTGTATCATAAAGCATAACTACAGATGGTAAACTCACCTGGAAGCTACTGCTGAGACCAATGATGCTTTGCATATTTGTACTGTAGTAGCCCAGAACATACTGTCCACTAAGCAGAGGGATCTCATCTTTATCCACGGATATCTGCAACCATAACACACACACACACACACACTCATTATGAAGCATGTACTCATATAGTGTTTGTCGAACATAACACAAGAGCCCAACTTTTACTTTACCTCTATGACTTCATTTGTCTCTGGCAGCTCGTGCTCTCTGACCCACACAAAAGTTTCATAATCAGATGGACTCTTGAATCCCACCTGCAAGAAAAACAGATCCCACAAGTTCAGATCTGTCTTGTATTATATTGTTTTTTTCTGTCTATGTCTGTGCCAGTACCTTGTACAGGCCAATCCAGTCCCATGTGGAGGACATGAAGTCCTCTTGGAAGGTGTAGCTAAGAAGGGCGTCCTGATCGCTGCTCCATGTACCCAGAGGAGCTATGTGCACCAGTGGTGTGTCGAAGTACTTCCTTAGCTGGGAGACAAACAGAAGTTTAACATTGGTTTTTTAGAGGTTGTAGGAGAAGGAAAGAGAGTCTGCTCTCACCTCCAAACCAAAGGTTGCAATGACAGGCTTGTGGTCGCTGACTCCGTAGCTCATGTCACTGGTGTATTTGTCCTGGGTGACCTGGAGTGGATACTCATCGAGTCCATCATCCGTAGACGTCGATGCCTTCTCATCATCATCCTCTGATGGCTGGATCTTGGGTTTGATGCGCCAGAGGATCCGGTCTGTCCAGGCTGGTTTCCTTTTCTTGGTACTGAGCGAGTTAAAGACAAGTGTTCCGTTCATATTATTTTTTTTTTACAAAAATAGTGAAAACAAACCAGACATATACACTCAGTGCAGAGCTATACCTATAGTGTAGCATGCTGCGGAGAAATGGTGGATGACAGGAGTGGTGGTAATGGTGTTACACATAAATAACAGCACATACATGCAAGAGAGCGGTGCTGGGTGTAGGAGGGAGTTGTCATGCCTGCTGTACATTGACCCTTTGTGTCCTATCAGTGTCTCCAGTTATTATGAAGGTTATATGTGTATAACCTCCAAGATCCCTCTTTGAATGGATCCTAGTCCTACAAGTCCTGTCTATGGAGACACCCACCTTGGTGGGTTTAGCTCTCTCTGCCAGGCCCCCAACCAGACAGATAGCAGCCCCCAAGTGAGGGAGGTGAGGAGGAAGAAGAGGGTGGTGCTGCAGCGCTGCAGGGGCCTGGGTCTGTACATGGTTAGGGGCAGCGCCACAGCGCTCTTTCTGAGAGAGACACACACATGGTGCTGGTGTCAGGAATGGATACAACTCAGAGAAAGAGCTGCTCCCAACTTCACCTATACGTCAGGGTTTACTGCTTTGGGTTTGTGTTTTAGTGTCTAATGAGTTCTACGCTTGAGCAAAGGTGTGAAGAAGGGTAAGGACAGACGGTGCAGTGACTAAGACGTAAGGCACTGTGGGGTATGCAATACAGAAAAAAACCATAGTGTGTCTTACTGAAAACCCAACCATGTCTTCTGTGCGCTGTGCAAAGTTCAAACAGAAACAAGAGCACAGATGAAATGTGAGAAATGTGTATTTGTATGTGACATGTAACGTCACACTGGTTACCTGGTATCATAGGTGTTGGAGTTACGGTCAAACTTGTAGGAGGGTTTAAAATTTAATGGTCCTTCCTCAAATTCCTGCAGGAAAGCTTCCTTCTTCTTCATCACGGTGAGCTGCAGGAACGTTCAGATAAATGAGTGACTGCTGAGTACTGAATATGTGTGCGTGTGTGTTTGTGTGTGTGTGTGTGTAGACACTGATGTGTGTCACCTGGTCTTTGCTCCACAGCAAATTAAAGCGCCCGCCGTCGATGGAAGAGCGGAGGAAGTGCAACCCGTGGTCTGCAATACGGAAGTTCAGGTCGCCAAACCAGAACACCACCCTGCATGAGAGGGATGGAACACTCGCTTTACCTGCTGTACAACAACCCTATTATTTATTTCACAATGTGTGTGTGTGTGTGTGTGTTTGTGTGCCTCTAGGGAGGCGAACTGACTTGTGGTCCAGGACGTGTGGCGTGTCAGAGATGTCAAAGTCTTGCGTCTCCAGGATGTGCTCAAACTCATCAACACGCTGCAGAGCATAGTTCATGTGAGCTGCTAGGTGGCAGTTAAGGAAGCACACCATGTGGCCATACAAGGAGAAACGCACTGACACTCCTCCTTTATTACCCTGACAGACAGACAGAGGGAGGAGGAGGAGGGGGAACACAGTATGTCACGTGAAAGATACAGTAACACACAATAATTCACATTTTTACCTTTTAAGAACTAGAAGACCAGGTCTAAGTAAGAATACAGATTCATGTTACTGCAGTTAAAAAAACAACCTTTAATCCTCCTTAATCCATCCAATTGCCCCGGTGTACCGTGTTGATGATTTCACTGTCAAATGTGCTGCACACTCCACTGAACAAACACAATAGTGCTTTCATGTGCTTAAATCCTGTTATGCAGAGTGTAATAGTGTTGCTGTCTCTAAGACTCAGGACTGACGAGGACTCCTATTGTGACTTCTTACCCAGTAGCCAAAGATGCCAGTACGAGTGTAGGTGGTCTGGATGTTCCTGATGTAGGGGAGATGATTTTGCTTGGCAAACAACAGCAGCAGCAAGCCTTGCATCCTTATTGATGTGACCTAGATAGAGATGGATGTTAGATTTATTATCACTTTTTTATTTGATTTGTTTATGTTTTTTTTTCCATTTAAAAAAGTTTCAAATTTCAAATATATGATATAATACTGCAATTTATATTCTATGAGAATATCTACATATGTAGTATAAAGAAAGACAAACAATAGAATCAAATGAAACTTAATTTGACCATTCTCCTAAACTGTTTAATTATAATTATTTAAGTAGGTTTAAATCTAAGTAGCCACATGGTTATAGAGGCTTACAGAGACATGCAGTAGCTTTAAAGCCAGCTCTTTAATCACATACACACACAGTACTATTTCCATCCCTTTCCCTTTGTCCTGTTTCACCTTGACAAAGCCTCTGGGTGCCAGTGTGTCCATGAAGACATGGCTCCAGGAGTCCTCCATTAACAGGTCAGAGATGAACCTCACAGGTGTGGCATTCACCTCCTGCAGACTGACACACACCAGCACCAACGAATGAGCAACACAACACACTGACTGATAATTCTTAAAACTTACTTGTTAAAAGATTTGATCCTCCTGCCAGTTCGGTTCCTGGCAAAAGTTTCAAATTGTTTGTCTGTTTCTCACCCAATCACGTAGAGGTCCATGGGAGGCTGGACATCTAGCTGCAGCAAAGCGGAAACATCTTCAGGAGGCTCCGCCGTGGCCACATTCCAGGTCACCATGTGCAGCCTGTCAGTGTTTGGTACAAATTGACCAAAGTGATGGAAAGAAAGAAAACATTTACACATAACATAGAATCCAACAATTTGTTTGTGTCCTCAGACTTTTGAAAAATATAAAAGTAAAAATACTTTTTATTTATTTATAACATATTTACTTTTTCAACATCCACTTTTTTATATTTTATATCAATGCTTGTAACATGACCTGATACATTTAACTTCCTGTCAGGCTTTTACACTTTTTTTTGCAGCATGAGTCATTTTCTCTAAAGTGATGAAGTCAAGAACATCAGAGAAATTCTTGATTATTTTGAAAATTTCAGAGAACTCAAACACTGAATGAGCTTGCGTCAACCTGAATGTGTCTGTAGGAATGAATCGGCCACAGAGCTGAAACGCTTCATCCAGCGTGCGGGATACTTCTTCATTGGCTTCATCGTCAGAGCTCATGTCGTCTATGCGGGTCAGCAGCTGAGACAAACGCTGGCGAAGGAGGATCCTGGTCCTCGAGCCCAAAGACGCTGAGCTGCTCATGCTATCAGAGCGCACGCGTGAACTGTCTGTCAAGAAGTCCATCTTTGAAAAAAAAAAGTCCTTCCTGTGTAGGCTTTGTTGTATCCTCGAGGTCAGAAAGGTTGTTTAAGATTACTCAAATTAAAAATAAAGTGTCTGTCTTGCAAACAGACAAAATCCAGTGGAAGAAATGCCTTTGTCTTCTTTCTTTGGTTTGGTCGGTTGCAGACGTTTGATGAGAGATGCCTGCTCAGGCCACTTGAAATAACATGGACTGACTTCTAGTTAGTCAAATCTCTCCCCTTGTGATTCAGACAGCCACTTATACAGGTCCTTGATTGTGACTAGTAGTAAAACCTGAAAGCCCAGGGTGCAGTTTGCCTGCGCTGGTGCAGTCCTCTCTGTGGCAAAGCCCCATGTGACCACACGGCAGTGAAGCAATGACAGGCAAAGCAGTGGGGTTGGCTCAGGAATGTGGGCGAGAACGACTCAGATTCGAACAATAATTGCATGTGAACAGGGGTGTGTGTTTGGTTTGTGAGTGTGTAGTTCTAGAGAAGAAGAGGAGGACTGTAGGCTGATCCTCCATCCTTGTGCTGGGTAACCTGGTGTGACTTGGGTAACCCTTTAGATGCTTAAGAGGTTTACAACCAGCATTCTCTATCAGCTGAGGGCACTGAGCAATGCGTGTAACCCTGCAGCTGTAGTCATGTATTAATGAGGGGACAACAGCGCACAATGGCATTAGCTTCTTTTGGCCTCAATCCAGCCTCTCCTCATATAGGTGAAAGGTTATCTTTGTAAGCGGGGGTTAAATGCAGTTTTCTAAGCTCTGTCACAGACGGTTTAGTTTTTTCTCTGCTAAGAACAAAAGCTCAATTTTTTCTTATTAAATGTTATAGCACAGTTAATAGTGGACAAATTACATAATAGATTTGGATGCACAATACATGAAGCAATTGTGGATTACTCAACGCTAGCTCAGCGCTAATGCCTGATAATTAAATGGTTTAAAAATCTGACACCATGAATGTGGTGAGACTTTCTTTTCAACTTTACATGGAAGGTTGAGTCTCTGTAAAGGAAATGACCATTAATCAATTATTTTAAAATCCTGAACTATGTATAAAACAGTATTAATATTAATGATTGAATATATAATGATTGTTTGGTATTTTAGAATTCAAAACATATATTCACTTTATAAAAGTTATGCAAAATAATCTTTTACTTGTTGGATCAATAAGTAAAACTAAGACCAGGATAGAACATATAATATGATGTTCTTAGAGCATATAATAATAATAATAATAATAATAATAATAATAATAATAATAATAATAATAATAATAATAACAATAATAATAATAATAATAATAATAATAATAATAATAATCTTACAATTATTCATTCCTACTAACTGCCATAACTCTGTATAATGAAGTCTTACTCATGAAAGTCCATATGTATAATTTCCTATATTTTATAATGCTGCTGCAACTAGAATTTCTCTTCAGTGATAAATAAAGTACTCTATCTATCTATGAGAGAAGCTTGAGTTATACAAACAACCTTAAACACTCTTACAAAATAAAAAAAAAACTAATCTTGGGCGCTCCAGTTCTCGCTGCCACTTCATGTAATAGCGTCACATGCACAGACTTAAGGCACATTCTTTAAACTCAAGTGTTAAGTGGATAACCGAGAGGGTTCACAGAGAAATTATGAATGGAAGGCTATTTAAGTCTCAGAGCCAGCAGCCACAAAGCTACTTATGAATTTAGGCAATGCATCATTTCTCCCTGAAGCCTAAACTTTCTCTCCTTATTTACTTTCAGCATTCTGTCTCTTTTTCCTTCACGTACCGCTGTAAGTCTGTTAGTGAACAAATAAGTGATAAGAGAATCTGATCTTACCTGCACTTGTCTCCATCACTTCTCTTCTCTTCACAACGTCCAGGGCTCATTTCCTCCCCTGTAGACAAACACAAACACATTGTTCACCTAAATGGAGCGTAAACAAAGAAGAACCCAACATTTCTGCCTCGTGACAGCCAGTTTACCATGAGCACAGACCAGTTTACGATAAAACCAGACCTGTCAGGGATGACAAAAGTCATTTCTGAAATGGGTTTGTAATCATGTTGAATCACGGTTAGCTTCACCCATGTCAAAATGCTCTGAAGGTCACATGTCATTTCAGAATTTGGAACAGTTCACTCATGTACATTCATGAAGAGTTTATAATATACTGCTTCAAATAAGAGATTATGTTTGGAAAGGCAAACAAAGCTGTGATAAAAACAATGTTGCACTGTTGTGTGTCACTCAGTGCATACAATTAAGTTGTATTTAATTTGATTGTGGAATTGATAGTGAGCTAATAACCACTGGGGTGGAGCTGAATGAAAGACTGGGTTCTCAAAAAAAAAAACAACCACATGTCAATCAAAGCAGGCATTATTAATCCTGCATAATGTTCAGCCTTTATATAACTTGAATGGCTGAGATAAAAAAAAAAATCAGACTCAGTTGACAGTAGTTGTCATGAAGTAGTCATGAATGGGGAAATTAGCTTGAGACAAAAACGGTTATCTGTACTGTAAACATGTTTATTTCTGCTGTGAAGTTGGACATTTTAACATGGGGGCTAATGGAGATGAACTTGTTCTGTAGCCATCCTCAAGTGGCTGTATGAAGAACTGCAGCTTTTGGCACTTCACAGCCACTGAGTGTGGTGTGGTGGTAGTGCACTGTCGGTTTTTAGAGCTTATTTAGTGAAAATAGCTGCCTGCTGTGAGCTGTTTGATCCACTGTTAATATATAAAAGTTGCTTATCCTTCTAAACCATGCTGCCTAAACATGATTGCCCTAACACTAGCGCAAATAGGGACACTACTTGGTCCCCAAACTGTCAGAATAGGTCTTTGTTCCTGCAATATTAATAAATATTACCACACACTCTTACAGACACAAGAGAATCATGAAGGATTACAGTGGAACACTGAACAAAACCGACACCTCTCAAAATATCCTTCCTAACTATTTTGTTAGAACATTTTCAAAATGACACAAAGGTCCAGCCATGATTCTACAATTGTATTGAACTGAAGTGAAATACTTACTGTTCTCTTCTACCTGTTTTTGTTACCCTTGAGAACCACAGATCTCTACTTAGCCAGAAACTAGAACACACATTTGTCTTCTCCTCGGTGTCATTTAACATCATGACTTTGTGACTGCTCCTAATGTTTAAATATATCCTCAGGAAAAGTGCTAATCACAGTAAAAGCAAAAGATGAAGCAAGCAAAGTGAGACAATTTAGTTTGTGTGCCAACGAGATCGTCATTCTCACAAATTAAAAAATCCAAATTTAACCATAATAA
This sequence comes from Nibea coibor, assembly GCA_023373845.1. Taxonomy (NCBI): domain Eukaryota; kingdom Metazoa; phylum Chordata; class Actinopteri; family Sciaenidae; genus Nibea; species Nibea coibor. Next base: position 4,161,716 of record CM041733.1, on the reverse strand, counting down.
ATGCAGTGTGTGTCTATTTGAATTATTGTTTCATCCTTTAACAATGAACCATCATTCATTCAGTACAGTACCTTGATCTTCTTGTCTTTGTTGTGGTACCTGATGAAAGCCGCAGACACCCTGCGCACAGATGACAAAGATCTCCGAAAGGGAGTCAGCCTGGACCTGCTTTCGGTGATCTATGGTGAGTCCCGTTGTTGGTCTGCTTGTTCCCTTTTGGGTTCCTTCAATTTCTGCTCAGCTCTTCACCTTCAGGGTGCAAGGTCCCATTCACAACCTGCCCTGGACTTAAAGCGTAACATGGGATCAAGCTCTTATCCCAGGTTGGTTAACAACCTGGTGAGAAAGAATTATCTTACTCATGAATGGACATGACTGTTTATTGAATGTCACCATGACGCGTGGTATTTGTTGCACTAAAGCGCTCTTTGTATGTTCATAAATAATCCTGCACTTTCCTAACAGTATGGAATGTGTGGCTCCATGTGCTATTTTAATCAAAGCAGGTAATTTTTTTCTTTTTTTTCTTGGTAATGAGAGTGACAGCTGAAAACGTATGATTTCCTCAGTCTGGATTTTAAAAAGAGGAGTTTGATATATGATTCAAAACTGGAAAAAAAAAGCTGTTGAGTCCATTTTTCATCACTTTCATCCAAAAGAGACAGAGACAGTCAGGTGGAATGAGTGATCAGTAATGATGCTTTACCGGTGTGTTTTTGTCAGAACTGGGTAAATGTTTTTGAATATGATTGTGAGACATAAATTACCCATAATTTGAATAACCATCAGAAAGGCTTGTAGTCAGACACCCTCACTCTGCATCGAGTCCCTTCAACATCTCACAAAATGTGCAGCATCTCTCTACAGGCCCCTCTTCTGCCTTATAATCAGGATTTAAAGTAATCTTTGTCATCCAAGCCTGATTAATTTTACCCTGCTTACATTGTGTGTGTGTGTGTGTGTGTGTGTGTGTGTGTGTATGTGTGTGTGTCTGCCACACTTTCTTTTCTTTTTTCTCTACAGTATAGTGTATCAATGCAATACTCAAGCTTAGAGTGAACCTAACAGAAAGTAATAGTGTATAATATAATATAATATTTCACTCCAGTGTTGCAGAAAATTGTGAAAATATGTCCAAAAAATGTCCAAAACGTTTCAGCTTTTTCACCACTGTGGGAATTAAATGAACATTTCCATCAAGCGTACGTACAGTTGCTTTGCTTCTTTTTATTCATTTCTTAACGTCTCCAATGTACAGTAGTGTTATTGGAAGATAAGATGACAAAAAGGCACAAATTCACAATAAAAGAAAGAAAAACAGGAGACAAGTTAACAGGAGTGAGAGAGAGAGAGAGAGAGAGAGAGAGAGAGAGAGAGAGAGAGAGAGAGAGAGATTTGACTTATGGTTTAAAAACAGTTTGGGTTTGTCAAATCATTTGGTTTCATATTCTGATTATAAATTGAGGAATCTAACAACAGATATCTATGAGATTGTCTCTGTTAAACCATGTCTCTCTCACAACTTTGTATGCTATCTTCAAATGGACCTACTGTCAGTATGTTTTCCAACAACCACGTCTAATTGTGTATGCGTTTTTTTTTTTTTTTGTCTTTTTTAATCTGTGTGTAGCTTTAAATTCCAACCCGTCCAGCACCTGGTTGAAGCTGCTCCTCAATGTAGAATAATTTCCCCCCTATCCCCATGTTACAGGTCGTAGGAGGGCAAAACTTGCATCGAGGCTCCACTTAGAGCTGACACCATCAGCTAATTATGTGGATCAATGAACTGACCCAAGCTGCCGTTATATATGCTCCTTTTCAGTAAGAGACGCAAGTGTAGTTCAGAGACTGACAACAGAGGTACAACAACACCCAGAACAAAAATATATATCTACACACTGTCCTGCCAGTGAGACGTGGTGGTCCCTGTGAGGGAGGAACGTGAGGAGAGGATACACTGATTTGGATCGTTGTTGCGATTTTAATATTTTTTTTCCCCCCCTCCAACTACAAACCACACAGCAACTCAGCTTTCCACTGCTTTGCTGGAGCAATATGTACGAAGGCGATTTTTTTTTTTGATGCCAACATCTAATCCTTAAAATGTCTCCTCAGCACTAAATATCAGCAACTCTAACTCTAATACCACTGTGAGAGTAACTTGGTCACTGTGATCTGTGATGCTGAATATTTAGCGACGGGTCAAGTGTCAGAAGGATGTGCTGTAGGTTTGGCAGGACAATCTGATCTATATATGTGTGTTCATCTACATTAATTTATTTACTATTTACAAAGTCAATACATACAGTACATCCACAAATCTCCATGATTCAGTTGGTAGCCCCATCACAGACAGTGGGTGAGATGCTTGATGGACACAGAGAGAGGTGGAATGGTTGGACATCCAGGGCCGGTGTTTTTTTTATTGTTTTTTTTTTCTTTCTTTCTTTCTTTTTAAAGAGGAGGCAACAGCAACTGGCTGCAGTGACGTGTTCATGAACTGAATCTGACATACTGAGATACAAAGGACATGGGAAAAAAAGCTTTTAAAAAAATAAAAGTAATAGATTTGGGTGGTTATAAAGGAGGTTTCACCAAAGCAAGTCTAAATTACTTGAACAGTTGCCAGTAATGCCCTGAGCAGTTGTCAATGGCTCTTTTAAAGCCAGTATCTTTATGGCCAATAAAAATAAATTTAAGTTTGGATATATTGGCTACTGTGCTTGGGCTTAAGACAGAACACATAAATGGGATATACATATATATATATATATATATATATATATAAATAGGCGTAATGACACTGCTCCAATATTATCATCTCAGCTGAAAACAAACTGCTGTAAAACTGCTTTTTGTCACGTTGACAAAATGGTGATATGTGACTCATCGTAATTTGACAGGATACGCCTGGAAGACTGATGTCAATGCTGCTCTCTAACAAAAATACACCTCACTTCTATGAGCATCTCAGGGTTCTGGTGAAAGATAGACAGGAATTTATTTGTCTGTAGTATTGCTCGGCTCTGTCCTGTCACAACGTAAGACTCAATTTAGCCCACTATACGATTCTGAGCTACAGATTCTACAAGAGACAGACCAATACATGTTAAAATATTAACTAAATACAATTGCTTAAATATTTATTGCAAACTGGACTTTGTTTCATAATTGCCAATGGAAAGCCCTTTAGTGGAACTAGTGGAATTCATACTGTTTAACATTCAACAAGATTCCACGCAAGTGTGTTTTATTATGTTTTTGTAATGACATAAATACACGTGTACATAAATTCTGTTTTAAATATAAGTTATATTTAATTTAGTTTAGTGACTGGAACATTAACATCAACTCAACAGTTATCAGTTTAACCTCTTCTATTCAAAAATCTATGCACCTCACATGGATCAAGCTCCTACACTGATTCTAATTACCTGACGCTCTATGGCTCTTGTTTTGATCCAGATATATTCATTGCATATGGGTGAATTAAACCATTGCAATGATATTGGCCTGTTGCTTTCTCTTTAAAGTTTCCACACAGCTCGAAGATGTGGAAGGGGAGTAAACAGGATGGAAAAGAGGACAATAAAAGTAAAGTAATAAAAGGACAACGGAGGCCAAACAGACGTCAGCAAGAGGAAGGTTAGTGCCTGCTGCTATCACTCCTCTAGCTCCATTACTTCCTCCCTTCTTTACCCAGCCAGCATCAGATCTCTTCAAAAACACGCTACTGTACATCACTCATGTACACTCATGCATATACTGCAACAAAAAAACACACTACAAATAACAGGCTTCAGATTCCAGCAGGAAAAAAAAACTCGCCTCATCCAAAGACAAACACAATAAAACCAGCATTTAATAAATAATTCATCAACAACTTAACCATCCTTGACTTTCAGCTTGGGCTCTGCTATACTAAAACTGTTTTCAGGAACAAACAGTAGAGTAAGATAGATTTGCGATGATAAAGGAGAGACCAACATGTCATGGTAGTTATTGCTATCGCTGGATAAGACCATTTATCCACTGGAGGTGACTGGATGGGTGACAGGGCAAGATTAGATGCAGACTGCGTTAAGTTTTACTTTCAAAGAACCATTTATCTGTCTACAGCGAGTGGAAAAGAGCTGTACATCTATGATGGCTGCTAACGGTAAAATCACTGCCATGATAGCGGGCGTCTGCAGTTGAAAAGAGAGCGAAGTGTGTCAACATAAAGACTGTCAGACAAAAAGAAAAGACACAGACTCTTTTATGGCTCGTCTACTGTGCATTCCCCCCTCAAGAGTGATACAGTGTACTTTATCATTTTATAATACTTCCGTCTCTGTGTGCAGTATGTGTGTGTGTGTGTCTGCATGTGTGCGTTTGTGCATTACTGTATCTTTAAGTTACTGCATTGACAAGCGGTCTGTTTGAACAACCTGATGAGATCTGAGAGCTGGAAAATGAGCTGGTGAGAGAGAAATGGTGGGAAACCTTACAACACTACAGAAACACACACACTTACACACACACACACACACAAACAGGAGCGCGCACAAACAAACCCACAAAGCAGCAGAAAAGCCAATGAGTGCCTCGACACACCAAAGGGGGGGGCGGGGGCGGGGTCCTGTCTGATACGACAGGAGTATAGCAGAGACAACAGAACACTCTCAGCACAATCCCTACCTCAGAGCTACAGTTTGTAGACTTGCAAATTGATTTGAACAACAAAAGGAAACACTGCATTGAGCGTGACACAAACGGAGAGAAAGAAGTACTGTGACAGGTCAAAAAAACAACGAAAAAAAAAAACACAGAATCAAAACCTCAACACTGAGATACAGCTTGGTCTGGAAAAATAAACATCCACAGACAAACTTACAGACAAAATCATTTTAAAAACCCTGTTTATATATATTTATATATATATTTATATGTATATATTTCAATACAATTATTCAGCTCCCCGATATATGGTATACTGTATATATACACCATTGAAATATCTTAAATAGAAATAAATCCTAAATTGCAGAGATAAAAGACACTATTCTCTGTAGTTTAGAACGGTTCAGAGACTGAGAGGACTGACTGACGAGATCTATAGTGTTGCTACTGGAGGCCTCAGAGCAGTTATTAAGATAAGGACACTGGATGGAAAAACAAACAGAGATGGACGGATGGGACTCGAAGGAGGTGGGATGTGGCGGAGGAGATCAGCTGAAAACTGGGGAGTTTACTGGGTCCAGGTCCCTGAAAACCAGACTGTACCGAGGGTGGGAGTTGGGTGAGGGGGGGGGGTTCGGACCGGCCGGTCAGATGTTGTGTCGGTTGGGACAGAGGGAGGATGTGAATCCGCTGGTGTCTGGGTACTCTGGTCTGAAAGAGACAGAGAGAATTAATCGGGATTATTCATCAGCGTGCTTTGCTGACATCCAATCAGATTTAGAAGTTGACCTACAGCAGCCGTACAGGTTTTATTTCAACCCACATTTTCGGTCAACATTTTATATGAACAACGTATCACTTGTCTACTTGTAATATAATAGCTTACAGTGACAAAACCGCAGCTAATTACTGTCAAACCCTGCAACCTCTCTTCAGCTTTGTGAAGCTTTTTAGCAGCTTTTTAGAAAGACATAGACAGTGAACTGATTTTGTAAATAAATAATCAATATACAGTATATTTAAAATATATACAGTGAGATTAATACCACTGACCATGATGTTTTATGCAAAATATTTCACTTCTTCTCACCTGATGAGCAGCAGCATTCACGGTCCAACACAACCTCAGTCCTCTAGAGCCACCATCCCTTTCACCGGGTCCTTCACTCTCATCTGGTGCACACAGGACAAACAAATAATCAACATCAACACGTTTACTCTGTTTTTAAAATACATATTAGAAGAAATCTGCTATGTTCAAGGATCTGTCTGGCTCTGTCTTTTGGCTGACCTCATCTAGCTCCTTGCGCGTCTCCTCCTCCATGCGACGAATGTCTTCCATGTTCAAGTCAATCCACTTGTCGATCCAGCAGAACAGCTGACGGTGGAAATTAGTGAACAAGCGCTTCTCTTGCTGCGAAACAAAACAGAAGGATGGAAGTCACGCTGTGGTTTGAAGAAAGAATTAAGTGCAAATGATAAAAAATCAGTTTGATTATTAGACACGTTTATTTTCATCCTGCTTTTACCCCGTCGATCCACTAGAGGCTGATGCAGCACACACGCACAGCACTGTAGTGAGTTGTACTTTTCCACTGTCACCTCAAGCTTGCACATCACTGTATGTACTGTATGCGTGATCAGGATATGAGACACTGTGGTAAAACTGAACCGTGGTGTTAAACGGCCGTCAGCAGCTTGACCTGCGGCTACCTTGGACGTCATGCAAAGACAGAGTGACAAACCTTTTGAATGAAGTTCTCGACTTTGTTTTGCAGACCCCACCACTTGAATTTGACAGTGACCAGTTTGTAGGCACACATGTGCGGGCAGTCTTTCTTGTTAGGAAGCTCCTTCTGCAAGTACACACGTAAACATACAGGCATTTGTGAATTATTAACAGATAAGATTGCTTAGGTATAAAATATATATTTTCTTTACGCATTTTTACTTCATCAGTTCATCAGTTTAATACAGGGTCGAAGTCATGATTTTAGAAATACTTGAGTCTCCCCTGACAAATTTTGACCAGACAACAACAACAAAAAGTGTCTAAAACTTGATTTGTCCTTAAATTTAACCTAACCTGCAAACTCGTTTTTGTTGGTCTGTACCAAGTACTTGAACATGGACTATATATCATAGTTTATAGGCGACATGAGCTGATGCATGATTTTGCACATCGACAGTTAACAGTAATGCGACTGGAGGTCTTTGTTCATCATGTGCCTTCAAATGTGTCCCTACACACATTCAGTACCTTCCAGTCTGGTCCGAGAGGGCCTCGTCCTGTCTTCACTGACTTGTACTTGCAAGGATCTTCCTCTGGCTTGTAGTCCTGGAGAGAGATGAGGGTAAAACAGAATGAACACCAAGCACGAGATGACACGGACGGCATGGATGAATACGGATCTATGTAAGCTACGCTTATTCACCTTCGGCTCCACTTGGCTTCTATCCGCAATGTCAATATAGACTACGTCCACCTTCTTCCAGGTTTCTGCATCCAAACCATGTACCTGAAACAGAACCACAGAGAACAGCTTGGTACTGGCACAAGTCTCTGCAGGAGGTGCACACATAGAACGGAGACGAGAACACAAGGCTGAGAGTAAACATATGATGCAAATGGAAATTTAGAAAATGATTTGTGATAGAATTCTCTGTGTGAATTTTTTTCCCCACAGTTTTGCATGTTCATTGGTTGTTTTTTTCCCATCATCATATCCATCGATACAGAGAAATACCCAGAGTTATCATGGCAGCCTATAACTTTTCTGTTGTTCCTGTGGGTCACGCACAAGAATCCATAGAGCAGATTTGGTTTAGAAGACAAGCAAACAGACTGTAGCAGTGGGAAATGTTGGCATGACACAGCAAGCGGTGGAGGAAATGGATACTAAACAAAAAACACCCATATAAGGTGAGAGATACAGTATATTATAATCAAGCATTAACAGTCATCCAAAAAACAACAACAAATTGCTTATTAATAATTCCCCATGCTGCTCAAACACACACATACACCTCTTCAGATCATCACGGCCTTCTGCTAATTACATTTTCAAGGTTTCCCGTGTCGGGTTTGTGCCATGTCTCAATCTTGATCAGGAAGTTATCTTTCATATACTCGTTCTGCAAGGAAAAGAGAGAGAGAGTTCTGAGCGAAGACGTGGACACTAAGTCTACAGAGTCACATGTAAGGAAGGGAAACAAAGCATAAAATGCAATTGACACAGATGAGTGTCCTGCTCACACACACACACACACACACACACACACACACACACACACACACACACACACAGAGTAACGGTGTCTGACTATCTCTGCTGCAGCTCTGTGGCTGAAAAAGATCAAATTTCTTTCTCAACTTTCAGGTTCATTCGCTCCCTCTGTGGGCCACGAAGCGCGCTTTATGTCAGCATACGTGAAATTTGTAAGAAACAAAAAAAATACTTACAGTGATAACTGGAGAGCCAGATGAAAGAAAGCACAGGAGCAAACGGAGAGAAAGAAAACAGATGATGCAGCTGAAGAACACATGAGAGCATTCACAGTGTTCGAGGATGTAGGGCAGTGAGGTCGAGGGGACCTACAATGGAGTGTTGTGCCTGAGCACACTACTGTTCCATGTGTTGGTATGCCAGATGGCTGTCAGACAGCTGGTAGTGTGAGTGTTTAGGTCTGTGTGTTCATGTGTGTGTATGTGTGTGTGTGTGATCTCAGCCTGAAAGGCTCAAGTAATTGCATGGCTCTTCTCACTGGACATACAGTTAATTATTCAAGACTCCTTCAAGGTGACAGAGACCCAGAGACAGAGAGAGTGAGAGAGAGAGACAGACAGACAGAGAGACAGAGAGGGAGAGCTATACCAACAGAACCCCAATCAGCATCTAACTGACCAAAATAAATAAAAATAATTTGAGTCAATTGTGTTTCTGCTTTTCTTTTTGAATACATGTGCAGAACATTGAGTTTGGCATCTTTATTTGCGTAGTTAGCAAAAAAGATCCTTTTAAATCAACAGTCAGTAACAGGTTTGGAAGGCCTGGGTTGACTTTATTATCTCTATGTTCCTGATCTGAAATCCTGAATATTTAAAAAGGGGAGGGGGGTTTCAGTTACTATGGGTCTGATGTGATGGATGAAAGCCCGCAGTGGTAGAAGTTACATCTCATGAGTCTGTGTTCAGTAGATTAAAAGGTAGTTTGGAAGATGGGACTTCCTCCTGGGACCTCTTCATACAGATCGATGGAGTGCCTTTTAAGATTTCATCACCAAAAAATGTGTTTTTCATTTCATTGCGGGCTGACTCACTGGCCTGTGTATGTGGTGCTTATTTTTCATTTATTTATCTTGTGTCTTGTCATAATTTTAACTCTTGTACCTCTGCAGTGATATGACACCTGCCAACTCTTTCTTTCCAACCCTACAACTAAAGCTCACTGAGTCAGACACGTGAACAAAGTCAGGCTTTTTAACTATAACCCGTGCCAGTTTGAAAATAATAAAGAAATATGCACAAAGCTTCAGATGTATGTCACTGATCATAGCTGCTCTTCCACAGAGCTTTGAAAGACGACCCTGTGTGCGCTGTTGTGTGCTAGTGCAAGGCTTCTGTGTGGGTGCTACCTGTGCGACAGTATGGATATGCGTTCCAGGCTTTCTCATGGATGTTTAGAGCTGAGGATGGAGCCAACATTCTGACGAATGACGGCACTTTACTGCACGACAGAGAAGTGAGGAGAGAACAAACCAGGGTAAGTTTAAAGGCAGGTGCAGCTCGGCTTAGCTTGGTGTTGAGATCTAAAGCAGGGGGAAACAACAGACCACTCCTTACCTCTGCAAATGGTAAATTTTGTGTGTGTACTGTCCCTTCTCTCCATCTTTCTCGTAGGGCTCATTTTTAAGCACCTCCACGCCTTCTCCTCCACCTGTCTCATTCTTACTGGCCTCAGCCACAGAGTACAGCTGGCCCACCTGGTACTGAAAATAAGGAGAAGGAAAACAGGTTGGACTGAGGTAGAAAGTGAGTTTAAAGGGAGGAAAAACTCCTCTGTTGGTGACAGTCGTCATGGAGATGATCACATATAGGTTTCTTTTTTCATTGGCACATCTATCTCATTCTTGTGGCGGATTAACTTTTTCTTCAGATCTTTTCTCCTGTTCTCTGAATACAATCTTGCCTGTACACTCTTGATTATCTTCTTGTCCTGTCAACTCCTCTGTTCCACCCGCTTTCACAGAACCACACTGTCTTTTTCTTTCATCCCTTTCTTCCTCTCATTCCCCCATCTTCCTGACCCAGAGTCTGCATGTTGTGGGTGTTTAAACACAGGACAATGGCTCCATTCATTTCTTAATCACCCCTAATCCGCCATACCCTTTGCAAAAAAATGGACCAGGGGGCAGACACACCACAACATGACAAAGGTGGAGCAAGTTGATGTAGTCAAAATCATTAGTTTGGGGAGATTACAGTGACTCTTTCTATTCCTTTGTTAGTGTAAAAAAGAATTCTGTGAAGAAAACGATGAGAATACATAAAGGTTAGTGGTCGACTTCATGACTTCGATATCTTGACAGAGGAAACTGACAATTAGAAACTGAAATAGATTTGACATTTAGAAGTTTCCATTGTTAAAAAGTCATTAGTCAGGCTGAATGAATACAAGTTGCGTTTGTACAAGTCGATTTCCTCATAGCGCACAAGAAAGTTTAACAGAATGTCTCTCCACGGCGTCAAATGGTGATCAAATGTGAACCTTAGTCCAAGATTCACTTTTCAGTGGTATTTTGAATTAGACCCACCAACTGTGTCAAACATGCTGATGAAACTGGCTCTCATGAGGGCTGCCCAATGAGAGGAAGACCAAGAGTTACCTCTGCTGCACAGGTGAAGTCCGTTACAATTACCAGCTTCAGAAATCAACAATTAACAGCACCTCACATTAGAGCCTACATAAATGCTTCACAGAGTTCAAGTAGTGGGCACATTTCAACATAAACTGTTCAAAGGAGACTGTGTGTTGCAAAGAAACCATGGCTGAACAAGAAGAAGAGAACTGCTTGGGCCAGGAAAGAAAAGAAATGGACATTAGACCAGAGGAGATTTGGACTTTATTTTGATGAGTCCGATTTTGAGACTTTTGGTTCCAGCCGCTGTGGAAGAGTAAATCTGGGACTGACTCTTAGTGGTTGGCGAGAGCTCGGTGAAATAAAAGGCTGAAAGACAGACACCGAGCTGGGCTGACTGCTGTTGGACTAGTAAGTAACATTAGCTGGGTGCTATGTCTTGTGTTGATGACCTTGCTTGATGTTCAGCTGTTAGCAAAGTTGTTGACTTGTTTTTCATCATAAGTAATGTAATCAGAACAAATACATCACAATCACTGAAGCTAAAGCTAAATTTGACCTGAACCACAAAAATACCAATTTCTACATCATGTTAGTTTAAGTTTATTTCATAAGACTGAGAATCAATTGATCGTCAATCATCTCTTCTTTGGGAGTGGTCATTTTGATTGGAATTATTGATTGCACCTACACAGTTTGTTTCAATAAACAGATATAATCCAGTCCATGCATGGTTATACCTTCTCTCACAAAAATAAAATACTGACAAAGCTTTAGATTAAAATCAGCTCCTGGGACGACATAACAGACAATAAGTTCTCCAGGGGTTTCAACAGCTGGGACCATTGTGTAACAGGTTTGAAATCATTTTGATGCCACACCGAAACTCACTAATCAGGTGGGTGATGTCTCTGTCATTCGTATGCCTGTTTGCACACTATGTAACATTGTGCTGCAGGTAAAATCACCTGAGGTGCCACCGAGAGGTACGTAACACTTTACAGTGCTAACTCACATAACACCAGTGATTTCACTCAGTTCTTACAGACTTTCCTGGTGGACAGTAAAGTCAACTGCTGCCAAATGTCAGCTCAGTTTGCTCGCCCAGACTGAGCTCAGAGCATTCAGGGAGTGTTACAGTGTTTGTACCACAGGTGCTTTGGTCCACTGGGAAGAGGAGGAAAGGGAAGGGAGGGAGGAGAGCTAAAGAGAAACCTGGGTACACCGAGTCAGTTAACGTGGTATTTGTTCTGAGTTTCCGTCATCTGATCGTTTTCACTAAACTCACTGTCTGGAATTCACCTGAGAGTGCGTTTGTCTCTTCATCTCTGGCATTTGTCTGCGCAACTGTGCAACATGAGAGTGTGATACTAAACTCGATGCAAGGTTTAAGGATAAACTATATTGTGGGCAGAATGATGGAAGCAGTTCGAGATAACTTATTTACAATACAGGCCTGAACTGAAGCACAAACTGCCACAGAAAGGAGAATAGCAGGCGGGTAGAAGGACAACATAAAATGTCAAGACAAGAGTTTATTCTAGTTTTTCTCACAAGGTCGGAATGCAGAAATTAAATGTGACATATGTGAGCATTGAGTATTTTCAAATCAATTTCAGGTATGAATCACTTTCTAGTGTCAGAAACCAGACAATAATGTAATGTTTTTTTTTTTTTTAGATTTCTGTGCTCATTTCAGCTTCTCCAGTACATCACTTTTATCGAATGCCTAGGACGCTGACTGCAGTTTTATTATTATTATTATTATTATTATTAAGGTTTCATTATTAACAAGCGTTTTGTTAATGTTACAAACAGAACCTTTAAAGGTGAACACATAAAAAAATTTGAGGCACAGACGCTTTAGTGACGGCAGGCACTTATGATTCACTTTTCCAAACACAGTGAACCACATAATCAGATAACAAAAGCAGAGCCTTGAGCAGTTTCAGCTAACACACACGCACAAACACACACAGGCACACTGAACTGAAACTTACCTCTTCCACAGAGATAGGAAGAATCACTCGACTGAAAGAGAAGATAGAAAGGAGGAACGTCACAAAAAATCACGAGTTGACAATCGAACCAAAATGATCATGACCAAGCACAGTGAAACATACAAACATGAAATCAAGATCCAATAGTTTCTTTTGGATTACACTGCTTCAAGATCAAAACTCAAAATGTTTGATGCCCCTGTGAACAATCTAGTGATGTTACTGTTGTTGTGATAAATTACAGCCATCATTGTCTGACATTCATCATTCTTTCATTTGGTAATAATAAACTTTCTGTGTGACGTGGATTAGGCCGAAGCAATCCTGTGAGTGACACGCTGACAACATGAACCGACATCTTCAACCATTCAGCTCGATACAGATCTGGACACCAGTTATCTGACAAACATGCGTCTTTTCCATGATGCTGTTCCGGAGGACACGTCGGCTGAGCCGGACGATGACAACAACGACATGAACAATCAAACAGTTGTCCTGGCTTCCTCCAGCTCTGATCGGTGTCCCAGATAAGTTCCTTTTAGAGGAATGGACTGGCTGCACAGCAGATACTTTGACTTGTCAAAGCTTAGTGTCCCAATAAGAGTGACAGTAAACCAGTAAACCTGCACACACACAACAGCTGGAATACATCCGTTTCCTGCCTGCTGTTGACAGCCTTGTGTGTTTTTGCCATTGTTTGGTATGACACATTATCATTTATAAACTAAATGATAATACATGATAATATGATGTGAGACTGATAATACAATCTGACACAGATTCCAAACGGGGCAATAAAAGCATCCTGTTATAATATGAAACTGACGTACTTTGACACTGTGACACTGAGTCATCAGGAGAGAATAAATGATCTATTCTCTGCTGCTCTGAGGAGAAGATGCTCCACTGAAGCTGAGAGATGAAAAACTGAGATGTGAAGTCTGCCCGGTCTTCAGGCTGAACAGTTCATCTGAAAAGATTTCCACCAGAGAACATACTTTTTATGAGAACAGATCTTTAATTAGCTATCCCTTATTATTGTTAATATTATTGTTGTTATTATTATGTAAAATCAATTATTATAAAATCAAGACGTGGTGTGGATAAGGTCACTTTCGTGTTAGTTAATGTACAACACAGCAGCTGCTTAGTCTTTGTAGCACTCTGTCATCTAGTACGGAAGCCCTAAGCAGTCATACATTCGTACATTTTATTTCATCTATTTTCTCATGATAAGTTAATTTTATTATTATTTTTATTTTATTATTTATCCATTATGTTGAAATAACATTGTGTTATTAGGGCCAGCACAAATAAAGGTTGTTGTTTTGTTCTATTAATAATAATAGATAATAATTAATAATAGCTATATGTTATCACTACAGTGGCTGCTCTGCCCAGTCCAAACCCACTAGCTCTTCCGCCTCATGATTGTGTGTTATTCGCATATGTGAATATTTCTGATGTGCTTTTTACACATTTCCTGCTTTTTAAGTCTTCTAAGTGTTTATACATACAAAAAATGCTCGCATGGTTCTGAAACGAAACAAGTGTCTGCACTGCACCTAAAACTGTGTAAAGTAAGCTGCTGTTGGATTATTTCTTTATAGCTTAACAACAGGATTATTCATATATGACTAGCATGTTGCATCCCTGCTGTTTTGTCCATATTTTGTTTGTGTCTGACTTTTTTTCTGTTTAACCACCGTGTTTACAAAAGAGTGCTGCGGAGCTGAGCTGACTAACAAATGGCCACAGAAGTTGCACACCACCAACAAAAATGATGACATCCATGCCAGCACTCCCTCAGAACGAGCCAAGAACAAATTTGTTTTTGTGCACGAGAAGTGGATGGCAGCAGGCCCAGTGCAACTCACGCACGAGATGACAGTAAAACATACAGTCTGCATATATGTTGCACTACACAAACAATGGAAACGGGAAAGACGAGTGAAAAATGAGCCAATAATCCATTGTCAGTGAAGTTAGCTTGAATTATCAAATTAGATTTCCTCATTTAAGAGATGTAATATGGAAAACTTTCTGTGGCAGCCATTACCTACAGTGTTTCACTGAAAATCTATTGGACATGTGATGATCAGTGTCGATCCACAGTCTTTCTGAGAAGTGTTGCACTGGATAAGAAATCCACTCATATTCCCACTCAATCTTCTGTATGTAATCTAATACCATGTAATAAACAAGCAGTGAGGAATGAAAAATGAAATATATATTCATATTAAATATAACACCTATGGAAAATCCATCTTAAATATTGATTTTGCCATTTGGTGTTGCAGCCCCCGCTACATTTTACAGATCTTCCCACACGCACACACGTTTCATACACACAGACACTTGTGCACATGCACAGCATGCAGCTCTGTTTTTGCCGTTTCGTAATGTATGCCTAAATTCAGATAATCCTAAATCTCACTTGCAGCTGAATGTAATCTGGGTCTGAGTCCAGGCCAGTGGACAGTGGATGGGAGAACCAGATGCTGCACAAGGAAGACAGAGACAGTGAAACTCTTCTTTAGAATGAAGTGAAGAATTCACACATCTCCCAGAATGCTTCTTCTGTGTACCTTAATATACTTAATAGAATTTAGGCCTCAGTTAAACAAGAATTAGAGTGACGTTAATGTCTCTCTCTCTCTCTCTCTCTCTCTCTCTCTCTCTCTCTCTCTCTCTCTCTCTCTCCTTGGTCTAGAGGTCTTGACAGGAAGATCGGGTGTCTCGTCGTTGCTTCAGAAAACAAACACCCCTCTTCTCTCCTGCAATGCACATCTTCTCTGTCCTCTCATCTTGTCCCTTTTTTTAAAGTCTGTCTGTACTCATGCTGCTTCTGTTCCATGCATTGCTTCATCACACAGTATATATATAGTGGCCCTTGTATTGCTGTTCACCTGCCAAAGCTAGTAGAAGTGAAGAAAAAGTGTACCAGGAGTGATTTAGGTCAGTGGTTCAGGCAAGCAGTAGAGTCTGTACAGAACATGGATCAATTCACTGCCTCTTGACTCCCATGATGGTATCTTGATGTGTGTGTGCATGTAGAAACCTCTTTGTGTGTTGACAGTATGTAGAAGTACATTCAGCATTTAATTGTGACCAATTTAATTAATTTCCAGGCAGACTGCTGAGACCCGGGCTCTCCCTAATCACTTCAGATCTTTTGCCATGCCATCACTCTGATCCTGAGGTTTTGTGTGTGTGTGTGTGCTGGGCTATTAATTGATTAAATGCATGTGGTGAAGATATTAAGACAGTAATGAATGCTGATAAATGTACGGCCATTTAAGCCAGACACTGACAAATATAGATTCTTCAAGCAGCAGAGAGTGTTTTTAGGCTGAAGCGTGCAAAAAGCTGAAATGTATGCAGAGTTACAGCAGCACAGCTTTGATGGAAATGCAATAAAAAGACATGAGTCACTGAAAACGAGATACATTTGAGTTTTTCACAGAAGCAGTTGCATGTAAGACTACACTGCAACACGGAGAACGTGGATGAAGCGCGACTAATGACTTTTTACAGGTGGGTCACTAGTTCCTGAAGGCAAAATGAGTCTGCTGGAGTTCACTGAAGGAAGCAGCATCCCTGTCTGAAGTGGACAAACGTGACTCACGTCTGAGATTTTTTTTTTTTTTTTTATCTATTTGCTCGTTTGTTTGTTGGAGGCCGGTGTCATCCCAATTCATCTGCAATCCACCGGCCTTACCCTTCTTCAAACCACCAGCTGATTGTGAGCAGGCCTCAGTCACTGATCCTCACAGCACACCGAGGCCTGCACAAGCGGTGTGTTCAAGTAACCAGTCAAAAAAAAAAAAAAAAAGACTCAAATCTTCAGCTTTGCACGCACGATCCTACTTTACATGCCATCCCCTCCCTCCGGCCCCAGCTGTCACATTTGCAGATATGTCCGACTGGTGCGTCAAACCTCGCCAGGGGCCTCTATTTTACATTTATTTTTATTTATTTATTTTTTTACTAAAAATTTGAAACCACCTCCCCAACCTGCCCGCTCCCACCCGTTCTCCCCCTCGAGCGTCCCTCCACCTCTCAGACTCTGTCCACACAGCCTCACCATCTCCATTCCTCTGTAGGTAAATGCCGGAATGCTCCCATCATTCGTTTCACCTTCACCGCGCATCAATAACATGGCCACAAGCGGCTTACAGGGATGGACGCTGGCACGGCACGGCATAGCTCGGGCTTAGACCAGCCATCTCTACCTCAGCACCACCAGCCCTCACTAGAATCCGTCATATTAGCATTTTATCACATAGAAAGCCTCCCGATCTCGCTTGAGGGCTGGTGATGCACGATGTGAAGGGCACAGCCATGCCTGCGCCGGCTGCTGATGCAACCACATTATACCACGTTATTATCTCTCGGTTTATTCGGTGGATGCTTTGGGGCTGATGGAGGGTCGTTTGCATAAAAAGTGATGTCGGACATGGAGTCAGGCAGACACGGGATGTCGACATCGCCCTGGCCGCACTCTTGTAATTCCATTCTCGGGCGACTGGCCACAATGTCAGCGCTGCAAAAGCCAAGATGAATAAAAACGCGTACCCAGTCTCCTCTCTGTCACACACACACACTCTCACACACATGCACACACGGCTACTTACAATTCCTTTATGAGCATTTTTTTGGCGGTGCAGTTTATCCCAGAGGGAAGCTGCTCAAGTACAGGTCCAGAAACAGGGTCGTTCCCTCCCTCCGATAGTCTCTTCTTTCTCCGCTTGCTTCT
This sequence comes from Nibea coibor, assembly GCA_023373845.1. NCBI lineage: Eukaryota > Metazoa > Chordata > Actinopteri > Sciaenidae > Nibea > Nibea coibor. Next base: position 4,144,436 of record CM041733.1, on the reverse strand, counting down.
CTCCCACCTCTCCCCCTCTATGTCATTCTACCTCCACAGTCGCTTATTTTCTTCAAATTCACTTCCTGATCGGGGCCGCGGCGCGGCGTTGCTGTTGCGCGCAGAACACCGAGGCCTGTGCGCACAGACTCCACACAGAAAGGGATGGTTCAGCAGGGGTGGCGTGTGGTGATGCTGGTGGATTCATACATTCTAGATGATTACTGAGTGTCAAATTCAGCCATCATAGATTATAAACATGCCATAAATGTTATCTTTTTTATATATATGTGGGCACGGATTACGCACAATTCAGATGATTTTGGACAATTTTGGGCAAAAACACGAGAGTAAAATAAAATAAAGTTAAAAAATAAAGTTGTAATTCAAACTGTAGATTAATCTAAACTCGCAGAGAAGCTGCTGAAACTAAAAACAGAGCAGACACACACATACAGGCCAGACTTATAGTGAAGTATATGTTTGATGGAATCATAATCAATCATCACTAATCAATGAACACGTGAGAGCAGCTGATGTCAGATCGATATAAACAGCAATAAATGCGCCATAAGAAGGAATGTAAGCTGTGACAGATGGATTTTAAAGAGCAGGATAACTTCACATGAATGATCCATTAATAAATAAATAAATGCTAAACGAGTTCCTTTGAACCATTCGTCCTCAGAGTGTGCAACGCCCTCTGCGTCATCGCAGTCACGGTGACGTAGAAGCGTGGTCATTCACATCGGAGTCTATATGGACACGACACGGGGACCACCGCCGCTGGCACAGACGCACTGTGCGTTAAACAAAGTCCCCGAATGTAAGAAATGCCAACATTTGTACTACTTACATATGTATATATATACGTGTGTGTGTGTGTGTGTGTGTGGATCATATGAATTACATGATGGAAGCGCGTGCAGCCGTGGATAAATCCACGCAGGAATTAAAGGCTGATCTGTATAAATCTCTCAAGGACCACGGAGGACCACCTGACCAACCCACGGCTCTATGTCATGGTGTTTGACGCGTGATGCGATGACACGGCGTCACAGCTCCCCTAATCCAGCCCCACGTCCCGGAGCGCTCGCGGGATGAGCGTGCGTGTGCGTGTGCGTGTGAGAGAGAGATAGTCTAAAATTATGTAACAGCGCGCTGCTGCTGTATTTATAGCGCATCTGTATCCGTCTGCCAACATCCGCTTAACATCCGTCTGTCTCCTCATCTCTATCTATCTATCTATCTATCTATCTATCTATCTATCTATCTATCTATCTATCTATCTATCTATCTATCTATCTATCCATCTATCTATCGTCACCAGTCACCAGTTGCAGTTGCAACCATAAAGGTTGTCAGCATGACTTCAGTCAGGTTTAATGCCATGAATCTAAAAATAGCAGCTTTCCATTATAGTTCCTCACATAGGCAACCTGACATTTAGAATGACTGCATATGTCAACAGGAAGTTACATCATTTCAACAATTGAAATATCATAATTTAGAGGTCAAAGTGTTCATGTGGATGGCACACTGTTTGTGTCACAGTTTAGAAGGCAGTGCTCTGGTGTTGTCTCTTTGAACTGCTGAACAAACCAGAGGGAGTTGACCAGCAGCAGCAGCCCCAGCAGAGCTCCAGCAGCCTCTGTCCCTGATGTTCTCTGATCTATTCTCAGGTGACGAGAGGGGCTGAGGTGTCAGGTGATAACCATCTGCTAGAGTGTAGTATCAGGTGGCAGAGCAGAGTGCTGACAGACCTGCTAAAAACCAAACATGTAGTGAGAGTGTGCCGGCGAACATCTGGTGCAAGAAAAAAAGTGATGTCTCCTCTGAACAAGCTCTCTGCAGAGACAACATGTTCTTAAACACTCTTAATGCATCACATTTGAATCCACACTGGAGGACTCATGTTCAGTTAAATGCGTGCATTTGCACAGGAGTCTGCGTGGTTATATTTCTGCAGGTTTGCTTTAAATGTTTGGCAAATGAGTGTGTTTCAAATCAAAAACTCAGAACTACAACTCAGCTGCAATGAAGCCCCAAAACTGAGCCTGGATCTTCATTCAGTGTGTGTGGCTGTCAGAACACACTACAGTAACACTGACCTCTGCTGGTTGGTTGAACAAAAACATTAAACTGCATCAACTGTCAATTTGTTCCTTTGTTGAAATTATACCTGATTTTCTCATAAATATAAACACAAACTTAAAAATATAGGAAGAAATGACAACAACAGGGACACTGCTGTAACCTCAAAACTGCCTAACAATAGATCATCATAGGAGCCAGCTGCAGCCTGATGACAGACACTATTGGTGTTCTTACATCTTCATTTTGTAATTTGGATTTATGAAGTCTGAGAAACTAATAAATCTGAAAAACTGTGACATCTATCACATAGATAGTTTTGCAAATCAAGAGCATTTCTTTTTAATTAATGCTCCATAGCAATAACACGAGTGAGCCCTGTGCTTGAGAACTGGGTTAACCGGGAGAACTGTCCTTTTATAGTGTCACCGTACTCAGAGGTGAGTGTTAAATAGCCACCGTTTCTGCGACCAGGTAAGAATTACACAGATACAGTTACACTGACACATATAATGTAACCTGGCGAGACGTGAAAAAAAAAAAACAAACAAAAAAAAAACATTTAAAGGCATCAACTCATTTTTATTAACCTGCACAAATTCTTCCGTATTTTGCACAACGAAACATCTCTACAAGAGCTCTGTGCAGACGACAGACATGTGAGGCACTGTCAGCACAGCGCATGTTAGAAACATCATGAAATTTATAGTGGGAGGGAGAGAGTGTAAAATAAAATAAATACACATATGAAGGCACGTAGGCATTGGGAGAGAAGTGCTGAAAGGAGCTGATGATGTGTGAAATGAAAGGGGGTTTAACAGGGTATATAAAGTGCTGAATTTCTCTTGACAGTAGCGACGCAAACTGAACCAAACACTCTAAACTTCAAACTCAGGTGTCTGAATGATGATGATTTGATGGAGAGTATTTAGTGAATGTTAAAAAAAACAAGGGGGGGAGATGTGAAAAAGTCCAACATGCAGCCCACTGAACAAATCTTCTCTTTTACAGGATACACGTATATTCAAACGGCATCCGCGGTGAACTAAAAGTACAAAAAGAAAACTAAAGAAAGCAGGAAAATAAAATAAATACTCCAAACATACATGAACATTCTGCCTTTAGCAAAACGTACCGGTTTGTTTGACGTCTCTCTTACAGAAAGCAGCCCCAAAAAGTTTCATCCAGCAACAGCAACGAGTCACTGTGACTTCTGACTCTTCTCTCCTCACTCAGTAATGCCATTCAGTCCCACTTACCTTCCACCGTCTGTCTTAAAATCTAGCTGATGAACAGATAGGTAGCACCATGTGATGGCATTTACAATCAGTATAATTTAAACACAGTAAACAACAATGAAAAAAAAGACTCTAATAAAAGCTATGTTGGTGGCTTTTCATGGTGCCAAATTTTCCTTTTTTCTGCTCACACGAGGAATATTGAAGCAGTCTTATGTGGAAAGCAGCTGCACCGATGTGCCGCTCAGAGAGGAGGGAATAAAAAGACAAGTCAGAGGGTTTGGGGGGGAATGCAGAGGGCTGATGCCTCTTTCCTTTCACAGTCTTTCCTCTGTTTTGTTCTTCTTTTCCCCTCCACGTTTCACTTTCCTCCTCGACGAACGTCCCATGGACGGTTTCCGTGACAACAGCAGCATCAGCTTATCTCAGTGGGATTTTAGAAAATGGATGAGGCGGCACGTTTGTGTGTTTTGTTACAAATTATGCATCATGTTTAAATGTGATACTCTATTGTTCTTCTGTATGCAGGTATTACCAGATGTTTCAGTAAAAAAAAAATCTTTCTTCATCATCTTATTCTTCTTCTTCTTCTCTCTCTTCTAAACATAGGCCTCAGGGATGTCAGAGCCGTTGATTTTAATGTAGATCTTAGCGTTGTCCTCTTTTTGCTGTTGTTCTTTCTCGAGCGTGCGTTTGTAGCAGATCAGGTAGAGAGGCAGCAGGAAGCCCAACATACTGAGAGCAAGGAGTCCAATATTGACCTGGAGGACAACACAACAATTAGCCATGCCCGAAGGGTTCATCTGTGCATGTGTGTTTTTAAATGTGTGTGTGTATGAATTCATACCCAGAATGGGTCTCCCCCTAGGGGTCCCATCATAGCCAGAAACAGAGGTTGCTGCAGTAGAGCAAACACAGCGCTGACCAGAGACTGCATTCCTGTTAGACTGCCAAACTGGGAGGAGGGAAACCTGCAGAGACGGGAGCAGTAAATTTAGTTTTGAAGTTTGAAAGTGTTTCAGAAGAAGAAGACGAAGAAGAAGAAGAGTGTAAGATTCATTGAGACTTACACAGCAGCGTAGAGGCCGCCAACAGCAGAGTGAATGAATCCTCTCACCACAGTGTGCAAAACGAATGACACGATCTGAGAAAGATGAAAATAGAAGAAATCAAAATTTACATTCATACTTTATTGACCCTTACATGAATAGACATATGCTTTCTTGTAGAGAGATGAACGGATGAATACCACTGTCGCGTCTGACTGTTAAATATGAAACGACTACTATTACTATGAAACTGGGGGCGACAGCTACCCTGACTCTGTCCAAAAGTAACAACATCCTACTACACCTCAAAGGTTAAATAATCAACAGAAATTAATTAAGAATATTTACATCTTGTTTGGTATTTAGTGGACATGACCAGACTCACAAGTGTACATAGAGTATAAGGTTATAAAATTCTATGCTGCTTATAAATAAATAGTCAAGATCTTGGGTCCTAAGAATAATCTGCAAAAGATGCAGCGATAACTTTGTCAGCTGTATCCCTGACGTGTGGCGCTCACCTGCAGGGGGAGATTGGGCACGAGGCAGGTGATCCCAAATCCCACCAAAAGGAGGTTTGTGAGGATGAATGCTCGCAGGGCATTTGTCACCTTCTGGGTCTTTTTGTCTCTGCGCTTTGTCTTTACTTCCCCCCTGGACGTCATAATCAGACAGAAGAAAGAGAGATAAGATTTAATCCATTAATGCCTTTTAGAAGAGAAAGTGATGAAGGCAGTCCAAGGAACAGCTGGAAGTTGACTCACTTGCTGAGGGGATCCTTTTCCTCACCGTCATCACAGTCCTTCAGCTTCCAGTCCATGATCTGACCAATCACAGGGGTGGTCATCAGGCAAAGCAGCTGCAGCACGCCAAAGATGGAGGAGTACAGACCCACTGAAAGAGGAGTCAGGACAAGGATGAGAAGGCTGGGGTTGTAAAAAAGTGCAATGAATATTAAAAATTGAGGAAAAGTAAGAAGGGCAGAGGTTATAGAGAAGGACAAAAAATTGATAAGCTGGAGGGTTCAGGACCTTTTTCTACTCGGTTAATGACTATGACAGTACAGTTAATTATTAGTGCTACAGAGAATATGGGAAAAAACGACTGTTCAAAAGCTCTGGGAGGATTTATGGCCTGGGGAGTAATGCTAAATGAACAGAGCGTCATGTGAGACTGCTCATATGAGAATGTGCTTAAGGTCGAAGTTAGTTAATGTTTAGTAGAACTAATGGTACTTAGTGGTTTCAGATTCAAGATGAATGACAGCTGAAGGACTGGGTTAACAGCCAAGGTCAAACAACACCAACTATGACGAAATGTTAGAAAGCAGTGCTGGTGGATCTCTGGCAGCAAACCTATACAAGACTACAGCTTCAGTTCTAACTGCTCCAGTAATCTACTGATACAACTATAGGATTGCAGTCTTACCAACTTCCATTCTCTCCACTGAAAATTCAATGAAAAATCAAAGTCCAATCAAAGTTACTGAGCGGTTCATGACATAAAAAACAGCAAGAAACAAGTTCTCGTGTTTCTGCACACACACACACATACAGAAAGATACTACAAACAGAATGCATGGAGACAAACCTGTGTTGAGGTCTCCGTCACTGAGAGCCTCCAGGACGCTGTTCATGGCCCCCATGTAGAACAAGAGACGAAGCTGAGTGACGGACATGGTCACCAGGCTGAGCAGGAACATCGGGCTGCTCATAGTTTTCAGGAAGGACTGGGCTGCAGGAGAGAGACAGAAATCAAACAGAGGTAAATGACAGCCATTATAGTGAGTTGCACAAAGAGACGGGGTCGGGTGCGTTTGTGTCCGGCGCACTTACTCTCTTGTTTTGGCTTGCAGTCCATTTCCAGGTCCATGGTAGAGAGGCACAGTTTGTGTCCATCCTTGGTGGCCAGCTCCTTTTGCTTCAGGCTGTTGCCCACACTGAGACGGCGGCCCACTGTGGTCACTTGGTGGTAGAACTGCTTCCCTGTGATTTTATGGTCAAAGCCGAGCCAGCTGAACTTGATCTTGACACTGAGAAAGGAGAGGAATAAAAGAGTGCGTGAGGAAAGAAAATGAAGTGACAAGAGAGGAGGCCATGGAAGAATAGAAGAGTCATAAATTTTGTCCACTGAGTACATTTTTTCTGCATTTTTCTTTTTGTGTAATTATTAAGTGTAGGCATTTAAAGGATGTGTGATCTTGAGACAGACTTTGACCTGGCAGCAGTAAACTGTACTGCCAGTAGTTAACTGCAGTAAATTGCACATTTTTGCACATATTACATAAGTGTTAATACCTTTGAACATATAATAGACTGCTGTTACTTCATTAGTTCTAAATCTTTACTATCAGTGATCACTGATACTGTGGGACTGTGGGAAAGGCTACTCTGTTTACAGAAATTAAATAACGCTATAGACTTCAGCCAGACGTCCTCTTGTTGTGTGTCATTGTGTGCTATCTGTGGTACTAACGTGTAGTCCATGTCATCTGGTCCTGGGAAGGGTTCCAGTGGCCAGTTGAAGAAGCAGTTCAAGAAGACCAGTCCAGCGCAGGCGGCCCACACAACCAGAATAGTTATGAAAGATATGCCGAAGTCATAGATAACCTGAGCACGACAAAACATGAGCGATAAATACAAAAAAGCGAGGAGACACAGGAAGACATCATGAAGACTGAGCTACACATGAAGTGTCATTGCAGGTTTGTGATGTGGCTACAGTTTGTTACCTTGACACCAGGGAAGGTGACAGCAGATGAGGCATAGGAGCCAATCATCAGGGCGATGAAGGTGGAACGGAGGTCACCGAACATGCTTGGCAGCTAGAGGGAAAGAAAAGGAGAAAGAGAGAACTTTTCTTTATTGTACTCTTGAATTCAATGCCAGTGAAATGAGATCCATCCCATCATGTATGTACGTATAAAGGTTAAAGCATCTGTTGCCAAGATCACAGGGATCTCAGCTGTAGCGTAGATGCTTGAGGATGGAGGTGGACTGGGGACACTGCAAGGATGGAGCCTACTGACACGGGGGTCAAAGTGGACAGTGGGAACCAATTAGCATGCACGCATGGCTCTACAGAAAGAACATCAGAGGAAAATAAAACACGAGAGAGTGACACAGAACGCCAGTGAACGCGGTACGAAACAGCGTCACAGCTGTCCGACGCACGCCACCTTCCCCGAACAGCTGAAACAATCAGAGGGGGTGACTGAGGTGAGCTGACATTTTCTCTGTCTTTACTCCTGTTTGAGGAAAGAGAGCAGAGAGGAGACAGTGGGTGGCAAAACATCCAAATACAAAGGCATTCACAAGCTGTTCTGTTTTCAACAGACTGAACAACAACAAGCACATTCTATTACATAAGACCGGGGAAGCCGAGGAAGAGGCATGTGTGTGTGTGCTAAACTGATAAAGCATGCACAGTGATCACCCAGGTTATAGTACTTCTCGGTAATATCATTAGAGCTACTTGGGAAACTGTTCCATTAGATCTTGAAACAGATACATGAGCAGCGGCCGGACAAACCTGACGGGAAAAGGTGACCTGACAAGTGACACTGGCAGGGAGCCAGCGGTGGCTGCTGAGGGCAGCTGAGTATTACCCAACACCCCTCGGCTGAGACCGAATGGCTGAAGGCCTGAGGTGGAGTCATGATCAAGGAGTCAAGGAGCAGTCTAATGATTAACCCAACACTGAGGCGTTCACATGTTGTAAATCAGGATGAAGTGAAAGGTGGCAGAACCAAAAACATGGTTTTATCCACACACTCCATGAGGCCTCCACGACCTGAAGTCTACATGAAAAGAGCAACAAAGCCCTAAATTATGGTTTTACTACATGGCTGACATTCAGGCCTGTGGTGGAAACCAATGAGGAATTTAGGTAGATGCAACAAACACCTCATGAATGATGATGTGCATCACAGTAACAGCCTGTGGCGGTATAGAAAAGGGGCATTTTATTGGGAGATTTACTGGGGTAGAGCCCCTCTCTAGTGAACAGAGTCTCCATGGTACAGCCCAGGACTCCTATATGAGTCGTGGTAGAGTGAACTGATGGCGAGGGGAGGGGAACAGGAGGATGAAGAACAGCAGGGAAAGAATGCAAAGGAATGGTGAGGGGATGAACGTGTGAACCCTGCAACTCTTAAAGGGAGCATCAGTGTTTTTCTGTGGTGGGATCTTGACCACCTCAAAGTCTGTTTACTGATCTGGGGGAGTATCACTACATATACTGCTTAATGTAAAGCTGCACAAAGTCTGATGTATTGCTGATGCGGTTTGGGGCTGAAGAGTTTCACACCTGAACATCCGACTGATCTGCTGGAGGTTGGGAGTTGCATATTGCATAAGGTTTGACAAGGAAGAAGAATGTGTGGAATAAAAAAAGATGATATCTGGTTCTGCTGCATCGATTTGGATACTTTCCTATTTTTAAACTGTCTGTTGTGTGTTGTTTTTCCAAACAGAATGAATGGGACACTGATTCTGAGGTGTCGTGATTATGTTTCTGATTGTCCTGTTCTGCTCCTGGTTCTTTTTTTGTCTTTTCACTGCAGCTGCAGCTGCCCTCTGAGGGCTCATTATTCCCTTTTGAGAGGGATGCTGCATTGCTAGTTGTGCTTCGGCACATTCGTTTTCCCATATCAATCTGTGATTTGTACATTACAGTAACTCTATCATGACTGCTTGCTAAAGCTCAATAATTATTGCAGTAGAAAGTAATAATGAAGCACTGCGTTACTCTGTCTCTCTCCCGTCTCCAGTCCTGCCCGCAACCTCCCACCCCCCCGTCACAGAGCGCAGTGTAAGAAGCCAAAAAAACTCCAAAATGAATGCCAAAATGCCAGACAAGAGGAGGGAGGGTGTGCCGGCGGGTAACCAGGAAACTATTATAAGAGAGCTGTAATAATGAAACAAAGACCTATCACCTAACATTGGTAGGTGCAAAGGTTCAGCAGCAGGAGGATTACATTGAACACACAACCATGCACACACTTACTGTAAGAGAGGTGAAGGTCATGCACATGCCGCCAAAGCCATTGAAAGTCAGGGCAATGAAGATAAGGACAGAGAGCTCTGCAAATGACAAAGATGTTACATCACAACAGGCCTGTCAACCACCAAACTACTGCACATTGTTGCAAATACATCAGCAGTCTTTAAAATGAACTTACCGTTTGGTTGGTAGGCTCCATAAGCAATGAGAAGACAGGACAATCCAAAGCACGTGCTGAAAATACATGATGACTTTTTAAATGCTAAACGTATTCCCACCGCAGTGGAAGTGAGTAGAAATGTGTTCGCAACATTAAAAATGACATTCTTCTAGAAACATCATGGTTCTTCCTGGTCTTTACTTACCTGCCCAGCAGTCGTAGTTTGCGAGGCCCATATTTATCCATGACAATCCCCAGTGGCAGCGTGATGGCTGAGAGCAGGAAAGAGCCCACTGTGAATGCCAGGTTCAGCATCTCATCCTGTTCTTTACAAATCAGCCAGCCGTTCATCCTCAAGGGCCCGTCCAGAGGGACCAGGGGCCTCATCTCCACTCCATCCCCCAGACCAACCACGGCATCCTCGCTTTCATAGTCGAACTCGTAGTCGGATGATGGTGTTGTCAGTGGTTGGGACAGGTTGTAGCTGGAGCTGGAGTTACCTGAAGAACACCAAAGAGGAAAATATGCTGTCAGATGAGATGTCTGATACACTGAAAAAAAAATGGTGTGTAGATTTTACAATGAAAAACTGCCAAACCATGACAGTAAAATTGGGCTTCATATTTAGCCTTAGTGATGGCAGTTCTGCTTATTCACAGGATCCTAAGACATCAATGTACAGTGGCTAGATGCAGGAGAAGTGTGTAAAAAAAAACAAACTACAAACCCAGTAAACATCATGTCAGGAACCGAGACATAAAAACAGTACAGTTCACAGAAATATTCAAATCTGTCAACCTGTAGTGATTATTATTGGACATCATTTGAATTTCATCAGCATGTTGGATTACCGAGGATAAAAAAAGCAATAACGGTAATAAACTTCACATTATCATCAGAAATTGCAAGGAGATAATGTGAGAAAGGCAGAGTGCAAAGATCAAGTGAAGGAGAGAGGGGAGCAGCAGTCTTGTGGTGATTTAGACCTCTGTGGTATCAGCCAGCTAGTGTCTTTGTAGTCACATATGCAAGTGTTGCATGTGTGGCACACTGTTTCATGCAGTGCGTGAAACACTGTGACACGACAACCTCATACAGGAAAAACATCCTGCAGCAAAGCTGAAGGGAGCAGCTGGCTGGCAGAGTTTAAGTCTGAGTGGGCACATAATCGTATGTTGTGACATGATGTGTTGTAAGAAGGTTGGACTGGGTAGGATGCTGCACAATGAACAGTTTACAAAGGCACACACACATGCACTGTTTCATCCTCAGCCTCAAAGTCTGAGGAGTATGTGCTTTGTGTAGCCGTGTCCAAAGATAGCTGAAAACTCTCTCACACGTGTTAGAACACATGACAAATAACTGCACATTAAACGCCTTGACCAACTTATCTAAACTTATCTAAAGTGAGGCAGCATTATGGGAAACCCGGCTTTACCACGTGGTTTCTCATACCCGCTGACCTACCCATATAAAAAGCTTTAATATCTCTGCTGCATGTGCAAAGCCTAATCAGCACTGCATCATCCTTATCTTTTCCGTCCACCATTTTGTTTTTACTGTCCGATTTCTACTGTTCATCACTTTGCTATCAGTCCTCTCCCCCTCCCTGTCCTGTATCAGTGGACTTTCAACTTTCATATTATTACCAGTAATAAAACCGCGGACCTCTCTGTCCCTCTATCACATGTCACATGCCTGAAAAGAGCTGAGCTGGTGCTGCTGCCCTCTTACATCATCAGAACGAAGAAGATAAGGCGCGCGTGGCAGGGCTCCAGGAAGTCCAAGCCTCCACTTGTGGATGCTCAGTTGCGACTTAAAAGGTGGAACATTTAATATCCTATAAACTACTGTAACTTTGCTGGTAAATCTGACTGGAGTTGACCTTGATGGTTGAGTTTTAGGACATGTTTCTAGTGATTCCGTTGTTAACCGTCTTAAGGTCAAAGTAATTCTCTATGTTGCATCACTTGTAGATTAAATATAGATTAAGGAAGGTGGTGCCGGACGGTTGAGAAAACATCCTCCATCCAAGATAAGGCGGTTGCTGAGATTGGAAAACTGAATCCAGCTGTTAAGTTAGTGCCTGTCAGATTAGCAGGACTCACCACAGTCTGGACATGGGGCATGACACAGTGTCACCTGAGGTCCGAAGGACAAGTCTGACCTGACTCCCCTCTCATGTTCCCTTTTTGCTTACCGTCTTCCTCTGGACCTGACAGGGGGTCATTGTGCGCATCAATTCCACCTTTGTACTTAAAATCACAAAGCACCTGTCTGACTTTGGGTTACAGTGAGGGACGAGGAGCTAAAGAGGCTTTAGAGACGAGCTGAAGCTCTCTGTCACTGGTTTATCAGTGAAGCTCTCTGTCAGTCTGCTGCCGTGTCTTCGCTTTAGTTGGAGCCACAGGAGACTTCAACTCAACTTTGGACCACATGCCAACTCACGGCCCTGCTCTCTCTTTACTGTAACTGATCAGATTAGATTCTGCTGTCTTTTTAGAGTCTCTAAAAAGACAGCTCATGAAACTGCCACAAAAAAACACTTATTCTTCTCAGAGAATGGGAGAGGCAAAAAGGCAGCAGTGTTAAGTTACGTCTCTTGAATACCCCCCCTCTTTTTTTACGCTCACTGACGAGGATACTCACTGACCAATTCTCATTTTAACAGCTCATTGTGGGACATTTCAGGACACATCACAAGATGATTTACAACAGATCACAAGAACAAAAGGAAGGAAAGGAATGTGACAGTGCTGCAAGGACTGAAGGAATCCCTTTGTCAACATGATAATACAAAACAGTTTGTGACTCACCCTCTTCGTTGCAAAGGTAAGAGTAGAAGCCTTCTGACTTGAGCATGATGAGGAGCGATCCCCATCCCAGCAGCACAGCAGAGAACAGCAGATTCTCAATGATGGCAGTCACTGCCATCCACCAGCGCCTGGCAAACGCTGTGGCCAGGGTCGGAGGCATGGTTGAGGGTAAGAAATGAAAGGCAGGAGAGAGAAATGGAGAGAGTAGAAAAAGAAAGAGTGAGAGAGAGAGCGAGAGAGAGGGGCCAGCAGAGGATAGAAAAGAGTATCAGAGACAGCCTCTCTGACTGACGCTCGGGATGAAGGATCACTGATCACTTATCTGTGGAGAGAAAGGCACGAGAGAAGGGGGAGGTTTTATAGTCAGCCTATCACTGAAGTCACCGAAGGGCAGGAAGGCTCAGGTTTTATAAGATCACTAAGATAATCCCACCTGAACCTAACTGAGATTGCACGATAAAATGAAGTGAAAATGACGCTGTGCTCTGTGTGAACTCTACTCTAAAAGTTTGTTTCAAAACTGTTTGATTAATTGAAACTCCCCTCGAATTAGACACAGAAGAGAGGTAAGAATAACTCATATTAACGACAGCGGCCAATTATTAACCCTCCCTCGCTAGTGCGACGATCATTACATCACTCTGCTGCAGGGACAAAGATCTTGCATCACAAAGAAACTAATAATGTTGGCATTGGTGGAAAAAGCAAACTGGTCCAAACTGGATACAAATGAGGCTCTCTCACCCCTTCCCTCACCCCATGCCCACCCCTGCACAACCCTTGCATGTCCTCTCAGGCCTCAGCTGCTACTGTCCTCTGCAATTACTGTGCTGCATCAAAACATAAAGACAGGCCAGACACACAATAAACAAATCAGTTCACACAGCCACGCTCTCTCTCTCTCACACACACACACACTACTGTACATGCACCCATACACACTCTACTGTAGAGTTAAAGGGGATAAATCAGCCAGTGAACTTACTCCTATCTGAGAGTTCATCTGTTGTCTCATTTAATAAACTGACTGATTCGAGTAAACAAACAGAAACTAAAGTCAAATTCAATTCAACTGAATAAATTACAGGTACATCCTAGTTCTTCATGTTGATTCCACGTGGGAACCTTTTCCAGTTCTGCAAGGAACTTTTTACCTATTTTTACCTCTTGCATTTTTGTTTTTGTTTTTATTTGTTTTAGTCAGTGAGCATATGGCAGCCCCCTTTAACTCATTTAAAGCCATGCAAGGTTCACAAAAACGCTTGGTCAGAGGTGTTCCAACTGTTGCAAAGGGTGACTTAAAGAACACATTTGTTTATTCAGTATTCCACATCACATTTAAAAGAGAAAAGGGGTTGTTAACTTTAATATTTATCATATTAATAATGAAGCTTCTTCAGAACACAAAAGTTACTTAAAGAATGCTTTTGTTGCACAAAAAGTGCTTTTGTGACTTAATGAACCCATTTTCTTTTCTTTTCTTTTCTTTTCTTTTCTTTTCTTTTCTTTTCTTTTCAAAAAAATCCAGCTCCCTTAATAATCTTAAACAGCAAGAAAATGTATAAAGTGCACCTTTTGTGTGTAGAAGCTGTCCAGACAAATGCAAACTTTCTTACCTCTCGAGGCTGCAGACAGCTCCATCCAGCTTCAAACTTCCTGTCCTCTAAAATAACAGTGATCTGTGCAGGCCCAGGTATATATAGGCGGTCTTCATGTGGCGACCCCTATCGACCAATGTCTGTCTGATGTCTGCACTCTGTGTTCAGACCGAGTGGATTGTTTGACAGGCGCTCCGTTTGCAGGCATGTGAAGATACTTTTTGGAATCTGTCTTTAATAGTTCTGCTGTAAATCCCATAAAAGTCTATTTTAACACGAATGACAGAGCAGTTTGATTGTATGATTGTGCAATGGGACATCTGAAAGCGCTTTAACTCGGTGAGTGGTAAGGGTTAATCAAGCCAAACAAAGTCTTGAGGAAAACATAATGGACTTGCGCTGATAACGATGCGTTAGTGTCTGGATCAATAACAGTATTGATGGAGAACAGCGGGCAGATCGGAGAGGTGACGCCCTGGTTGCGTAAACTGTTTACCGACTGGGGTGATGTGGTGGAAGTGTGACTCATTTCAGAGCCCACAGTCTGCCCACCAAACGAGCTGCGTGCACACATGCTTACATTGAGGAAATTAATTGTTATTAATGTGACAATGATCATTGATCTGCATGATCAATAATGCGCATGCTGACCGCGCTGTTTGGCTTTTGCTGAAATAATGCAGCATAAACACAAAGTTAATAATAATTGTTATTATTTTCAGCGTTGTGCAGCTGCTCTTTGATCTTAGCTTGCAATAAGTTCACATTAAACACGTTTGCTGCAACAAATGTTGCGTCAAATGTTGCTCTTGTTTTCCAGGTTGCGGAGTACAAGTTGCCCACTTGCAGAGCACTCTGCTGAAACTGTAATCAATATGCAAATCAATTACTGAGTGACCAACAGTGAGCCTATCTGAATAAACACTGATATGGTAATTTGTTTTGTTACTCTGATCAATATATCAATAGTTTGAAATTCAAATTTCAGCTCTGGCAGTCATTCCTGTTGATGGGGCATTTGATCTGTCGATCCTAGATTAACCAATCAGACTGTTTGAGTATCAACCATTAACTGATCAATTGATCTTATACTGTTGTTGATGCCACAAGTTCTTTACAAAACATCAAATACAGTTAATCACTAGTGCTGCTTCATTTCCTACACATTATCAAAAAAGGTTTATTGA
Source organism: Nibea coibor (assembly GCA_023373845.1). Classification (NCBI taxonomy): domain Eukaryota; kingdom Metazoa; phylum Chordata; class Actinopteri; family Sciaenidae; genus Nibea; species Nibea coibor. Next base: position 4,129,311 of record CM041733.1, on the reverse strand, counting down.
TCTGATCAGCTTACATCAGAGGATATCACAGTATCAGTAAAAATATTCATCTTTGAACCTCTGTGTGTGTTGTGAGTTTGAATGTTATAGGAGCTTGAGCAGTGCTGCGGACTTTGCTGAGGCTACACACACACATACACACACACACACACATACACGCACGCACGCACACACAACTTCACAACTTGCTGCTTTCAAATTGAATGCACCCCACCTTGTGGCACGAGAGAAACATGACATTATGAACATGACCACTGACACGCACACGGCTGACTAAATGTCTTTATTGCACATTCACAACTAAAATCAGATATTTGGTAAAGCACTGCTTTGAAAATCAAGCAAAGCAACAAACACAGTGCAAAAGAGCCAGAACATGGCAACATAGAAACAACCCACCAATATAAAATTCTTCTTTTAATCCTAAGAAATAAAGTCATCTCATCTGTTCGACTTGCTTGATCATTTCTTGATATTTACATACATAGCATCCCGTAATAAATGTACACAACAGTGATTTTGTCCCTGTACTGTATGTGCATTAATGACCAGTGTTGTGGTAACACACAGAGTCCCTTCATTAGTGCAGTCCACCCACAGCCAAAAGACCGAGCGCCATCGAGAGCAGCAGCGTCTTTACAGAGCCTTCAGTTCCCCCCGCCGCCCCTGTGAAGACTGCGAGATAAGACGGAGAGAGAGAGAAAGTAGGACATGATGAGCGGATGATGAAACATTTTACAACCGCCACATCTAACCTGTGTGTCTTTCACTAAATTATCCAAAATCTATAATCCTCGCCAACACGGGCCTTAAAGGTCAGAATTGAAATTGTTGTTGTTTGTATTTTTCATTTTTCTTGTCTACGCTACATTTCACAGTGTCACATTTCTAAAGGAATGTCTGACCCAGATGATACAAGCTAAGCAAAGAGAGATAGCATTTAACGAAACATTCCACATTCATTACATCACATCCCAGGCAGACACAGTCAAACACACGCCGGCCCACTTTTGACCTGTGTTGAACTAAACAAGAGAAATGAATGGCGCGCCACGATCGTGAGCAGGCCAAATGACTTACGACCTGTCTCCAGGTCCTCCAGTGTTTACATGTTTTAGCCTGGTTATTTAAATCATGGCTAAGAATTCAACAAACTCTGCTGCTGCGTGTAGATGCTTACTCAGACTGCGCTCTGTCGACAGTTCCCGACATCACTGCTTTCTGTTTATTTCTGTATGATATGAAAATCAATTAGCACACTCTTGAAATATGCTGAGTTGTACACTAATTCTATTCTATTATCTATACTATTCTATATCTATTATGACCTACAGTGCTGTTAGTAATCTGTCACAGTGAACACTAAGTCTAAAGGTTTTTCAGTATTACTTTTGAACTCAGTCTGAGCTCAGACTGCATTATGACACCAAAACGAATGTGATTCCACATTATTAATTCATGTGCATCATATGGAAAGAAAACAGATCTTACCATCCGAGGATTTTTCTGGGGAAAGAAAAAGATAAAAAAGTGAGATGTCAGATAAGTCCTCTTCAAGAAATGTATACTGAATATGTAAACACACACACACAGCTTTCCACACACCTTCGATAGTGAACGTTGTCTCCATGCCAGCATGGATGTGGTCAGTCACGTGACAGTGGAGCAACCAAGTCCCTGGATTACCGGCCACCATCTCCACAGTCTGGAAAGTCCCAGGGAAGAGGTCAAAGACATCTGCCCGGTGCACGCGGTCCGTCTGCCGCACACACACAGCGCGTGTAAAGCAAGAGAGGGAAGCGAACAAAAGAATGTAAGCTCAGTAAAGGAAGTGAGAAAGAGGAACTTCCTGTACAAGAATGGAGATGTTTACATCACACAGGATTTCCATTATTTTGGATTTCAAACGGAGCAGCTGTGGATATGTGAGTATAATGCATTTTGTGTTGCAGAACCACTTTCTGATAAGACTAATAATAAGAAGAAGATTTGGTAGCGGTGGTGAATGTTACCCTGTAGGTAAACGTCTCAGCATGGAAGTGAACGGTGTGCATGTCCACTTCGTTGCCCATTCCCAGTAGATACCAGTCCACTTTCTGGCCCCGCATCATCACCAGTCCATGGAGGTTACCATACAGTTGACCATTGATCCCTTCAATAGACACATGATTAATGTTACCATATCATAATTTGACATCTTGTGCAATGAATTATGAATATTGGATCCAGTATTGGTACTAATATGTTATGCTACATGTGATTTATGTATTTGATTATGTTTTATATATATTATGTTCACCTGGCTGCAAGATAAATTTGCCCTCACTGTCTTCTAGGTTCTATGTTTTTTTAATCCCACACAATGCTTTTCCTGCTGGTGTGACTTTTCTCACATGGAATGATGTTTTTGTGGACAGGACAGTTGAACTCTCTGTACCTCTCTTCTTATTTCTCACCGTGCATCATGTTACTCTCCTCAAACTCTTCGTCCGCCGTGAAGTTACCAGGGTCGACGCCGAGGTATGTCGCAATATTGTCATCCAAGTACCAGGACTGGTTTTCATCATGCACCATAAAGAGCAGAGCAAACTCCTTTTCCACATCACGCCTCTGTCTATCGGGACCGTTGCCCCCCCGCAGAGTACCCCGCCTGCATATCACCAGAGTCCCAAGGAGACCACTGTACAGATCCTGTACGACAAAAACAAAACAAAGAGGTAAAAAGTTGACATTACACTGTGAATCATGTGCTTTCATCTGACTTTTACTGCATACAGGAAACGTGTGTCACCTTAATGAAATCAACACTGGAGTAGTAGGCGTAAGAGATACAGTTGGGATCTGAGACCCCTGGACCAGAGCTTTGTGGAACATCCCATGTCAGTTCAATTATGTAGCCTGAGAGAACATGAAACAAATATCAATCCTGCTGCATCTGAGAAAAGGCCCTTTGTTAGAAAACACCAACAACAGCATGCATTGTATTTATTCTTTCATATTTGAAATCTCACCAGGTTGGACAGGAATGTGTGCGCCGCTGGCTTTAATTCCATGTGCAGTGATGGAGTATGGCCGGCTGGCTTTGTTCTTGAAAGTGATCACAATCTGCTCCCCGACCTCTGCTTTGATTATTGGACCTACAGGGGAAGAGAAAACCCATGTTTTCTTCCGCCTAAATGAAAACAAATGCACAAAGAGCAGCTAAACTTACCCATAATTCCCAAGTGCAGTTGGTCGAACTGTCGCTTCTTCTGAACTTTGAAGGATTCATCAGTGTATTCTCTATACACCACTTTCTTATAGCGTGAGCCGATTCTGTTTGGCCCTTTCTCCACAAATATATTGCCTGGACTGGGAGACATGTACCAATTGCTTCCATTAACAAACAGTAATAAGTTATGCCACTAATCACAGGCTGCAGCTACAACACTGAAATACATCATCCTGCAATCATCTTACTCACCTGTCCTCTGATGTGGCCTGGTGGGCCTCCAACTCCCAGTGTCTCTCAGGTGAGTAATCCCACTCTATCTCTTCAGCACTAATAAAATACTGCACAATCTTGGTTGGCTGTGTGTGTTTGTGTTTGTGGTTGTGTGTCTGCTCCCCTCCGTGTCGAACGCAGGGGTCCACTCTGTACTGCTGCCTCATGCCAGCTGAGTAGTGGTCTGTTACTCTGCAGCTCACCTCATACAGACCTGTGAAGAGAATGAAAAGAGGTCAAGGGTTTTGACACTCACGATGTTTGTGAGTTTACCTGAGGTGCAGACATGTGCAGCTGAAACACACAGCGGTTTGGTTTCTGTTGAAGCTCTTGTTCCTGTTCACTTTGAATGACTAAAGCATCTGCCAGACAAATGTCAGTTTTTCTGCTAGATGCCTTGTTTGTGGTCGTGTGTCTGATTTTACAATGAGAGAGGAAGCGATATATTAATAATTAATAATAATAAAAACACATGACAAACACATTATTAGCCAAAGAAGAAAAAAAAAGGCACCCATTTTTTAGCTTGTCTGTTTTAAGCTACTGTAGAAACATGGTGGCCTCTGTGAAAAAGGACTTCAGCATCTGTACATTTAAAGTTACATTCCAAGGCAACAAAAAGGCAATAATTCAGATTTTTAGGTGATTATGCACTAACAAAAGTTGTGTTATGAGTATTATTTTGTCATATTCTGTAAATAGAAGCCCTTAAATCTGACACACTGGTGACACACAGGATTTTTAAAACATGTCTAAAGGGTATATTAAAGATTATTTGGATTATTTGGGTTAAGTGAGGAGGTTGTAATCCACCAACAACAACACCAGCTAACCACTTTTTGATCTCGGAACTTTAGGGAATATATACAATACCAAATCCACTGTTTTTAAGCTGTATTTACAATAATTTCTCTTGTGATGCCAGTGATTCTTAAAAAACTGTATACCAAAGCACATCTAATTCAAAGGGATGTGATTTTTGAGTGTGTGTTCGTGTGTGTGTGTGTTTAGGGGAAGCTGGGACAACAATGTATGAAATGACTACTTGTACGTGTGAGAGGTTCTTGTATCGATGAACTCACAGGTAATTGTTGCTCATGGGATGTTTTAGAATCTTTCAGCTCATTGTTTTAATTTTACAGATTGCAGCTTTACTGGTTTGGATATCTCTCTCTCTCATTAGCATCAATTCAGTGACGAGCTGACTAGAGTCGATTGAATTGAAAACATAAATGCAGTACAATGAAGATACTTTAAAGAATGAATGAAGACCCATCACACCTATGGATATCCAGTTTGTGTTGTTGTTTTTATATTAATCTGTCATATCGTATGTGTACAGTTAGCACATATTGTATGGCTACAGCAAACATTAATGGGAATCATTATAGTTAAGTCATTCTAAATAAAATATTTTTGATCCTATATGGGAGGTTAAAGGGATAGTTCGGGATTTTTGACATGAAGCTGTATGGCATCCCCATCAGTAGTGTCGCACAGCCACACCGACTTACCTCCGACAGTGTCCTGTGGGCCGAGTTCTGTCCAGATTTGGTCAGCAACGAAAGTAGTCTGGCAGGTTTGCTGGGACACGTAAATAAAAAGTTTTTCTTCTCAAAACAGCATGTGTTCAGAAGAGTGATTTATTTGCATCACAAAACCGATGTCCTCGAAAAAGTCCCACCTCGTAATCGATTGGTCCTACTTTCTCTCTTTTTGTATCTCTGCGCTGCTGCAAGATGACAGACGAGGGCTGGGCTGCCCGGAGAGAGCCTGGTGGGGCGGAAGGAGCTGGGTCGGAATGGGGCGCTTGAAAAAGTGCCCCATTCCGACGCGGCACGTCCGCGAACAAAACTAAACAGTAGCGGCCACTTGCAGCAGCGCAGGGATACAAAAAGAGAGAAAGTAGTGCCAAGCGATTACGAGGTGGGACTTTTTCGAGGACATCGGTTTTGCGATGCAAATAAATCACTCTTTTGAACACATGCTGTTTTGAAAAGAAAAACTTTTTATTTAAGTGTCCCAGCAAACCTGCCGGACTACTTTCGTTGCTGACCAAACCTGGACAGAACTCAGCTGTGCGACACTACTGACGGGGATGCCATACAGATTCATGTTAAAAATCCCGAACTATCCCTTTAACCTGTGAGAAAACCTGAATACAGACACAGATATATGTAGCTCTAAATATCATTTATTTAAATAGTAGGCAAACTGGAGCAACACGGAGGAAACATCTTAAATCTTATACACAGTATACGTCACAATTCACTTTTCACATATATATTTTATTCTAAATAACATTTACTTAGAGGTGAACTGGAGAAACCCAGTCAAACCTCTGTAACATTTATACAGTGCCAAATCATTACAGTGCTGTGATCTCAGGAAACTTCTCATGTGGAATGAGAACACCTTAAGACCCACAGATATATGTCACTTTAAATGACATTTTAGATTGGTAAACCAGTTGTAAGTAAACTCAAGGATTGTAGACAAACCAGAGCAATGTGGAGAAAACGTCTGATCTACGTGATTATATAATACCAAATCATAATGTCAGGAAACATGGAGCAGGTCTAAACTAGATGACCACCATGAACAAGCACTTGGTGATCGTTTCTCTACATAGGGCTTCGCCTGTGCTAATATAACTAGGGTAACTAACCTTATGAACGGGCAGTGTGTAGACCACAATGCCACCGTACATATGTCCTCAACACTCGAACCACTGAACACGCTGCCACACCTCGTGTGGACCACAGTGGGGGACTCCCAGCCCACTTGACTGTAGACTGAGAAGATACACTCACACAGCCACCTCACCAATCGTTTCTTGGACAGGGCTCTACCAGCCGTCCCGTCACCATAACACACCAACAACCAGCTGGTGTTCCTGACGGTGGCCATGCGGTCAACACCGCTTTTGAGACAGAGCGCTCCAAAGGCTCATAGGGCACCAATGGCAATTCTCACTGTGGCACAGAAGTGTGTGCCACAGTGAGACAGCCCTCTATCAACCAAAAGTTATAGAAAGGAAAGAGTGTCCCACACTGGACATGTCAGTGAGTCCACTCCCCTCTCCTCACACCAACGCTGGAAACCCAACCACTTGGCCCTGTAACAGGCAATGGTGGATCCAGCCCTAGCTGCCTGGATGGTTTGCAACACCTGCACAGAAAGCCCGGCCTGCATCAGCCTGTCCCTTGAAGCTCGAAGCAGCTGGCCCAGGATCGTCGGCGGCTGTATTGCGCCTGCTTCCTGCGACAGCGCCCCTTGGAATTGGGGAATGGGCCAAGGTGGAGCCACTGGGGTCAACTTTACATACCACAGAGCCAACCGCTGGTTGGAAGCCAGCAGAATGGACCATTCCACCAGAATGGTCTTCAACCACTCCACTCTCACTCTCTCCAGTAGCTGGGGGATGAGAATGAGGGGGGGGGGCATAAAGAATGTACGCGATTAGAGGAGGGTTATGCCTATAGAGTCCAGTAGAGGACAAAGCCTGTGTGAGATAGGAGGAAACCAGTTTCATGGTGGACCACCATCTGCCACGACCGAATAGGACAGACAGACAGACAGTCAAAGATAGAGAGAGAGAGAGAGAAAGAGAGAAAGAGACTCCACACTGCCTCTCTGTAGCCACCGTTGTCCACAGGCTGCTCCTCCTGGCTGGCCGTGTTCTCAGTGATGACTTCCAGGCCATCGTGCTCCTGAGGCCAGCTGCTTGACAACTGGCCTCAACTCTGTCGTGGTGAGGCGCTTGAAATTTCTTCGTACATACAGGGTTTGATCCAGAGTGGTCCCTCGGTAAATCCGTAACATGTATGTGCGTTAGAAGAAGAGCAGAGAGAAGATAAGGTTACAACATGAAGACATTAGAGCATAGAAGAGTCTGAAGTCAAGATATAACATTCTCATAACCAAGAAACACTTTCAGGCATTGTCACACTGACATCAGCTCTTGAGATTAAACTGATGGTCTACTTTTTTCCTTCAATAAACTCAAAACATAATGTTTTTGTCAAATCATTTTTTCCTTTAATAGGAAATGTTTCTAACCCATGTCTAATGAAAGCTGTGTGAGCATTTATAACATGTCCTTGAGACCAAAAACGAATTTCTATTTTTCAGTTTTTTAAAGGATGGTGTGAAATAAGTATTCAGATGAATGTTAATAAAAGAAACAAAACACTGTAAATTCTCTGAATAAAACATGACTCACAGTCACTTTGGTTTTGAAGTGTGCATTGAGTCACTGAACATTATATCTACCAAATGCATTCAGTTGATAGTGTGGTGTGTTTTTAGCCATCTATAGTATTACGCTGTCTCTTCTAAGGTTAAAGTGCATATTTGTAAGAACTTGCAATGATCCTCTCTTTGTGAAGCCTAACCATTTGTGCAACGACCCCTCCCACCGTGAAGCCCATTTGTTAGTATTTACAATCTCTCATGCTGCATGGGAAACTAAACATTCTATTGTATTAACAATCTACCTTTTGGGTGGATGATGTGCAGTGCTGCTAGAATGAACTATGGTGTTTATGATCTCTCTTGGTAAGAAAACAGATGGTCAAGGGGAAGATAATGGCAGAGGTTGGGAAGATAATGGCAGAGGTTGACAATGGCAGAGGTTGGGAAGATAATGGCAGCGGTTGATTCCTTAAAAGGACAGTTTTCAGAATGTTCATTCATGAGTTTGTGAATATAAGACCTAGCCCAGCAGAAGGAAGGGGAATTCGGACCATTCAGAATGAAGATCCACAGAGATGCATCTCAGACTCGCTTGTTTCTTTGATTAAAGTCCTAATTATTCAAGTCAAGACGAGTTGCGGCTCTTTTCTTCCCAAGCTTCCATAGACCGACTTCGGCAGCCACGAGAATTCACTACAACAGAAACAAATCACCTAAAATAATTGCTGCTAAAAGTGAAGTTAATGCTCAGAGCTTGTTGGGTTTTTTGTGTTACTAATAAGGCCCAAACACCAATTTTAATACTGCCAAAGTACAAAAATTTGTGTTTAACTGTTGACACCCCTTTAAAATACTCACACTAAGGCACATATTGCACATAAGTGTGTGTATGAACATATCAAGCCATAAAAATGTCATTATTTTTTCGATTTTTTTTACATATTTTTTTAGACCAGCATCTGTCCTAATCATACATATCAAATATTAATGATTTTTAAAAGTTTTTAACCCTTAAATTGACAAGTTTTTGTCATGATGCACCTCCATGTTTGCTCCATGACCATGAGAGTGGGATGTCACTCTCCGATGTTATGGAGGTTTCGGAGTCGTGGTCCATGGGCTCGGGATCGGGCTCCATGATTGCAGCGAGCGCTTGATCTGTATTGTAGTATCTCGCCATCGTCCCAAATGAGAAATGAGAAGCTCTGCTCCTCTTTTGCACTCATGTGTAACATGCTGCACCTGCAGCTACAGATGTGTAAACAAGATCGTAGCATGTTTTGGTACTCTAACTTTCATGTGCTGAGAAAGGTCGCGTGTTTCGTTAATTTCAAAGCTGTGCAGGGGCCCTGGTGTAGATGTGTGTTTTATGTGTTTTATAACAAAAAAACGTTGAGGTGCTTTGAACATTTGCAAAAAAAATACACATGAAACAGTGCATATGGAAAAGGTGTCACTTCAAAGCTCGCTGCGCTTTTACGCTTTCCGTCGTATGGTAATACAGTGTGTGCGTTGTGGACGCGCGCGTTCACGTGTGTAACGGTTCCCTAACGTGAGTATTTTCGTAGACACTGTTTACAACTGGCTAAAAATAAAAAAATACATTAAAAAAATTGAGAACACTCAAAAATGCACAACCTGGCAGATTATAACATTATGCATGCAGAAATGATAAAAATATGGTAGAAAGTAAAAGCCAAATACTCATAAATGAGTAACAGGGTATCTATGGGTTAATATCAAGGATATGTAATACATGCACACAGCGCAACATCTTTCTATAGCTGTTAAATATCACAACAGTAGACCTTTACACATGATTAAATATTTCAGTAACTGCTGTAAAGATGATATATTGGACCACTCATGGTGGTTACACAGAAATAAAGAAGGAAATTGAACTCACTTACTGTATTGTGCGGCTCCATGTTGAAAGTATTGGTATTGATGGTATTGATGTTTCTCGTGAGGTGTTAAACAAACGCAAAAGAAGATGTTTTCTTTGTTTTCTTTGCACTTCTTATCAAACGTCACGTCTTGTCCCGATGAAGGTCTGATCTTCACTGACTTGTACTGTAGACTCCAAGATTTAATATTCTGAACATCAGAGGTTCTTTCACTTTAAAGTCAAGCTACATTATATGAGCTCTGGGTTGTGTGTGTGTGTGTGTGTGTGTATGTGTGTGTGCATGACTAACCGTGAGTGTCTGGCTGCATGGCGACAGTAGCAGTGGTGTGAGGGAACAGGCTGAGGGTGTCTCGTGTTGTGCTCTGCTTCTTGAAGGTGTTACCCTCAAAGTAAACACCATGGATGTCCACCTCTGTACCTAGCCCGAAGGTGTACCACTGAACTTTGTCCCCAGCACACATCTCCAGCCCGGGAAGGTTCCCATACATAAGTCCATTCACAGCTTGAAATGAAAGAGAGAATTTAAGAGAAACATCAGACATGACACTTGACATGACATGCTGATGTGAGGTACAATCATCATCAAATGTGAAGTTTCATCGAACACAGTGATTACCATGCATCTTATTGCTCTCCATGAAGCCCTCGTCCGAGCGATCTATGGCGGTGCTGCCAAACAACTTGATATTCTCATCCAAATACCAGCTCATGTTTTCATCCATGACAGAAAACAGGAGGAAGAACTCCCTGTCGACATCTTTCTGTTCATGCAGACACAGTCACAGTCAGTATGTGTACGAGTCACAGTGCTGATCGCTAAACAAAATTTGAAAAAGAAAACTAACAAAATATGTATTAAATTACATGCACACCTATGATCATGCAAATGTATCGACATCTGACAACCAAAGATTTAAACTTTATAAGTTATAAGTTATAGGCTACTGCGTATTTTGTTGTTATCTCAGCTATCTTATCTGCAATAGCCCAATTTCCCAACAAGGATGATTAAAGTTTAATTTCAGTTGATCTAATCCCAATACAGCTGAGACATTTGATAAGTTTAATTTTGGGCTGACATGCTGCAAAGTGCCACATATTTCAGATTCAGATTCGATGCCTGGGCCGCTGCAGCCTTTTCACATGGGCTGCACACTCTACAGGTGAGCTCAAGACATTTGATATTGTTGGAAAAAATGTGATGGAGTGTGAATGGATACCAAAGCAGCACCTGTGTTCCATTCACCCCCAACGCTCCTTTCTTGCACACGAGCAGAGGTCCCACTAAACCAGAGTTGGTGTCCGTGGCAGGATCCGTGGCAGAATAGTACAGATAGGGAATACAGGGAGAATCAGATGAAGATGGACCTTCTAGCACCTGCCAGATGTAGGTGAAGTTCTCCCCTGGAAGCACATGGGAGCCTGTCTTGGCAACACCTACAGTATGGCACACACACACAAAAAAAAGACAATCTACTTCAGTGACGTGCACTAAATGGGATGCAATTTTGTGTCATCACTTTGACATTTTGGCACCTTTTTACTGCTTCACTTTGTTTAAGGTGATGAACAAATTAACAAATTATTATGATCTTGGAATCTTTGTGTCCTGACTCTACTTTGATAACAAATGTCAAGTTTCTTGACTTTCTCACAAGATTCTGTGGGAAACACTAAATTACTAAATGTGTGTGTGCATTGTGATTTATTTGTTAACACCATTATTAAGATTGGGGGACTTTCTGCTTCAAATCAAACTGTTTGTTGACAGCTGTCAGTGGTTGCTGCCCCCCTTCACAAACACTCAGAAACACACAGTGATTGTGTCAGTCTTATGTTAGCCAAATCTACTGTAACAAAATGTGACTTCCTAAACCACAAAGAGTTTGTAAAAAAGCATCCAACAGAAAACACACTGCAGTCTGTAAATCCTGCAGTATGGTTACTGAGAAGGCTGTGAGCCGTGGGCCTCACCCAAATAGATGTGCAGAACATCACTACATGTTAGCTAATTAAACTGACTACATAGTGTGGTCTTGATCTTGACTCAGTTTGTCTTGGTGGTCTTGACAGTGACACTGCTGCATATGAAGCATACTTAACTGGTGTTTAGAATGTTGCAGTCAAAGTCTGTGACCGGGATCTGAATCTGAAAATTCTTTTACAATGCAGTTCATGTGTGAATTAGATTTTTAACTTTTAAAATACTTGCATGTGATTACATGTAGGAAAGCAGTTACCACATGTTGCAATATGCCACCACCTGCCTAGACTCACTTCACATATAATTCCAAAGGTATCTCTATGGGTTTTCAGTTGGATGGTTTCACATGTATGAAACCATGAGTATATGTGGTCACATGAATTTTATATGATTCTGTGAAACTTGTGATGTGAAACTTGTGTTGAAACAAGTTCTGTAGAATACTCCCCATAATATAACTCAAGTTGACTCCTGAAATCTAACAATTGAGAAACATCAGTATCGTCATCATGTGAAAGTCTTCTAGGGAGTGCAGCTGGCTGCTTCCTCACCGTCCACGTAGCTGCTTCCCTGAAAGCGTTTGTCATAGTGCAGGCCATGAGGCTGGATGCTGTAGTTTCTATCAGCTTTATTCATGAATGTGACAGAGAGAGTGTCTCCTTCCTCTGCCCTCAGGACTGGACCTGGACAAATGCAAAGACCATTGTAAGCAGATATGAGGCGTTAAAGTGAAAGACAAGACACCAGTGTACCCGGAAATAAAACGTTTTGGCAAATCAGAAACTAGGCCTTACCTAAGAGTCCCAAGTGTTGAGATTCAGGTGGTTTCATTATGGTGAAGGTATTGTCTGTGTACTCTTTGTATACCACTTTCTGGTAGCGACCGCCAATCCTTCCACCATCTCTGCCAAAAAACACCTCTGATGCACTATGGGGGAGAAAAGATGGAGAGTAGAGGAGGAACAATAAGAGGTACAAGATACTAGAGGTGAGGTGGGCAGAGATGGAGTGAGCTGGACCAGAATAAATGTGGTCCGACGGTGTGTAATTTCTTACTACAGAAGAGTTGGACAGAGTGAAAAGCTGACCTGTCAAAGGGATTTCACTGGCAGGCCAGGTCAGTGAACAATAACAAAGACACAATAACAACTGAGTCACTGCATCACCCTCGACACTGTTTACTCTAGACACCACAAAAGTGCCTCGCCACAGGAATGACAAGCTCACATACAAAAAGACCAAACACACAGACAGGAAACTGTATTCAAGGGATTGGCAAGCCTTAAAGGGATAGTTCACGCCACCTGATAAATACTAGATTTTTGTTCCCGCAGTGTAGCTTCCTGGTTATAAAATGCTTTGTTTGTTTCCAGGCTTTTGATGGATATCTAATGGTTTTATTACAGTTAGAAAGAGATCTGTCACATAACCCTCAGCCTGGCAAATGTTGGCGGGGCAAATTTTAAGTTGGCATCCAAATTTTAGGCATTACTTAATAGCAGGATAGTCACATATTGCAAATTCGGGGTGATGTAAAACTGAAGATGTTTGGCACAATTACGTATACAGAGCGAAAATGATGTGTTCTTTGGGTGCATTTGGACAAAAACAGATGACATAAACGGTCAAATTATGAGCAACAACTCTTTTGGGAGGACTGACTGAGATGGACAAATAAGGGCAACAAAAAGAGAAATGCCCGATAAACTACACAGTTGAGAGATAGCTGGTATGAAACTTTGTGCTCTGCACAAAAATGACATTGCACTAAGTAATTACCCTTACTGTTAGCACTGATTAGCTTGTACGCACCAGTAATACACTCATAATTAGATGCGGTGTGTGCTCACCTGTCGGCCTCAGTAAGGTTCACATTATTAATCAGATCCTTTCCTGAGGGAGCATAACTCCACAGGACTTTCTCTGCTGCCAGGTAGTAATTCCTCACGACGCCACCCGTCACCGTGGAGCTGCCCTCACTGCCACATGACTTCACTTCATAAAAGGCCTGCATCCCAGCTGGAACAGATAAATAGACACAAACAAATACCATGACTCCCACGCACAAAGCACAAGCTTGTGGAGAACGTGGACTCTCAGAGCCTTTTGGCAAGTCTTAATGAATTCAAATCAGCCTAACAAGTCTTAAAATTCAGATTTAATGATTAATAAATAGTATACACTCTCTATGCGAGGACAAAGGTATTGTAAAGCTATCAAAGGTGTGACTTGTATTAGCAGATATATTTGTATATCTTTCTTTAAATAAGTATATTAAAGGTATTTGCGGGTGTAAACATTATTCCTAATCTTCCTGTTGAGCAAGTACAGCTCACTCAGGTCCATTAGACTTTGAACAGCTTGTTCAAGCTTGTCCTGCATGCTAAGACAAGAAACAAATGGCCTGATAACATCTTGCTTTTAAAAAAAAAACAGCAGAGGTGTACTTCACATGTATTCTGTGCGCAAGCAGTAAAGCCCCAGAGCGGAGAGTTCAAGAGGTCAAAGGTCAGGTGCCGTACCCTGTAAGTGGTCATTAACCTGGCAGGTCAGCAGCCACTTCCCCCTTGCTTTTGGGACCATCTCAGCAGTAGCAAATGTGGCAGGGAACAGGCTGAGGACGTCGGTGCGGTGGCCACGGTCCAGCAGTGTATTCCCATGGAAAAAGGCAGAATGAATGTCCACCTCGTTACCCATGCCAAACAAATGCCAGGCTACTGCACGGTGCTGGCATAACTGGATTCCGGGCAGGTTACCAAACATGTACCCATTAATAGCTGTCACAGAGAAACACACAGACAAGAGGATAGACAAATGGGCAAGGAGAACACATGTAGCTTTTATGCACATTGTAGTCATTTTACTTCTAACTTATATGACACTGGAAGAAGACACAGGGGATTTAATAATATTCTTCTCACCACACACACGCACTCACCATGCATCAGGTTTGACTCCTGAAAGTCTGGGTCTTCTTGGTCGACTCCATCCGGATCAGAGCACCTCTGAATGTTGTCCTTCAGATAAAAGCTCAGGTTTTCATCCACTATGGTGAACATCAGGAAGACATCCTGGTCCACATCATTTCGGACAGACTCTTCAACAGATTCTGGTTTTGCCTGACCCTGCACTGTATCATTAGTCTCCTTCAAGATTCCTGCACTCACAGAGAAATATAGAGAAAAGATGCCACCATCATGTTTTTCTTATGAAGCTTTCTTACGCAGTTTTTCATTGTAGTCATTAAGGGCTTAAGGCGAGAGACTGTTGGTGTAATTTGCTTTTTTAACATGGGTGTGGAGAAGCTTTAGGTGACTGCGACTATGATTAAGGGACCTACAAATAAATTTGATTTCTCTTGATTTAGCATACAGAGAGGAAACCCAACAAACCATATAAGAAACATCACAAGGAAGCCTTAAATAGCATGTAGCCATGTATCTTCACACCTTTCTTGCAGGTGAGCAGAGCCCCAATAAGTCCTGAGGCGATTTCCCTCGGGGCATCCAAGTGAGAGTGGTAGACCCAGGTCAGGCAGTTGGCATCGTCATCTGTGGGGGCAAATTCCGGTCTGACCTCCCAGCGGTAGGTGTAACTGCCTCCCGGGGGAACAGAGTCGTCCATCTTGGACATGTTTGACGTCCCATCTGGATAGAGCGCCCCTGGTAGACAAAGGCAGGATCTTTATGCGCTTCCTGTTTCTGTTTGCACTGTCTAAAACTGGAAACCGAATGTTGCAAAGGGTGTAGAAAATATTGAGCATGAAAGAAATGATGAAGGAATAATTTAATAAGCACATTCATCGTTGGAAGTTTGTCAAATTAAAGTCATATTTCATGATGTCATTTCCTCTACAGGTCTTATCTCTGTTTCAGGTGAGTGTGTTCTATAAAGACATAAATGACCTCAGTCTTAGTGACACATGTCAATGGTAATCTGACCTCTGTACCAGTTTGTAATTGTCACATGATGTGTAGTTCAACACGGAATTGGCTGACTAGTGGTTGTATGTCTTGAAGTGATGTCAAGGCAGCCTTTCACCTTCCTAAAAACGAGCATGTGGTCATGTAACAAAAATGTTCTCTCTGACTCAAAGACTGATTGGTGCTGATCGCTTGATAAAGCATGACAAGACATTTAGTTGAAACCTCAGTTTCAGTTCCCCTGAGCTTTAGGAAATTCCTGAGACAGGATGCTCCCCCACAGATGACCGGGTAAGGGAGGACTGTTGCATAACAAGGGGCTGCAAAGTTAGGACACATAACTTACAGGAGGACTGAAATTTTGCTGTGTCATCCTCTAGACTATTACACTGCCCCAATTAGGTTTTTTCAGTGTGCATCATATTTGCCTGTCTTGTTCAGCCTGCTGTAATCAGAGACAGTCATGTGAAGGTGGCTTGTAAAGCCACCACTTTTGGGTAAAAAAGAACAGCTGGAGGAGATGATATCATTTGGCTGAATAATGTGTCTGAATACATGTGTAGTCTCCACGAGGATCAGAGCTCACATTACCCCCAATGTTTGAAAGAGGGAAAGCATCCATTTTACTAAGGGAAGTGTCATACCACCAAAGAAACAAGAGAAGCGCTGTAAAATAGATGGTACTGTTGGCAGCATGGCACGTTGTGTTAAAAGCTCAAACTTGTAGAAGTTGTTTAAAAGCCAGCCTCCAGATCTGTTCCTGTTGTCCTGAGCCCTCTGTCTGTTTCTGGGGTCACTAGGACTAAGTCCAGTGATCATAATGTCCTGGTACAATAACCAGGATCATGAAGCAAGTTATCACCTGTCTCTGTTAACACTGAGGGTTTGTTTACCGCATTACAAGAGAATCAGGATCAGAATCAGAACAATGAATGAAGTCTCAGACTCAGGTGATCGCACCTGCAGGACTATTAGAAGTGATACCGAACAAAGTGAAATGTGCAGAATGTAATCAGATCAACAGAACAAATGAAACTAGCAGCCATTTTGAAGCGACAGAAACGTGTTGAGTTGAGTTGATGAGTTGAGAAAATGGCGTGACTAACTTTGAAACACTGTGAGTGAGATGAATTTATCTCTTATCTCTCTGCTGGGGTGGCGGTGATGTGGGGTGGCCTCAGCATGTCATCAAGCCACCCTCTAGGACTGTCCATAAAATCCTGGACTGAAAACTGGTGAAAAACTGTTTTAACCTTGAACTAATAATGTGATATATCGTTCAAAGTCTTTTCAACAACTATTTTCCAACATATTTAATGTATTTTGAAAGAAATCTCAGACTAGGCTTTACATGAACTTTAATATTATTGTAAACTCAGGATGACTGATGACTCTAACCAACAGTGTCAGTCCTCCTGAGTTTACAATAATGTGACTATGAGGATCAGCAGACACTGTATATTGATGACTGTTGGTCAGCAGTCAGGCCGTAGACATGCATTGATATGAAGTGAACCCTAATACAGCAGACCACATAGCATTCCTGGAAACTAATATGCTGGTTTCATAACACATTAATGCACAAACTGCTGTTTAATTTGGAAGGAAATCCAGTTTGTATATGATTCAGCATTCATTAGTGACTTTGCACTTTTACATCTGAAAAATTCTGGTACTTATTACCATTATCATGTAGCACTATACCTTCTGTATGTTTCTCATAGAAAAGACCATGGGGATGCATAGAGTAGGGTCTGGTCGCAAAGTTCTTCAGGTGGACCACAATGATGTCATCAACCTCCGCTCGCAGTATGGGGCCCAGGAAGCCCAACCAGGCAGGCCGGGGGGACAGGCGAGAGTATGTCGCATCTGTATACTGTCTGTACATGGCCTTCTTATAAACACTGCCAATGCGCTGGGGTCCTTTTTCCAGGAATACAGATGCATGCCTGAGATAGGGGTGGAAAGAAGACAAAAATATTTACAGATAAAGGCACAGCAGAGGGTAAGTAGGAAGGAGACGAAAAAGTGATATGTACTATCCTGTTCCGCTGAGCTAAGGTCAAGGTCAGGATACAGTCATAATACACAAAACAGGACGGCAGTTTTATCTGCATATCATGCTTCATACACATAATAAAAAATAAACAGGAGAAAGAAAAATCATCCCCGCAGAACAAATTGTATCTGGTTGCAGCTTTCTAACAATTAGACTTGTTATTATTGTGATTACATGTCTCTGTGGGCTAATGACCTGTTACGGGAGCTGTGGCAGACACAGTTTTGCTACTGTATATCTAGCTCATAGGCAACAAGGAGGAAGGACAGCTTTGTTACATGGGCTAGCTTCACAAATGGGTCCTAGTGATAACCATCCCTGTTAAACTGGATTGCATGTAGGAAACACTGGGCGTCATACAAGCTTTTTTTTTTTAGATGATTCTGTAGAAGGGCGCATCCAAGTATGAGATTTGATCATCTCTGTGTTACAATCTCCCTTTGTTACTGTAATGCTATGCAACTGCATCGTGGAATTATTAAAGCGTAAGTGTCCTCGCTGGTTAATGCTGAATAAAATAGGGAGAGCAAACAGACAATAATAAGAATTAATGTCTAATGTATGCTAAACTATCTTCGCTTGAGTACAATCAGCGTTGTGTGAACGTGGCTGCACTGGTCTATTCGGTATTAGTCACTGAGTGTTGGGTAAGCTGGTTGGCTAAGTCGGGATGTTCAGCATTACGCAAGGATGTAAGAGACAAACTGACCCAATCACAGCCCACCACCTTTGGAAAACACACTATATCATCACAATCATATGTCTTTATTTAACAGAGAGCTTTTATCCTAACTTTACCAGCTCCATCCATTCATCCTCATATTTTATTTTACATTATAACTGTGCGAACCTTCCCATCTGTTCGTTACATGATTTAATTTTAATTACAGGTTAATCAAACTGCAAAGTGGATTATGTTGTCAGTTTTCTATAATATTTTAACAGCAGCAGCTAAGATACCATGATGAACACAATACCTTACAGTACCTCACAAAGTGATAAATAGTTCTAAATCACCTATCTAAACAGAGACCAAAAATAATACCACGGATGACATATGACTATATGTCGGCTGTTCTGATGTAATACAAAAGTTTTGAAGAGGTGAATCTCTTGATAAAGGTATTATATTATCCAGGGGAAATCATATATTATTATCCAGTTTGAAGAGACCTCTCTACCTGTAGATTATTTCTTCTTATTCTTTAACTTTAACTTAACATTTTTCTCTCTTGAACATGTAAATATCATCTCTGTATCATCTCTGTAACATCCATACACAATGTATGTATGTATACTGTATATATCATGTCATCTGCTTCCCTCATAAATCAACTTGCTACATTCATCAAAATTGATTTTAGCATCCTTTGCACTCTGCACCATTGTACCGCTGTCTTATTCTGTCTGTCACAAATGTTATTGTTACTGTTGTTATTGTTGTTTCATGTTCCCCTCATGGAAACTCGCATGTTGTTTTTGTGAAAAAGTAATTCTCATTTTGCATCGTTCTGTTTGTTTACGTGCAGTAACTTCACACCTATATGTTAGGACAGTGCTGGTGCCTGTGATGTGATGAAAGAAGACTCTCACTGGTACTGTCATCTTTCCTGTGGATCTGCCGCACTGCCGGCAGAACACACAATCCCCTCACAGGTCTAGACAACATGACAGAGAACTTTCACAGTACTTAGTCTGTAATCTCAACACTACATGCTGATCAGATGGAGTAGGTGGAGGCTCCTCGCACTCTCTGTAAAGCCAAAGAACACGACCGTGTTACAACTCACTCGTCGTTTTCGATGTCTTCCCCGTTGAGCAGGTTTTTTCCACTGGGCGCGTAATCCCACAAGTCCTCAATGATCCCCACGTAGTAAACTCTCTCCCTGCGGCGCCGACCCTCCGCACCGGGCCAGAGCAGAAACACCAAGCAAGTGGCGAACAGCCCCAAACTCCGCGTCAGTGCCATTTCCCAGACCGTCGTTCCGTTAGACGCACGGCAGAGTGTTGAGCGGGTTCAGCAACAAGTGGAAAAGTCCCGGTGACTGTCCCATGCAAGCAGGGTGTGATCGGTGTGCGTCCGCTGCTGCTGCTGCTGCTGCGCTTGTGAAACTGTGCAGAGGGAGAGAACAGTTGGTCTATTGAGCCACGGAGAGCCAACGACAACAGTGTGACCGCCTCCCTCCCGTGGTATCAGACGTGCACGGATAATAACCCCTCAGTGCTCCGGCGTTAATTATTATGAGATATCATTTATGATGCCTGCAGGGAAATTAAAGTAATTGATCTACTTATTTTAAAATGCAGACTCAAGCGCCAGGGGTCGTCTGAATTGTCCGTCAATTTTCCAGCAGTGATGAAGAGGCACAGCTGCTCTCTGCGTTTGACTCCACACACTTTGACCTCATGATGGACTGTGACATTAAATAAGACATGTTCAGATTCAGGGTATTCACCTTCTGTGAATGAATGAACTCTAAATCACGTTTTCAATATAGGTACCTGTAGGAGCCACTTATGTGTCATTTCTGGTTTAACCACTGGGGGCGTATCATTGTCTGCGTCCCTGCATTTTATTTCCTCTTGTTTTCTCGTGATAAGGAGTACATGTCTTTTATTTTCTTGAGATCTCTGGTCATTTATCTCATTGTGTTAAGACAATGGGATAATTTTCTCTTCTCTTGAGATAAGGAAACTTTGTTTTCCAGAGATAACAACACAATTTACATGAAATCTCAAGACAGTGAATCATACGGAAGCCTTCAGTGGTCATATATTTTATTTCCTCCATTTTCTCCTGATAACAAGTTTGAACTATTTACAGTCTTGTTCTTATTATTGTTATGTTATTATGTTGAAATAGTAAATGCTGTTAACTGAAGATAATAGAATAACTTTCTCAAGAATTTATTTATCAAGAAAAAAAGAAGGACAGTCTAGTATATTTATTCAGTGTAGCAATTTGGAAGAATGGGAAAATGTTGCATTGATTAATTAATCAAATAACGAATAATTAAATTATGTTGTTATCAACAAAGCTTCATTATCTCAAGGTCTTGAGGGAAAACTGTCCTACTAAACATTTGCTATTTGACATAATAACATAGATTACTCGAGATCTCAAGAAAACAAATGAAACTAACTTGTTATCATGAGAAAACTGTGGAAATAAAATGTGTGAATGCTTGACCTTTTAGGGCTTCCATACAATCAAATGTGATAGGCCTGAGATTTCACACGTGAGGTCATGACCTGCTGTTTTCGCAAGATCTCATAGTTATTATGTCGCTATCTTGAGAAAACAAAGTCTAGTTATCTCAGGAGCTCGAGGAAATTATCCCGTTATCTCGGGTTAACAACATTTGTTTAAGGCTTCCGTACAATGAGCATGAGGTGTTTATTAGATTTAATTAGATCAAACAAGATCAGTCCAGGTTAGTAGGTGGTGGAACACACAGTTTTTAATATTAAACCTTTAACTACAAGAGAAGTGAAGAAATGTAAGTTCACTATTCAACACTGGTTAATAAGTTATTAAATTACTAATGGTTTATAGATCAGTTATAAGCTATTAATAAGTACAACAAACGATCGGGTTGGTGTTTATTCTCTCTATTCCATAACTCTATAAACTTTTCAGCATCATAGACAACAGCTTAGAGACTCATCTGTTACATTAATACATAACTTGCACTGACTCAAAATGTGAAATTTACTGTACAGCTTGCAGTTTTTGTATATTTTTAAATGGAAGAATATGTCTATATATCTATTTAATAATAATACAAATAATACAATTATATATGTTGATAATCCACAAATAAACACACACAATAAGCCACAATAAATCAAAATGGACACAAGATGACAAAAAGTGTGCTGAAATTTTACACACAACAAAGTTGTTCTTGTGACTTATAAATGATCTGTAAAGCCTTATGAAATGATTTATAAACCACACATAGAGCAATGAGTTAGTTTACATTGTGAGTGCTAATCCTGTCTGACTACTCTGTAGACTGTAAACAATACAGAGAATCCTTCTTGAGCCAAATTTAAAACTGCTGTGAGATGCATTCACACATAAAGTTTCTATATGCCAGCACTGCACTTTAACAAGTGGAACTTTGCAAAGCCAACTCCCCTCAGCCCAGCTCTCAACATTCTTGCATCTTTTATCCTGATGCTTTGTGTCATGACACAGTCCGTAAAAGCAGGGAGGCTGACACCTGCAGCCCAACTCTGAGCAGTACAACCATGGAGATAAAGGTGGGTGAACTGATGTCTCTGCCTATACTGTAAGTTCGGGATGCTTAATTAATACACAACCAGGATATAGTCACTTTGTTTTTGTTCCCTTCATTTGGTTGGTGATCCTTGAGCTTCCTTTTTAGTATTCTGTTATGTACTTATAGGTCACCAGGGTCAAGTTTGATTGTTTCCTCTTTGTATTGAAGTACCACCGTGCCACATGAAATCCAGGCCCATAGACGGAACATATTTTTCTGCAAGATCACCTGTGCTGTAATTTATTCTCAGTCAGGTCTGAGCCCAGGGCTTTACTGTGGAATAGAAGCCCGTGGACGCTCATAATGCCTGCTGACTGATATCTGTTTATCTTAAACATTAGGGTGATGTTTAGCAGCTCAGCATGTTCTCAAGTTAATTTGTGGCTCTGTAATGTTCGTACTACTGAGTCAAAGGGTGTAATTATCTCCACTACCAATGAGTTTACACAAGAAACGCTAGTAAGATGCGTACATTCGCATTCCTCCACTTGAGCATCAACAGTACCTAGAACACTATTTACAAGTCATTTTCAGGTGATTGTACATGCATGTTATGAATATTATAGTCCAAGTCTGAGTCCCAGAATCGCACAAATTGGACCTTTAAACTAAAAATTACAACAAAACAGGCTTATTTAGTAAGTGTATGCTCATTCCACGATGATTTATAAAATCAGTCATTAATATTAATTTCAAATTAAGTTAAACTGTAGCTGTGAATGTTGTCTGATCTAGTTGTCCCTAGTTTTGTGGCACATTTCTGATAATAAATTCATATTGTGTGTGTGTGAAATGCTTAACACCAAATCACCGAGAAAACTCTCTTATATTTGACAAACATATCGCTGTATATAAACAGTTCATTATTCATTATTCATTCACCGTGCACGGGCACGGCTCTGTGGCGTGGCCGCTCTCCCTCCACAGTGAACGCGCACGCCCGCGCGACGTGCGCGGCCGTCGTCTTCCTGCCGTTGGTTGGACAGTGTACACACGGGCACAGACGGTGCAGACATGGCTGCGCTCAGTAAAATACCGCACAGTTGCTATGAAATCGGTCACACCTGGAGCCCGTCGTGCGTGCAGTCCGCCGTGGACGTAACCAGAGGAGCTCTGGAGGTCTCCTTCAAAATATACGCCCCGCTGTACCTGGTGAGTTTGTGGACTTTTAACCCGCAACGCCCGGACCTGTACACCCGGGAGCTAAAGTTAGCGAGCTAACTAATTGGGGCTAACTAGTCCTGAGAAGCGTCGTAAACATTAGCTCACAGTCTCGAGGCTAAGGTCAAGTTCCTGAACGTGCACACACGCACGCGCTCCGCACAGCACTCATTAGTCTGGCTAATTAGCAGTCATCACCTGATGACTTATGTAAACAGATGAATTAGCCATGAACTCTTCAGTGTTTTTGGGGACACTGTCAGTATTCTTTAACGCTGTTCAAACATCAGCTCCAAGTGCAAAGTTTAACGTTAAAGATTTGGTAACCAAATGTGAACACACCTAGAGACTGACCCTGAGCTGTGTGTGTGTGTGTGTGTGTGTTGCAGATAGCAGCCATTCTAAGACGAAGGAAGAAGGATTACTACTTAAAAAGACTTCTCCCTGAGATCCTTTGGTCTACCTCTTTCCTCACTGCCAATGGAGGTCTCTACATCGTTTTCTTCTGCATCCTCAGGTCAGTCTGCCCGACACATGTAACACAGATACGCAGTGTCAGCAGATCTGTGAAATTAAAGAAGCAGTGTGTAGGGTTTAGAGAAGCAGTCGCCTTACTTCTCCTTCTAGCATTAAGGAAAAACTAAGACAGCATGAACCACGTCTAAAATGTGACAGGCGTCTGTAGGTATAAAAGGCTTTTAAAAAAATAGTTTTAGGAGATTGTACACTAATGAAAACTTAGTTATTAATATCATATTCCTTCCCTAGCATTTTCTGTGAATGGAGCTTCCTACATCCCACACACTGGACCTTTAAAGGAGCAGTGTGTGTGATTTAGCGGCATCTTGCTGTTCACTTGTTGATCTCCTCACCCTGTACCTAGCTAGGAGAAGAAGTGAACATGTAAATAAAAAAAAAAAGTCCCCTATCCAGAGCCTAGTGTAGAAACATTGTGGTTCAACGTGGTGGACTCTGCCATGTTCTCTAAATAGAGTCCCTTAAATGTCACACACTGGACCTTTAAGATGATGGTGAAGTTCTGTTACATTCAGCGTGTGCACAGATGTTATCTTAGAGTTTGTTGCTCAAATGTGCCCTATCCAGTTTGTCTTGTAAACAAACAAAAAAAAAAACGCTGTTTACATTGCGTGTTAGTCACTGTGTATACGCGAGTCTTAACAAATGTGTTCTTCCTCAGAGGATTTGCAAAGCTGATGTTTTACATTTAAGAATGTAATAGAATATGCATGACTGTGTTTTCATTAGTGTACTGCCACCTGAAAATAAGAACTGTTATGTGTATGTTATAAGATGCTGCAGTTCCTCCTCCACAGTCAGCCATGTGGAACCGACATGTTTCTGCAGTAGCCCAGAATGCACAAACTAAATACTGGTTCTACATGGGACCTTTTGTGTTTTACATACAGTTTTGTGGCCACCATAGTTCATAGGTAAATGAAATGAAAAATGACCCCCCCCAAAAATAGAGCTTTTAAGCATAGCTTCATTAAAGATGACTTACAAAGACTGTCCAGAGCCATCCAACTAATCTAACCGTTCCATCTCGATAATAACTTCACTTTTGATCTAAAGCTAGGACTAAGATCTGCAGCAAAGTGGTGCTGTCAGTCTGTGCCACTACTTTCCAAAACAAAAAACAGAGTGAAATAACACTGTACATGTCTAACTTCAGGAAACTGTTTGGAGGGTTCTACTCCTGGTCTGCTGGCTTTGGCTCCGCACTGCCTGCCTCCTATATTGCCATTCTCCTCGAGCGCAAGAGCAGGTGAAATTCAGTGTTGCTTTCTCTAGATGTTCTACTCTCTGAAAGTCTTCATGTTTTTAACTTAAACACATATGCAAAGTTCAACACTGCACAAAATGATGTTTTTGGGACCTAATGGCCATCAGGTGTGGCCATATTGCTTCTTTATTGATTGCTTATCTATATGTCTCTCTCTTTTCCCCCACCAGGAGAGGGCTGCTGACAATATACATGACAAATCTTGTAAGAGCTGCTCCGTTCATATAAACATTATTTGTTCTACATAAAGAGCTATGCCTGATTTTGCCACACGATGCATAAATGTAAATGTAACAGTGTAATCTTGTCGTCAGGCCACTGAGACTTTGTTTCGCATGGCAGTGACGCGAGGCATCATCAAACCCATCAAACATGGCGAGGTGAGCAGAAAGCGACGTTTGGTTCAGCTCCCTTCACCCGTCCTCAGGGCTCTGTGTTGTCAGGAAGCCACGCTTCCTCACAACTGTTTAACCAGCTGTAGAATAATGTCTGGATTCATAACGTGCTTGACTGTGGGATTATTGCTTTCAAACGGCAGAAGCTGCCTGTTTTATTATAGAAGCAGTCCATATCCACGGCCAGATGCTTCCACCTGTCTCACTTGTTGTCCTCTTTCTGTCTCTTCAGGTGCTCCTGTTCTGCATAACTGCATCACTCTACATGTTCTTCTTCAGGTCAGAGCTGCACAGTGGGAAAATTCTTATAATGAAATGTGAAACTGATTAATTAGTTGTTATAAATGACCTTTAAAATATTGAAAGAGTGTCTGCTTAGAGTTAGAGCTAAATGTTGTTTTATACTGCAGGAATAAAGATGGTCTCAAAGGCTTTGCGTTCTCTGCGTTAAAGTAAGTCATCCCTGTTCCTGCTGATGCTCTGAATGAGATCGCTGTCATTGTTTGGGTAGAGATTACAGATGTGGTGTGTATTTTCCATCAGGTTCATCATTGGAAAAGAAGAAATTCCGACTCACTCTGTGACGGCAGAACACACCTCTACAAGAGCCCAAGAGAGAACAGCTGCTATAGAGACACAGGACTCGCAGGTGTCAGCAGAAAGGCCCAGCTCCAGGAGGAAAACTCTGATAGCCTACACCAGGGAGCTGCTAGAATCTATGTGAGAGGATACACACCTTTGAACACACACATATAGGTTTGTTTAAGTGCCCAGTATGAACATTTTCTTTAATTTTTAATAATCCAGATGCAAAAAGGGTCCAAGACACAGATGTTGTAAACATTACCAAGACAACTGCATTTCCTACTGCATTAAAGTAAGTTTTGTTACGATGATGCATTAAAAACACTCTAATTCCATATTATAAACGATAACAATGCAGAATTAAATACTTTTTTTTTCTTTTTGCTTTCTTCATCCAGGGTTTTGTCAGGATGTTCAGTGTTGGCTACTTGATTCAGTGTTGCCTTAAAGTGCCTTCAGCATTCAGGCAGATGTTCTCGAAACCCTCTCGACTCCCCTCCCTCTTCTACAACAAAGAGAACTTCCAACTCGGGGCCTTTTTAGGATCCTTCGTCAGTATCTACAAGGTACAAGATTTTTATTCTTCACAACATCTCACTGCACTTTTTATTATTATATTTATAAATAATGGTGTATTAGAATGTATCAATTATACAATATATATTTTTGTCTCCATCCCATTAAGGACAGATTTAATTTGGTATTGTGGTTGCTAACATTTGAGTATATAGTGGTTTTCTAATGTGTTCTTCTTCCACTCAGGGAACAAGCTGCTTGCTACGCTGGGTGCGTAACATTGACGATGAACTCCACGCACTGATCGCTGGTAAGACATGATTGTGTAAAGTGTCAAATATAATTCTCGTAGAGCCACACTCCTCTGGAGTTTGTCATGTCCCGGCTGATTTACACTTGTCACTTTCCCTCCCTCTCGTCTTTCAAGGCTTCCTGGCTGGTTTGTCAATGTTCTTCTACAAAAGCACGACAATATCCATGTACCTCTTCACAAAGCTGGTGGAGGTAAAAGACAATTCTCTCTGAGCAGAAACTATAAAATGACGAGTTAAGACAGTGTTATTCTGCATGTCTGCTTATCTGTGTTGGACAGTTTGTCATTAACAGCACGTCTCTCTGTCTGTAGACTATGTACTTCAAGGGCATTGAGGCCGGACGGTTCCCTTACTTTCCTCATGCAGACACGGTCCTGTATGCCATCTCCACTGCTATCTGTTTCCAAGCTGTAAGTAACACATACACATATGCTTCACGTACATGTTTCTTTTTCCTTTTTTTTTTTTTTTTTTACTGAGAAATGATAACATGTATGACTCATGCTGTTAACACAGGCTGTGATGGAAGTGCAGAACCTCAGGCCTACATACTGGAAGTTCCTGCTGCGTTTAACTAAGGGCAGGTATGAATGAATGGTGTGAAACCAGTCAGCTGTCAATGTTTTCTTTGAGAAACATCAGTTGCACCCAACTACAGGAAGTTGGGGTGAGTTTAAAACTGACCCCCATAGCATGCAGGAAGTCACAGTTGACAGAGGTTATTTTCTCCTCTCATAGGTTTGCTCTGATGAACAGACAGTTGCTAGATGTGTTTGGAACTCAGGCCTCCAGGGACTTTAAAGGCTTTGTGCCCAAACTGGATCCTCGTTTCGTCACGGCGCTTCTACCAGGAACTGACATCCAACTCGGATGACCTGGGACCAGAATGTGGGAGTGGCTTTAGGGTTGCCTCAACAGTAAATGGACAGCTCTGGCTGTTCTTTCTGCGTACCTTGAGGATGCTTTTAAAAGAGGTGGTGATGTTGTGTTATGAGATTGCTTTGGAGGGGTTAAAAGCCTCATGTCCAAAGCCGGGTGTTCTAAGTGTCAAGTGTGGTGTTGCATAAACTCATTTCCTGACTGGGATTATCTGGATACAGCTAACTGGTAAAACGAATGAAACACACTTTCAAATTCAATAAACCCAAAAATTGGTTTATTGGAAAATTAAAAATGATCTCACTTCAGATGCAACAACATTCCTTTTATCCTTTTCATCATAATGTTTCTTCATTTTGCAAGTTACCTGAAGAACTTTGTACCGGCTGAACTCACTTTGGTTCTTTGGATGTTCGCTTTCACGTCAGAGGGTGAAACACGCTCACTAATCCTTTTGCAATAGGCACAGTGATCCCTGATTTTTTTTTTTTTTTTGATTTAAGAGGAGAAAGAATCTGAAATAATTACTCCCTGATCATTTCTGAATGTGTACTTTTCAACACGATGGATGCAAATATAATTATGTAGCCTTATCACATATTTTACTCTGTATTAGACAATGGGAGATGTATGTTAATTGTGGTCTTTGATGTAAAAACACAATGTGAAACACAGAGGTGGAAAGTCGCCACTTTTATTGATTTCTAAATGCAATATTTTGGCAGTATATTTTAAATTACTTCACTTGACATAAATTGTTGTCATTAATGTAAGTGAGTCACTTTTATAGATACTTAATAGGATAGAAGACAACATCAAGTACTGTGCCAAATTTGGACATTCATTCTGTAGGAAAGGTGATAAAAAATATGAATTTGCAATGCTTTCATTTGCTGGTACTCCAAAACTACAAATAATAATAATAATGCACATAAATCAAGAATGAATACAGTGAAAGAAAAACATCCACCGTTTGTTTACCAGTAAGTGTACTGGGACTACTTTACGGTGAAATCAGGTCATGCAGAGCACAAATGAATTCTTTTAAAACCTGCATTTACAGGTTGCAGGTGTCTCGTACTGCTTTTAACAAAGAGACTGATGTATTTATTCAAAGTTCATGTTGTATAAGAAACACAAAGTCATATTTGCTCAGAGGTTTATGGCGAGAACAGTTTTTCCATACTGCTACTACTACATACTAGTACTCGGTGTCTCTTCCACCTCTGGTTTACAGTAAAATATGTATCTAATGCTGAAACTGTTTACATGTAATAAGAAAGAAACCGATCAGAGAACAGGTTTAGAAACCTTTAATTTACAAATGTATACATGAGCTACGTCAGTGATTGACTAAATGTTCAGATGTTCAGATCTTATAATTTAAAGTCTGAATAATTTGCAAATACTCTTTGAAATAAAAGTTGGGAACCACAAAATACAGTCTACACAAAGTTCAGTCAATTTGACTTTTCACTTTATTCTCTGAGGAGTTTAGAAATGACTTCAATATTAAATATATAATTTAGAACTAAGGATGTCTGACAAGGATGTGATGAGTGAACATTTTCATGTTCACTGAAAAGTATGAATGACACATTTTACTATGTAATAAATAGTTCATTCCAACTTCATTCCAGATGTGAAATGATTGATGATCATAGAATTAGTCTGTAGATGTGTTTGTATGTTTTTGTACACATCTCAATTTTTTTTTTAATTATTCAATTAAACTTTTGCTTTCACGTCTTCAATCCAGCCCAGCTTTAGACATGCCTGACCTCCATACCCGAAGCCATGATCATAAAGAAAATGTAGTGCAGAATTCATATTTAGACTAAAGAACAGCAGGTTAAAATAGTGATATTAACTCTATCATATAGAATTAAAATACACCTCTGCAAATGTTTTTGATTTATGTACAAATAGTGTATATTAAAATATTTTTTGATTCCAAGTGTATGATGATGTTTTCTGTGCTGACTTTGACCTTTAATATCAAAAGATGATTTGATCTTTACAGGGCAGAAATTCTCACCTTAGAAATGATGAATTATTCGTTCACTCTGTTCTTGTGGTATTCCTGAAAATATCACTGCCTCAAGATTAGAAATTGTTGCAGTTATAGTAAGTGATGTGAAGCAGTAATCACAGCTTATGTATGTTGCTACTGTCACAAACAACACTCTCATCTCATGCCTCTCATTCTCCGTGGTAACAATGAAAAAGCACAAAGCAAACAACCAAAGTTCACACTGTGCACAGTTTATTCATGGATCCACTGATGGAGCACAGATGTTGGACATGGTAGAGGCTGAGCAGTGTGAGCTGTGTTGATGTAATGTGTTATTGTGGATCTGCAGCCAAATCCATTAGCAGTATAATCAGAGAGTGGATGTGTTGTCAGGGTTCATGCTAGAAGACGAAGCCAACTTCAGCAAATTCAAATGTCAGGACAAGATGTCAACCTACATCAGGGTGCATGATTCCTTGTGACTTTGGAAACCTAACCACACGTTCATAAAATACTTACATGTAAGTCCTGGACAGTACTTTTCTGGATAATTTAGTTTCTCGAAATGGCTTGAGCTTGGCTATGAATACACATGCCCTTATTCACTGCACTTAGTAATATGTAGCAGTCAAATGTCAACATTATACACAATACTTATGCTATCCAGAATTAGTGGCCTAATTTCCATGAAATTTGCTTTGTATTTTAATTCTGGCCTTTTCCTTGGCACCATCAGGCCATCGCCACCATCCCTTCTCATACCCAAGAAATCAGGCGGGCAGCGACAGAAAATGAACTTTTCTCTGACAAAGAATCATGTTTATTATTTACAGGACTGTAGTGTCTAAAGTACGTCTACAGAGGGCAGCAAGAAGAGCGCACAATGCTTTTAGTTTCCTCCAAATAGACAAGAAGAAGAGCTCCTAACGGAAGCAAAGGTCTGTGTCAAGTAGACACGTGTATGTCTGCTTTATGAGATCCCGTTCAAAGTAAAAGCATGTGACTTACCTCATTTATAGAAAAAACACGTTGATTGTATGAAAAGCTATTGTAATTGTAGTATATTTTCTTACAGGTCTCCTTATATGTCATTGATCTGTCCTAAGATTATGGTTAATTATGAGGTGCATCTGAAGGGCATATTTGTACAGACCTGCAATGACTCCTCTCTTTGTGAAGCCTGAGTGCTTGTTAGTATTTACGATCGACGCCTCTCGCGGGAGGATAGAGTGTGCTCCGGTGTAACTTCGTGTCTTTCTCTTCTTAAGTTATATGGTACGTGAGATGGCCTTTGGCCATCTCTCTTGGTATTGCAACAGATGTGGTGAAGTAAATCACGAAAGACAACGATGGAAGGTGGCTCCTTTTCAGGATGTTTATTCATGAATCCTATGGATATAAGACCTTGCCCAGAACAAGGAGGACAGCATTTGGACAATTTGGCTGAAGGTTTTGCATCAAGGAGATGCATCTCAAACTCACTTGTTTCTTTGAATAAAGTCCTAATTATTCAGGTCAAGACGAGTTGCGGCTCTTTTCTTTTCAAGCATCCACAGACCGACTTCGGTCAGTCACGACATAATATTATACACATATAATTATGTTATGTATTTATACTGAAATAATAGCAAATCTCAGATATGTAATTAAGGTGTCACCATTTCATGACTAAAGGATGTTCAAGGCAAATAGTACATATCATGCACGGTTTATTCAAGTTGGAGAGGATGGCGCTTTATTTTGAAAGGTATAGACAGGAAGTTTTGAGTGCTGTAACACAGGCACGGTCAGCAGGTCTCGCTCTGTGTCATTAACACTGCCAGAGCTACTAACTACTTAGTTACCGCAGAAAAGTCATAGTTTAAAGTTGAATGTGTTCCCATGGGGGGTAAGAATAAACAGAGGACTAAAGGAAATGTTCGGGTGAGTATTAGTTGATTTAATGAACAGGGTTCAAGTCAGACTGCTAACGACACGCCTGGGCACGAGCTAATGTAAACTTCACGTTACCAGCTAACGCTACGTGTGACTGTGTCGACCCAACTGCTCTGTTACTACAGCGTTTTCCTAACGTTACTGCCTGTGTGGGGTTTTCTATAACCACGCATTTCCCTCCCCACTACTAGCCGTCCAGTAGCGGCCGAGCTGCTGAGGTACTGACCCGAGAAGGTGGCGTCATCCCAGGGTTTGTGGGCTTCGACACAACGGTCACTTCAGAGCTGAGCTACGTCCCCGCCGTCCACGGCGCGGAGGAGATAGACAACCTGGTAGACGCTGATTTCCGCCTGGTGCTCAGGAAGCTCTCCAAGAGGGATGTTGTCACCAGACTGAAGGTGAGTTTGAACTTTAACTAACCTAGCCACCAAGTGTAAATCCACTCTCTCCAGCTGCTTCACCAACATCAAATCCTGGATGCAGACTAACTTCCTCAAACTCAACTGTGGCAAATCGGACCTGGCCATTATAGGCTCCATATCCCTCACCAAAACCCCAGACAGTTTCCGCCTCACCATTGACACCTCGGAGTCAATAACCTCTTTTGTACATCGCTTAAAGGAAATCACCAGAACTGCCTTCTTTCACCTCAAGAACATTGCCCGACGCCACCCGTCCTTCTCCATCTCTGCTGCAGGAACGCCTTCATCACCTCCAGAGTCGATTATTACGACAGTATTTTCTCCGGCACACCATCCAAAACTCTAAATAGTTTACAGTACATCCAAAACACCGCTACACGTCTGCTCACCCACACCACCCCCTGTCCTCCACTGGCTCCCAGTTCCACAGCGCATTCAGCTCAGAATCCATCCCGCAGCCTCTGTTCATCTGATGCCGACCTCCTGACTCCACAACCCAGGACCAAGCACTGAACCTGTAGCTGCCCCTCCCTCAGGAACTCTCTCCCCAAACAAATGTTGTTTTGCTGCTTTCATGGTCTTTTATGTACAGTGTTTTTGAGTATCCATAAGCACTTTTATATAAAATTAATTATTATTATTATTATTATTATTATTATTATTATTATTATTATAAATACCCACACAACACTGTACATGAATATTGAAGTCATGTTGTTCATACTGTGCACTCTTCTCAGGCTGTGCAGGACTTTGGCTCCATGTGTCAGGAGCGGGATGCTGAAGAAGTCAAAGGCGTCCTGCCGTACTGGCCCAGGATATACTGCAAGATATCAGTGGTGAGCTGGTCATACATCACACATTCATCCAACATTTAGTGTGTTAACTATAGTAAACAGCTGTCAGTGTGCGCCCACAGTTTGGAGAAGCAGACATTGGTTTTGGCATGGACAGTGGACAGGGTCAGAAGAGAAAAATGTTTTAGCCACATAAAAAAAAGCCCATCCCACAAAAATCTATAGCTGTTTAAGTGAACACTATAGCAAGCATGTCTTCACTGCTTTACCTTGCTGTTGGATTGACACTGTAATCCGCAGTGTGCACTTAAGTTTTGGCATTGGCATATGGAAGTTCTCCATTTGAAACCATGCACTGCCAAGGGAAAGGGCTGTCTGACAACAAGGTGAAGTGGTGAGAACATGGTCACTATAGCGTACACTTTTTTTAAAATTTGCCCCAAATCAGCTTTTTTGCTGATTCTGTCCACAGCAGTGCTTAGCTCTATTTCTGTGGCAGGACTTTTGTCTGCTTCTCCAAAGTGGGAGAACACTGACTACTGCAGGTAACACACTGATTATGCAGACTTACCTCATACAACATAACTTCAAAAAACTTGAACTATCCCTTTAGTGTCACATTATTAGTTTTTAACATCACTTCAAATAGTGCATCTTAAAAGCGCCAAAAACACTCCAACCAACTCCATCATTTTGGTGGGACTTATTTGTGTGTAAGTGTGTGAGGTGTTGTCCTCATATGGAGAATTTTGTCTTTATCATTATGTCTCTCAGGACCATGATCGCCGGATCAGGGAGGCCACCCAGCAGGCCTTTGAGCAGCTGGTACTGAAGGTGCGCCGCAGCCTGGCCCCCTTTCTGAAGAGCTTGATGGGCCACTGGATTCTGTCTCAGTGTGACACCTACACACCGGCAGCCTCCGCTGCGTGCCAGGCCTTCCAGGCTGCTTTCTCACCTGCCAAACAGCCCGAGGCTCTTAGCTTCTGCAAGGAGGAGATCCTTAATGTGAGTAGTAGTAGTGGCGGCTGTAGTGCAGACGTGGTGTAATCTAATGACCTAAATGTATCATTTAAATGTTTTTATATTGCAGGTACTACAAGATGTTTTGTTAAAGGAAACAGCTGATACTCTGAGTGATCCACAGTAAGTTGAGCTCATTCTAGCTTCTGTGTCTCTTCCTCACACTGTGAAGGTACAACGATAATATATCCTGTGAGAGTCACTGGTTCCTTCTGTTCTCTAGAAGTGTGACAGAGGAGGAGAGAGAAGCCAAGTATGTGCGCATGCTGACTAGTTCACTGTTGGGGGTGAAGAGACTGCTGTCCCTGCTGCTCCAGAATGACAGGGCGGCCCTGGAGCAAAGACTAGCACAACTCGTTACCTCTGCAAAGTTCTGGAAGTACAGCAAACACAAGACACCACAGGTACTGGCTCTGAATAGAAGTGCTCTGCGTATAATAGATGATGGAATGCATTCGATAAGATGGACTTGATCCAACACATGGGAAATCTACTTGTTACAGCTGCTCACAATATACAAGGATATACAAGCAAAATAAATAAGTGGGCTTCTTGGTGGCTCAGCTTGTAGAAGACCCAGTTCAGTGGTCCTTTGCTGTGTGTCGTCCCCTCTCTCTCCCCCTGCTTTCCGGTCTGTCTTCAGCTGTCTGTCTTCTCGCTAGTTCAAAGCCTGTGAGCCTGTTAGCGGAGAGTTTGAAGTGTGTTCATTCAGCCACGTCTCTGTGATGCTACACTCTTTATACTAGCTCTGTAGCCTGCTTAGCACAGTCCGCTCCTCCATCTCATTAGGGAAAGATCTCACATTCCCCATGCTAATGCTGCCTAGCACTAACGGCTGTTCTCAAGTGTAAACAAGAGAGCCATGAGTTTATTTGAATGGGTCTCCCGATATATCATGAAGTAGTCCACATAACAGAAAAAAGGCAACTCATTAATCTCTGTAGTGTAAAGTCCGTATTTGCACACAAGCAGATTGAGACTGGTGTTAAAAAAACATGAAACATGTCCTAAAACTGCAAAAAACACAGAAATGTTCAGAGTTACTGTACTGTAACTGGCTGAACACGCATGCATGTAAATCACCTAAAGTAAAATAAATCACCTGGCTTATGCACATTGCATAAAATAAGGTACTACATGTTTATTGTTCCACTTGAATTTCTTGTTTCATGTCAAAATCTTGAGTGGATTTTTCATTTTGTAGCTTGCATAAATTATGTGATATCCCAATATCTATGTGTGTTGCACAACCTGACTGTAAAGAAGAAATCAGGTTTCAGGTTCAGATTCCAGACGTGCACAGATTATGTAAACTACAAAGCTGAAGAAGAAGTTCACAAACATCTTTACATTTGTTTTGAGTATAACATAAAATGCTAAAACTTTGCGCGAAGTTACGTTCTGTTTATGCCCAAATCTCTACTACTATGACTACTACTGCTACTGCATGATAATGATGTTTTGTTGATAATGATATTTATTTTGTGAAGAGGTAAGAGGTGAAGTATTTTCCTAATTTTCTTCTATGTATTCCTTCACAGGTTCGAGGGGCGTTTTTTGAGATGGTGTGTGCTCTGTGTGAGTTCACTCCAGGACTGGTCCAGGCTGAAGCAGCGCGACTCTGCCCCACTGTTCTTCTCAGCATCGATGACACCGATCCAGTAGTGCTGCCTCCTGTGTGGGAGGCCGTCCTTCACGTTGTGGCTACGATCCCTGTAAGCTTGTTTTTAAAGAATGACAAAATAAATATGTAAAATAATAGTTGTATTAGTAATATTTATGTATTCTGGTATAGTCAGAACTAGAAAGAACTGTTTTGATTGCTGTTACAATTAAAGCTTTAATCATTCTTTTATTTCACATTTTCATTCATACTCTGACATAA
Organism: Nibea coibor; assembly: GCA_023373845.1. Taxonomy (NCBI): domain Eukaryota; kingdom Metazoa; phylum Chordata; class Actinopteri; family Sciaenidae; genus Nibea; species Nibea coibor. Next base: position 4,093,739 of record CM041733.1, on the reverse strand, counting down.
CTGCATAATATCTTAATTATTCAAAATATAATGTAACTAAAAACAGGAATGATATATTTTTAGTTTCACCAATCAAAAGCAGATTCCTGGTTGACAGTGCTGGTGACAGGGCTCAACATTGACTTTTAAAAGAGGTTGCCAGGCTAACAGAGCCACAAATGTTTAGATGTGTTTCATTTTTGCGTCTAATCTTATTAATCTAATATTTGTCTCTTCCTGTTTCAGGATTGCTGGACACATGTGAATGCCAAGAAGGGCTTCTTGCCTAAACTGTGGGCTCTGCTAAAAGAGGGTGGGAAAGGCATGGCTAAAGCACTCCACCCTAATCTAATGCCGCTCCTCAGCAAACTGCCCCAAGAGGTCACCGATCCAACCTTGGACTTCTACACCACCTTCTTTACTTCATTCATGCAAGGGTGATTTGTTTTTGTGTGTGCTTCTATGGACACTTGGATGATTATTCAGTATTATCATTTATCAAACTGGTACTATAACCGTTCATTGCACTCAGCTGTATTCTGATTATTACATTTTTTGATTATTACAACCTTACATTTGCCTGTATCACACTCTATAACCTTAAGTGTCTGTGTTTGTCTTAGTCTGTCCAGTGAGCGTGCAGCGACGAGCCCATCAGAAAGTGCAGTCATAGTGACGTCTGTTGTTGAGTGCTTGAGGTACTGCATATTGCGCAATACAGAAGAAAAGGAAGATCAGAAAAAACTGCATACCATGCTTATTTCACAGCAGGTGGGATCACACCTTTGCATACACGGTTCCCATCATGTTAAATCTACTTAAATCCCCACCTTGCTTACATCTTTTGTTTGTCTTTTCATAGCTGCTACCACTCCTGGAAAAGGCTCTCGGAAATCCTCTCCTTCAGAACGGTCCACTTTTCCTCCTGGTCACTGAAATGCTCGTTCACTGGGAGAAGAAGGCAGGTTTACACAGTGAAGACGAAACAAATGACAGCAAGGGTGTCTTTCAAAGGCTTCTGGCAGACTTCTGGGAGGGGCTTGGTCTTTTGTTTGTGCGTTATGTCGACAACGAGGAAGCAGATCCACAGGCTTTGGAGGGGATTGCCACCTTACTGCAGGTGAGTTTGAAATCTCCATGTGGACACCAGCAGCTCAATCTGGCTGTCATAGACATTCATGTCTTTAAAAAGGAGCCAAAGTGAAACAGAAAACATGATGCCTGAATAAATCTATTCTATTTTCCCACACGTCTCCAGGTGATGCGTTCCCCCGAGAGAGCAAAAGCAAAGCACGTCCAGAAGAAGAAATCTGTCAAGATCTCTTTTAAGCCGGAGGACAGCGAGAAAACTGGAGTTGAGGGCGACGGAGTCGAGAAGCCTGTGCAGATGGTGTCGGAGCTTGTGAACGAGAAGGCATTTGGGTCCCCACAGACCCAGCATTTTGAGGATGTAGTGTGCCAGCTGGCCCAACTCTGCCTGGTGCATGTGAATGAGAAAAAGTCAGAGAGACATCTTGTTTTCCTCTCCCTACTCCTGCGCTCTTTCCACACACCCAGGGTCTTCAGTGTAAGTCTTATTTGACAAAAGGAGATAAAAAGCACATTTAAATGTCAGTAGTTTTTATCTTTGTAAAGCAGTTCCTGTCAACTCAAGGCTTTTTGCTACCCATGAATCTTTGTGAAACCTGTGAAAGGCCACCTTGTGGTACTTTTTGTTGACAGTAATGTTAAGTATTTGGCATGTACTCAATTTTTAAGAAGCTTACAGCTCCTACTACAGCTACAACTGATTTGTTCCCCTAAACTGTGCTTGTCTTAGACGTTGGTGGAATTGGATGAGAAAATAATGAAGGACGGCGAGCAGCAGGGCGAGCTCAATATGAGAAATCCAGCAATTCAGTTCCTGCTGGAGCAGGTGGTGGTGTGGCTGGCCGAGAAGGGGCGAACGGACACCGAGCACCTGGTAGAGATGGTCTTCAGTTCACTGTACTGCTGCAGCTGGCAGGAGACCACCCGCATCCTGAACCACATCGCCACGGTAACACATGATAACATACGACCTGATCCCTCTTTTGTAGCAGATGTTGTTTCTGTGCTGACATTCTCTCTTGTCACTCTGCTTTCTAGATGGACTTGCAGTGGGGAATTATCCTGCAAATTATACAGAGGGTATGTGCCACTGTGTTTCCTCACCTGTGTGTCTGCCTGTACATCACATTGACACTAGAAATCATCTGTGCTGCTCTGTTATCAGGCATGTGCAGATCCTGAGACTCTTAAGAGCTGTGGTGATTGGCTCAAAGGTTCAGTCCTGGGCAACCAACTCCTGGGATTGACCGAGGAGCTGTGCAAAGTGGGACGCAGCTCTCCGGCTTCTACCTCAAACACACACAGTTGGACACTTATCAGCCTGGTCCTCTCTCAGCACCACAACAACGGTGAAAATAATCACCACACACACCAGCAAATATTTTTGTTGTCTTTAAATGTATCGTCTAATCATCTTCTTGATCTGTTTGTCCATGCGTAGAGCCTCTGATAGGGGAGGTGTACATGGAGAAGATCTTAGAGAAGCTCCACACCACTCTGTCTGAGACAAAGAGTCTGTCAGATGCCGGAAACATGGAGCCGCTCATCTCCTTCATCTGTGATGTGGCCTCCACGTTCTTCTCCTCCGTGCAGGACTGTCTTCTGCTGCTCTCTGCCGAGGAACTCCTGCTCACTGTCTTTGAGCTCACCGCCCAAGATCAAACACACAGTCACCTATCTGGTAGGTACTCACACAGTCCCACAAACATTATATGCTGTCAGGGAGGTTAATTGACTCATTTTGTGCTGTCTGCTCTGAAAGACTCACTTTTAGAGAAGCTGCGGAAAGTGTGTGTAGCTGGGGTCCGGTCATTGGTCCAACACTCTGAATATGAGGTCAAGGAAGGTGGTTTCTTGCACAGTGCAGCCATTTGGGTGACAAACCAACTCCTCACCGCTTCCCTGGACATTAAAAGGTACCAACACCTTTTTCTGACACAGTTTTTAAAGTCATTCATCTAAATTTGTTCAGTGTATCTGAAGTGGTGCAGCTATATCTTCAGAATCTGTCCCAAGGCCTTCTTGTGGTTCTAATTCTTCCAACTCTTCTTGGTGTTTGTGATGTTTTAGTTTACAGGTTCTAGTGCTGGCTGTGCAAAGCCTAGTGGAGACAATCATCTCTGTCTGCACTCAAGAGTCCCTCCTCCTCGTCCAGTTCTTTAGCCAACTGATGCCCAGCCAGCCTGAATGGACAAGAATCAGACAAGCCCTACCTCCTCAGGTGAGCCTGACAATTCATGAACCCTACATATAAAACCACATCATTCTTTGGTTCCAAAGAACTTGATGTGGGATGAAAATGTTTTCATTAGATAATTTGACATTGATATGTTCCCATTTTTCCCTGTCCTCTGCAGTGGGTCAAATCCCCTTTACTCTCCAGCCGTCACCGAGGAGTTTATGAAAAATCCTCCATGGACATCTGGAAGTTTAGGATGTCAGCCAGGCTACCAGCCCACCTTTGTGCCTGCGCCCTGCTGGGCAGCGTGGCCCGACATGTTGTATTCATACCTCGTGACCAAAAGGAGACAGAGTGTCCATCACACCTGCAAAATCTCAAGTACACAGGTACACACATAAACACACACAGGATGGTTTTCTGTCATTTAGTTTTGCTTCTTTGACACAGTTTAATGTTTGTGTATGTCTGCTTTCCTGTGGCAGCTTCAGAACTGTTGTATGCACTGCAGTGGTGTAAGGAGGTGGAGTACAGCCCCGCTGTAGTGTCTGCCTACTACAGCCTGCTGACTGACCGGGGGCTGTCAGAAGGACTCCACAGTCAGGTTCCAGTGATAGATCTGCTGAAGACGCTCTACTCAAGGTGAGCTCATTGACTTTTTGATGAACAAGGAATTGATTTAGAATCAAGACCACACACATGTAATCACTGTCCACATAAACAGACCTCAAAGTCGCCTCGATTTATAGAGCCTCCTCTAAAATGATTCATTTGTTGGACATTTCCTGGCAGTCAATAAACATTTAGCTGATTACAAAGAATGAAAGGAATTTATTGAGGGTGTCAAGTTTGGAAAATGCTTAATTTGAACAGTTTTCAAAGTTAGGAATATGCATGAATTTCACTCCACACTCATGTAAACCAAAACTCTTAATATTTGAAATGTAACAATCTTGTCATCATCTTTCTTTGTTGTGTCCTGATGTGTTCACTTTAATATTGTGATTATACAACAACTTAAATAAAATGTATAATCCAAAGATTTTCATATTTTGGGGCAATTTGCTCTTAAATTAATTTTCGCCGTTTCAGTTCTGATCTCCTGTCTGACTAATTCCTAGAAAACAAGCAGAGGGCAGTAGACTCCTGTACTCTATGATACAGAATATTTATAAAGAAAGATGCAGTTCAGAAATTCAGATGTTCAGATATTACTTTATTAAGAGTTGACTACCAGTGTTCTTATTCATATTTACATGTTATATTTTCAGTTAGTGGGCATTAAATAATGAAATGATCAATGAAGTGACAGTACACATTGATTGCTGTCAGTATAAAGGGACTGTGTAACTGTTTTTAATTTCATGCAGTGTATTGCAACATTTTAGATTTGATTAAAAGGTTTTAGGAGGTTGGAAATGCATGGTGCAGGTACCTTGAAAGTGCTTGAATTTGACCCTTTAAAATCAGTATGAACGCTGTTTAATAAATGCATCCTTTCAATGGAAAATATTTGAAACAGTATTCATTGAAATATGTGTATTGTATTGTTGCCCTGCAGGTCCGTGGAGGATGGAGGTCTATGGTCTCTGACTCTAGAAAACTACATCCACAGCAACAACTTGGCAGCCGCTCACAGTGCAGCAGTGAGGAGGCTGTACAGCAGTGCAGACAGGTTAATACTTTGTTTGTTCATGTCATTTTAAGATGCTTCAAATTCAACATTCAGAGGTGTTATGTAACCACTGCTACTGCTGTGATGCATTTTGAATATTGTCTGTGTTTGGTCAGTTTGTTCCCGGTGTCTCAAAGCAAACTGAGCACACTCCAGGTGCTCTGCCCCATCATGACCAAAGAAGACAGAGAGACTCTCGTCGCTCTGGCTACTGCTGGAATAGTCAACTGGCAAGAGAATGATGGTGAGAATACACACAGAAACACACACACACAAAAGCATACGTGAATAATTTTGGACATTGAATCAAACAAATCATAATTTCGGCTGTGTCTCACAGATGTGTACGGGTGTCTGGCGGTGCTGCTGTGCTGTCTAAAAGCAAACACACAAGTAGAGGAGGAAATTGTGCAGGCTATCCTGGCCACTGTGATGGAGTGGAGGAACAGCAAGGAGGACTGGTTCCTCTTTGGCAGGTAACATAATTGCAGATTTACACACTGTGTTCTCATGGTTATCTCCTGAAAGACTGTCCAAGTTAAGATATTCTTCACTGTCGCAGGCCTCTACATCTGTCACATCTTTGTATTTCAGTGACCTGTCTAAAGCAACCACAGAACAGTTGAACCTTACTGTGGAGATGATGCGTTTTCTGTCCTGGCTGGTGACTCATCATCCGACCATTCTCGGGGGCAATCAATGGGACTTCTTGCTCTGCTCTATGTTAGCCTGGTTGGAGGTGAGGTGGAGGTCATACGCGTGGTGTTGTTTTGTGACTTTGGGAAAAAGTACATGGGCTCACATCTGCTGTATCACACCCTTACAATCTCAGGCTGCCAGTGAGAATGTGAGCAGTCTGTGGAACCCGTGGGTGCAGCTCTTTGTGTGTGAGAATGCCACATTGATCGTGAAGCTCAACCAGTTCTTCACATCACCCTCGCCCGACGTGCTGGAGAAGCTGCCGTCAGAGCTGGCTGCTGAATGGACAGACTTCTTCCTGGAAGGAATCTACAACCTGCTGCTGCCTCTGCCTATCAGTATCACAGGTGTGTGTGTGTGTGTGTAGAAGGTTATGACAATTTCTGGGAAACGAGCCCACTCTGAAAAGGCAAGCACCAAAGGTTATACTCACTTTTCATTTTGGCAGTGATAGAAGACACATTCAGATGCTTCACTTCATTTCCACACAGGAAATACTCTAACCATCCCTTACTTAAAGGTTCTCTATGTAACATTCATTCAAAACATTCATAAATAATAACACCTTTGGGCATTTAGTGAGCATCTTGTTGCTGATGCTCACACTACATAGGAGTGAGCGAGCGAGCGAGCGAGCATCATCATCCTGTGCATCTGCCAAAAGAGCTGTACATGAGACCCAGAGATGAACACTGGAAAATAAATTACAACTATATTTCTAATAACATCACTATCTGTAATATTCCTATATTTTATTTGGACCACTGGCTCTATGATGTCAACTAACTTGAACTTTAGCTAGTTGACCCCTGTCTTACATTACTCGTGGCTCGTAGAGAGCAGTCGTAATAATCATTTATTGTTGGCTAAAATCAACAATGTTTGTCTTCATACATAAACTATACTGATGGATCACGCTGCCTCACAATGCCAGCTGATATAGTTAACGGCAAGCCAGCCTGTTTACCAACCAGATCAGCACCAGGAGACAAGAACTGCTGTTATCCAGGGCTTAGCTTTGACTTGGTGTTGAACTCTGCATTATAGAAATCGTTCTAAAATAGATAAGAGTTATGTTATAACCTGTTTCACCTATTAGCAGTGGAAATTAGTATTAAAATGCCTCAAAATGATACATGGTAACAAGTGTTTAAGTATTATCAGCAAAATGTATTTAGTTACATTGCACGACTACATGAATCCTATCATTAGGTAATATTGTAATTGCTAAATGAATAACATTGATGCGTTTTGGCGTGTTGACCTTTCACGAGTGCCGTCCTTCATTTTGTTTGTTGTCTAAATGCAGATGCCTTCACTGAACCGGACGACCCTGTGTTCCCTCTGGCGGTGCTGCAGTCTGTCGGCGTGGCTCTGACATACGTGCCTGTGCAGCAGCTAAAACAGAACTCCCTGCCACCGCGCTTCATCGTGGACCAGAATACAAACCTGCCGGAGCCCCTCCAGACGCTCCTCAACACTTTCTGTCCTCTGCTGCTGTTTAAGGCCCGGCCTCTCCAAATCACCGTCTACCACTTGTTAGAAAAGTAAGGATGTTGTTAGAGCGCGAAACTTTGCCTTACATTAGCAGAACATTACATTAACGTATATATCCCGCGAAATGATCACTAGCTAAAAAACTTAATATATCTGCTTATTGTCGATACAGAGTCATGCCTCAGCTGCCTGAGTGTGACGGAGAAGGAGACAACAACAAGTCTGATGATGACAGAGATGAGCCGTGTCTGTAAGTCTATGTTTAAGACGTGATGAGACTGGATTCTCTGTATTGGCTTGTGAGTTTTGACAGTTTGAGACTCATATTTTTATTTTTTGTCTTCAGCTCTCCTCCAGCATCTTTGATGTCCATCCTGTCGACCTGTGAGGAGCTGTGTGATAGCATCCTAGCCGGAGTTCAGGTCGGAGAGTTTGCAGTGGTCCAGCCTCTCAGTGTGGAGTACTCGTGCATCTTGGGGTACTTGCTGGCCTGGAAGCTGCTCCTCACATTTTTCAAGTCCTCACCCTCCCACGTGAGTCTGACAGTCAGATGTTTAGAATATGTTTGCTGCTTTCTGGTTTCGACTTCTACTTTGAGTGTGTGCGAGCAAACATTCAATGGAGAGAGTGTGCTCTGATGTCTGAGAAGAGATATCAAATATTGTCACAGTACTGACTGCTCTCTGCTCTGATTTATTTCCAGCTGCGTGCTCATTACGCCCAGTATCTTAAGAGAAGCTGCTCCCTTAACAAGCTCCTCCTTCACCTCTTCAAACTGATGCCAGAGAGCCCGATCTACCTGGGCCAGGGCGCAGAGGCGAAGGAGACCAAAACCTTCTTCACAGAGAGCCTCCCTCTTGCCGTTGACAGTAAGTAACACACACACACACACACACACACACACACACACACACGACTACACGACATTATCCAAGCTGTGAAGTGTCAAAAGAAGCTGAGCTTTCCCCTCCTGTGCTCCCTGCAGAAAGCCAGAGCGTTGAGTGGGAGCTCCCTCATCTGGCCTGCAGCGTGTACTACAGCACGGTGCAGGACCTGCCCGCCATGGTGCGGCTGTGGTGGAACAGCCAGGAGAAGAGAGTGAGCGCAGCCGTGGAGAAGTTCACCATTAAATACGTCAGCCCTGTTCTCTCAGCCCAGGAGATCTCCTCTGTCCACTCCAGCACGCAGATGTTTGACAGCATGACTGTAAGTTTGCAAATACACTGTGCGTGTATCTTTAACTCCAACTTTTATTAGTTTAGCTTACGTACTGTGATGGCACTTCATCGATAACCCCAGCATGCCTCCAAATGTACAGGGAGTTACACAAAGGTTGATGGGTGTAATAACCATTGCAGCTGAACGAATTCTGCAGGGCAGCCAGTGTCACATTTGCAATGTAAACCTGCAGTAACAATAGGCAGGCGATAGGTTGTAAAGCAGATGACTCATTATTTGACAGAAATACTCCCGATGGCAAAGGCAAACAGTGTTTTTATTTATTTACGTTGCCGCCCCAGGTGAAGGCCCGCTCAGCAGCGCGGGAGGTGATTGCTACGTATTCTGTGGACGATATCTTCATCGAGTTGGTGATTCAGCTGCCGCAGAACTACCCTCTGGGCTCCATCACTGTAGAGAGTGGGAGGCGCGTGGGCGTTGCCGTACAGCAGTGGAGGAACTGGATGCTGCAACTGAGCACCTACCTCACACATCAGGTAGAGTGCACATAACCTCAAGATGACCTGTAGCCACATTATATCCCTACCAGGCCCAGAGGGCCGTGAGGTCATTCTGTTTTGAGGGATCAGCAAAGCAAAAGAGGATGAAACGCATCAGAAAAATGTAAATGTGTGTGTGTGTGTTCAGAATGGCAGTATAATGGAGGGCCTGGCTCTGTGGAAGAACAACGTGGATAAGCGTTTCGAGGGCATAGAGGATTGCATGATCTGCTTCTCTGTTATCCACGGCTCCAACTACTCCCTGCCCAAGAAGGGATGCCGCACCTGCAAAAAGAAATTCCACTCGGCGTGTTTGGTGAGATTCATGTGTCACTGTCATATTACACCCGGTTGTGGGCCATCCAAAGGACTGTTTACATTAATACACTTAGAGCATTAAAAATCTTTGATAAATTATTGTAACACACACAGAGAGAACAGCAGCACTGCAGTTTTTCTGTACATAATAAAGTGGTACAGTAATGTTTCATAAGATTTCCTTTTATGAATATTTTATTGAGTTTAAAGTGAACTCACTTTGCTTTAAGACTGTTTTGTTGTCTTTTACATTGGTATATATTTTGTCATCTCTCCACAGTACAAATGGTTCACATCCAGCAACAAGTCCACATGTCCACTGTGCAGAGAGACCTTCTTCTAACACACGGCCTCGTGACAAGGTTGAAACTCTTCAGTTGACCAGGACCGAATCAGTTTTAAAGACCAGAAGATCTGATCCATTAGAGCATGATGTGTGTTCAGAATCCAGAATGAAATCATGTTTCATGTGCTCAGTGCAGTGTGTATTATGATGACTTTTATCTCCATATTCATATTTAGTGTGGGTTGATAGGCTGTCAAGCTTGTTTATACCTGTGCTTTATTGTACTGTAAAAAACATGCAGCATCAGCTGCTCCCTGCTGACGTTTTTTTTTGTTATTAATGAGTTTTTTAAAAAATCTTTTTTGCAGACTTAATTTTTAAATCTTTTGAAACGTACGGGTGTAGAAGAGATTGAATCGTAAAGTCTGGGAAAGCCAAAGCTGTCCAGGTGCTTTATTTAAATCACCTGTTGAAATGAGTCATATTACAAACTTTAAAAAGAGATGATCCAAGTATTCCAACGCCTTAGGACAGGTTTCAAAATGTTTCCTAATATTTAGGAGTGTAAAGAGATTATGTCTGATTAGTGACATGCCTTACACCGTTATGACATGGTGAGATCACACATGAAGAGCAGGAAAAGGAACTTGTGTATGGTTTAGGTTTTTCATTTCTTAATGCTGGTAAATATTGAAGCCTGATGGTGATCTGTGTCTGCTCCTGTACCTGCACACAGCTGTAAATAATGCTGCAAAGTAAATAAAATGAACTCGATGGATATCAATGGTTGCATGTCGTCTTTAAAACAAGTCGCAAAAAGAACACAGAAAACATTAAGAGAAGTATTAATGATATTAATGATCCCACACTGAGGGATTTCACTTGTCACAGCAGCTGATGTCACCACAGTGTCATTTCACAGTCCTGCACACTCCTAAGTGGACCCTTCTTGTACAGGACGTCTGTGTGTCTGGTGTAGTCCAGTTTGCTGTTGAGGTGAACACCCAGGTATCGATATCCAATCCCTGGACGTTCACTGCTGTGGTCTGAGGCGTCTTCCTCCTGAAGTTGATCACCACCTCCTTCATCTTTCTGGCGTCGATGTGAAGGTAGATGAAATCACAACAGTTGATCTGTGATGACCCCCCCCTGTACTCCTGCTCATTTCCTTCTAATAAAAAATAGTGTTTGTGGGTGATGCATGTGTGTATTTCCGTCTGTTCAGCCTGGCAGCCTCACACCATGTCATACTTACCAGACTGAGATCAGAATGAAGTACAGTGTGTACATTTTTCCAAGTTACAGAACAATGCATATGCAGGAATATATAAATATCTGGCACAAAGTCTGCTCATGCATCTTTTTATTTTGTGCAGACACAGACTTTTAGTCTCGAACCTGCAAAGTTTTATACGTTTGCTCCCATGTGTGTTGTTGCACCCATGATCCATGAGTCCCTTTGCCAAATTCTAGCCTATTTTAAACGTTAATGACGACCATTAGCTAGAATACTGCACTTTGCAGAGTTTACCTGTGCAAAGACTTAATGATCCGCCCAAAAAAAAGAAAAAAAAAGAAATGTATACAGAGATATTTGGACCTTAGAGAGATTTATATTCCATATTGATATTTATAATACGCCCCCACTTAATCTCAGATAGCTTTAGTCAAAGTAAAGTGTAATGAAGCCCAAGTGTTTCCATGAACTGTTGTGTTAACCCGGGCCTCCAATTACAGTTCTATGGTATTTCCATCTAACTATTACTGTACGATAACCTGTGCTAGATTCCAAGAAAAGACTGTAATTAGCCTCAGCCTGTGACTGCTGGCACCAGTCTCCCACGCTCATTTATCTTGGGTCCACCTCCTCCTCATGTTGAATAATTTATCTGTTTAATGGAGGCGTGCTCTCATCACAGTTGTTCCTATGGAATTAATTATGACAGATTAAGCATGATCAATGAATTAATCCCTATCATTTGCTCTGCCACCTATGTGCGCGCGCATTTGTAATTCATTATTGCGCTGCGATTTTATCAATACATACAGCCAGCATCCATCATCATCTGCCCTTGACCTTTTTAATAGCCATTGATCTGTTTGCCGGGCATAAATATTTATAGTGAAATCCCCCTTCTCTCACAAGTTTTGACACACACCCACAGACAGCCTCAAATCTTACTGCTCATTATCTGCTTGATTAAACAGCAGCGCAAATGTTATGAACTACAGTACAGTCTTGTGTGCACCCTTGTCGTCTCCTTATGTAGGTCAATCCTTACCAGTAGATGGCAGCATGAGGCCAAGACACAAGTGTGTGGACCTAAACTACTATTTGAGGAGATGTGTATATATTAACCTGAGGGAGAAAGGGGGGGGGGGGCGAGGGGGGCTCTGTGATCTGTGCTGTCTAGGCGCGTTAAATTATGCACAGACATCACATTTTTCTCCTTATATATCTGTGTCTGCTTTAGCTTTCCAAACAAATTCAATTTGTCCAAAAAAAAAAAAAAAAAACGATGGGGAATTTGTAAATGGGAATTAATAAGGGATCCCACAGGGATTAATAATGTGCCATCTTTAATTACTCAAATGGATTTGATGAGTAAATTCCGTCACAATGCTGGAACCCATCGGATATGACAGTTGGATACCCAGATTAAATGTTACTTGACTTGACTATGGATATAAATAGTTTCATGAAAATGGCTGAAAACAGATAGTTTATGATAAAAAAAAAAAATTGAATTTTGCTATTAGAATTAAATAATTGATTATAACAAAAGATCAGAAATCCAACATTATTTATGTGCTTTGCAGATCTGGCATGGCTCAGGTGATGAGGATTTCATTTCACAGAGCACAGATCAGACCCACTTGCAGGAAACTGTTGTAGCTAATTAGCATCCAACTTGTCTACAACCAGTCAGTTCACTGCCCTTCCTGGCCTTCGAACCTGATTGGTGGAGGCTCGGTGACTTCATAATTAGCCAGGCCTAGATAGCTCTCATTTAGCTCTCCCTGACCCATTTGTGAGCCTATTAGCATTCCAAACCATTTGCAGGAGGCTGGTCCCATCCCAGTCACGCCACTCCTCAATACTGCAGGCAAGTGCTCAGCTCTGGAAATGGCTTTGAATTAGTGAGTGTGTGTGTGTGTGTGTGTCTGTGTGTTGTGCGTGTACGTGTGCCAATTAGCATCACCACTGATGCTGATATTAGATCTATTGAAATGAATCCCACGCGGTCGTTTTATTTGCCTCTGTGTAACAAGTCTTCTACAGCTCTCTCTCTCTCTCTCTCTCTCTCTCTCTCTCTGCCTCTTTGTCATGTTCCCCATCATATAACACGCACACACACACACAAACTATGAAATTACACACAGTAAACAATCAATATGTGAATCTGTTGAATGTAATCCAGGGAATTTATCGGGTTCATTTGTCCCAAAGCAAAGCAGGGAACTTTACAGTTCTATTTTCTCAACAACGCTCACAAAATAATCAATTTTATTAACATTTGCTGTTTTCATACAATGAACGTTATAAACAATGATTATTGACCTCAATCTATGGGCTCCTATACATGCATTTGTATTAGTCATTATGGCTGGGAACGGCTGCCCGCTCTGCCACAGTTTAAATCTACTGTTATTACTCTGTCATCACGTACAGGCCGTTTTATGGTTTTCTATTACTGCTGCCATGTTATAGCACTGGAGGACACCAAAGACTGGGTGGCTGAGTGTGCTATTTTCCAAAGACTCTGGCTATGATTCAGAAACGCAGTGGGTAGATTTAAAAAGAAAAATTCCATATGATACACACAATGGAAATGAAAATGAGACAGTAAAGAATAGAACACGCATGCAATATCAACTTGACACATCGCATGCATATTCTGTATTTGACTATTAAAACTATATATTCTATCATTTTATGACAGAATACTTAAGCAGAGTAACTGCAAAAGGCCAAGTCCTCCCAATATCTTAGATTCACAGCCACAACACTTTTTTTTAAAAGTGCATTTTAAGACCAATTGACCTAACTCTTTCCCATGATGAAACTTATCAGCTCAGGGGGGCAACGCATGGCAAGGAACTATTTAAGTATTCTTGAAGCGCTGCCTGAGTTCACAGTCATGCACCAGCAGCACAAGTCTGCCTGCAAATAACACGGGAGGTGTGCTCTTTGTCCTGGCAGAAAAAAAAAAAAAAACTCCTGCGCGCTGCTTCAGTCAACCAACACCAAAGTGGAGCCTGGTCTACATGGAAATAACAGAACATGAGAAGCTTAAAAGGAATCTTGAGCATGACCAAATCCTTTTAAATGCAACTAGGACAAACACATGAGTGGTACTTCCTGAATATTTTAGGCTGTATGTGTGTGTGTGTGTGTGTGTGTTAACTCCTGCATATGAGCTAACTAGAGGCAGGGAACAGGGACAGTGAGACTTCACATTTCCGGCAGTAGCTCACTCTGAGTTCATCCTGCAGTGTTATTGTTATATAAAGTAGCAGAGCTGTATCCACTGTGCACTCTTTATGACTCACAGTGCAGAGGTAGCAATTTGGTACCATGAGTTCACATAAGACAGAACTCTATCACGTCCCATTCCCTAAATTTAGAGAAACCCACAGGCATGTCCATATATCGTATAAATGTCCTCTATATTGTGATAGGGGCTAAGAAAATGGACCCCTGTTCCCTGTGGCAAAATTTGATTTACTGTTCTATTTAAATGGCCACACTGTTTCACAGAGTTTGGTGTTGCCATGACGAAGCCTAAGGGCGTTTAGATACATCATGCTGTAAACTAACCAGACATTCAACATACAGCACAGCAAGCACATAAACACTGCACTCACTTCACTTCACATCATTCTGGCCCTGTTTTAATCACTTTTCTCATCGTAAAAACTTTTTCTATTTTTACCGGCACAAATTTAAAGGAGCTGTGCGTGTGAGTGAACTGACCGCCACTCAGATTCATATTCTTAACAATGTTGGGGGTGTCCATCAATGGACAGAGCATATGTCACAGTTTCTGCAGTGCTGTTTTCAAGCTGAAAGTATGTGGCCATGTTGGCTGTGCACCGACTTTTCTGCTTCTTGACCAATCTAAAGACTGGCAAAGACGTCGTTGGCTGACCTAAAAATTTGATGCTAATGCTGATTTGATGCTGATTTGATGCTCAAAGAAGCCATCTATAATGGCACCTACCTGTCAATCAAAGCAGGCCTGCTGTTAATTATGCATAACTTTAAGTCTTCATATTATTTGAACAGGTGAATTAAAAAGAAAAAGCACACCTGGTATGGTTGAATATATTAGAAGCTGTAAACATGTTTATTTCTGCTGTGAAGTTGGACATTTTAACACAGGCAGCTTGAGGAATTACAGTTTTTGGCACTTCCACATTGGCTTCATTTCCCAGACACAGAGGTTGCCGCTTGGTGTCCATCCATACCATATGAATCATATGAATCCAGGAAATGCACAGTCCCTCCCACAGGTCTTTCTTTCTATGAACAAACAGCTAACTTAGCGAACATTAACACTGTCAGAACTGTTACACCTGCCTTCATAAGCTACTGCTAAATACTTGCACCTGCATGAACACCTGAATATTACATATTCAGCATCACACTTCATCCTTTCACTCACTAAGAGCTGTCTCCAGCAGTGGTAACAACACTAATGACAACTCTTGATTAAGCATGGATGTATTACAGGACTGGATGCTGGACCCAAAGATGGTGGCTCTTTGATCTAATCCAAACTCACCTGACGCATACCACGCCAGTTTTTTTTTAATCATCCAGGTTTACTTCCTGGTCCAGCCGGCTGAATATGTGCATTACTGTCTTCACTTCACACTGTGATTATGTCACAGATTTTTAAATCGATTTAAGACTAATTTGAAAGTTTTACAAATATATGTCACACCTTGGTCACTGGTGCCAACACTGAAGCATCCTAAACCAGGATAAAGGAGACAATGAAGTACTTGCCTACGCGGTACTGCACCTAATTCTGGAAGATGAAATGTTGCCTTCAAAACCAAAAATGCCAGATAAATACCAGACTTGTATATGTGACATATAGAACTTCAGTGGATCAAACATTCCTAACAGAGAGTCATAACTGACCTTGCTTGCAGTGTCCTGACGGCAGGTTCACAGACATCTCTTTTATAATGGTGGTCTATGGAGACTGCAAGGGAATTTTTCACTGGAAAACCAGGGTGGCCACTGGAAAAATTATCATACATCCATGCAGCCTCGAGGTGTTGGTAACGCACTATTGCCTTTTGAGGTAAAGTGGTATTATGAGACATGATGGGCCAGAGGTTGCTGCTAAGAACTTCTCTGCAACACATCACAGACAACGTCTTTAACACAGCAAGAAAACAGTATCATTTCTTCACATGTTGATCATTTTTCAATTTCATAATGTTATAAACTAAAATTCTTTAACAAAGCCCCCTCAAACAGTTGAGCTCGCCACATGAGAACCTTATTTTGTACATAGTACCATTTAGTTTGGTGTGAAACCGCTCAGTGAACGCCATCTCTTGTCTTGCACAATATACCCAGACTGACACGAACCGTGTCACCAACACCATTAAAGCACATTTTACTGTGTTCTTACTGAATGAGGGAAAAAAGAAGTAACATTATTACATATTATTACATGTCTGGACATGTTTAGAGCTGCAGCTATTTGAAAGAGACAGAAAGAGAACATTACTTTCTCAACTTTCTCAATTTCTCAACTTTCTTGACCTACAAAATTAGCTTTTAAATTGACTGACATCATGGCACAATTCGCTGACTACTGCAAATTCTTTCTCAAATCAGGTCCTATGGACTTACGTCACCATTAGTAAATGTTAGCATTAGAACATGCTGATACATGCATGGTAACGTTTATTTGCCAAACATCATCTTTTTAACATTGTCACTGCTGACGTTAGCATTTAGCTCAAAGCATGGTAGCCTCACAGAGCTGTGGCTTATCTCAAAAGAAAGATTTTTTTTTGTTGTTGTGGAGACAGAGACGGAGACATTAAGCTCAAACAAAACTTGTCAGTCTTTTTCACCTTGACGTCATGGTGATATCTGCACTGACATCATTCAAAGCGATAGAGACAAGTTTCCCTTTCTTTAAGTTACTGGACTACCCCCGTGCTTCAGCTGTAGTATTTACTGTACTGAGTATATCAAAATCCGATCCAGCCTGTTTCTGCTTGTCCGCATCAATCATCAGAATGGCTCAGCCGATAAACAGGTATACAACGTGATATGCCCCATTGCGGTGCCACAAACTAAGTGCGAAAGCATCAGATCCTCGAAGTTTTACACAATTAGGTAAATCCTAATTGGCAATTACTTTGATTTGTAATCCTAACGGTATTTAATGAGCTCATTTAATGGTGCCATGGAGCATGATAGAGTATGGTAATTGGTTTTTATAAGAAGTGTAAAAATCAAGGTGTGCTTGTGAGGTGGGTGGTGCTACTTATTCACCAAGCTATTATGGGGCATTAAGAGAAAGTTTTCTACAAAAGAAGTTTAGGAAAGAATGTTGAATCCCCAGCTGTAGCGCATTGGATAAAAATAGACACACATGGAGTTTTGAAGTGAGATGTTTTGGCGCTGGCAGCTCTCTCCTTAATGATCATCCCCTGATGATGATGTGTTTATGTACATCCATCTTCCAGCGTAAAACTAAAAGGTAAAAAAAAAAAAAAAAAAAAAGTCATGCAGCTGCCCTTGCAGCTTTTTTTTTTACAGCTGTAAAAGTGGACGTCTCACTCTCCGGATCTAACAAGGTCGCACCTGTCAGGAAAGAGTGAGGCCGGGGAGCTAATATACTCAGGCCAGGAGGAAGAGTCATCCTTCATATGCGCGGCAGACGGAGGACTGGAGGAGAGAAACGAGGTAGGAACAGTGTGAGACCAAGAAAAGAATAGAGATGAGCGAGCAGAAGAGGGGAAAAGGGAGATTAGGACGAGTCGGACAGGGAAGACAGAGAGAAGAGGCAACGAGATAATGGAGAACTGGAGCAGGGAGTCAGGGATGAAGAGCGGAGAGGAAAAGAGGGAAGCTGGCTGCCCTACCCTAAAGCAGTGTTGATATGACAGTAGTCTGAGGCCAAATCTGAGGCCAACTCATTCCACTGATGAATGCCTCTGGCTTTACCAACCTTCACACTGAGGGATGCATGCACACTGTTCTCTGCCTCTTTTTCTCCATCTGAGTGAAGGAGTCTTTCATAACACTTCACTTTTAGATAAGTTATATCAGAGCTATCATCATAAATTACCTACAAAGAGGAGGCCATTATTGGCCGGACTGAAACATTATTCATTATCTTGCTGTGTTCTAACACAGCCTTTATCTTTGTGACATTAGTGCGACTCGGCCATGCTGGCACCAGTCAGCAGCACTCATGTCTGTACACTCACATGGCCTGCTTATCATTTTGGTGCTGGGCTGGAAGTATTCAGCTAATGGCTAATAAATAAAACTAATTAGGCTTATGATAATGGAATGATAATTCGACATCAATTACTCACTCACTGCACAACCAGGACACTTTGTATTTCTCCGAGTTAAGTCAGAGAGAGGGCAAAGAGAGATACCTGAAACCAATGGTGCCAGTGGGCTAATACTCACATTATGTCTACATTATCTCACTGTGCAATGGAGCCATATCAAGGCTAGAAAAATAACAAGGTAATCAATTAAGTTAACCATGCAATTAAGTTAATTAATTGCTTGTATGCCCTGGAGTTTCCTGGGGCCTGTGCTGTGGACTGCATTACTACACTGGCCAGTGATTAGATTACGGAGTTAGTAATGCCATTTTAGGCTCAAGTGTGAGAGCTGCAAAGTCCCACCGGTTGCCTCTATCTCCAAATTAACAGTATAATGCATCCGACTGCATCAGCAGCATAATGCGGAAATTGTTTGTGTGGCTACAAGTTGGAGTTAAATCACATTTGATAGAATCTTCATAAAAATGAAGATTATATCGCTGCAGCGGAGTGCGCTTTTGTTTGCTGAGGAGGAAGTAAAGCAAAATTGCCCGGGCATCTAACAGATGAATGCATTTGGTAATTTGCTTACTGAGCACAGATAAACAGCTGATGGAAACAACAGAGCAAGCCTTCTAAATTCCACAGACTCACGAGGAAGATTTCAGTGTTGAGATGAGCTATGGCTCCCTCTGTGAGGTTTTCCGTGTGAATTGTTAGTCGGATTTCAAAGGCAATGGTCACGCTGTGGAAACACAGGAAATGTTCTTATGCTTACCGACACATAATAGTAGGAAAAATATATCAAATAGTCAAAAAACTACCGTGTGACAAACATTTGCGTCTTATCCATCATCTAGTTACTTATTTGACATTTTGCATGCCGTGTATTTTTATGGTTTACACTTGTTGTTTGCACTTTGGTTAAGTCACGTTCACACTGGCCAGCTTCATTTCAATGCTAGTGCTGAATATGCAAATCAGAACTTAATTGGTGTTTTCATGATTAATGAAACTCAAGTAAACAACCACCCCATAATCCCTCATCTGTTTATCAATTACCCTCACCGCCTGAAGGAGTGGAAATGCTTTAAAGAACAAAGAACACGAGATAAAATGACACACTTTATGAACTTTAAAAGAATTTACTGCAGGAGTAACATTTTAGCTCCTGACACAGAGGTTCATCAGATCTCAGCAGAGGAGCACAAAGAAGGACACTATAAACAGCCTATAGAGATCATCTTTACTTCAACTAAATGAATTAAGACAAAGATGCCAAAGTGTGATTAATTTTAAACATTATCTCTTACTGAGCTAATGCATAGCACAACATGTATTGAAGTTAGTTAGTAAGTAGGTTTCAACAGTCTGGTGACATGTTTTAAAGGTCCAGTGTGTCAGATTTATTCCACAGAGTCCGCCATTTTGTGTTTCTACAGTAGCCCAGAATGGACAAACTAAACACTGGCTGTAGCTAGGACCTTCTATGTGTTTTGCACATTTCACAACAATTGTAGTTTCTCCTTCACGCGAGGGGGTGAAGGGAGAGGTGAGGGTTTGAACTGCACGACTACAGAACTTGATGCCACCAAATCCAACGCGCTGGTCCTTTAACATAACACACATTTACACAACCATGTAGTGCACAGGTCCCTAATAGCTGGACCGCGGTCAGGGTCCGGATGCACACTCTGTCCTGTCCGGAGCCAGAGCCAGAAATGACACATCATTGAGTTTTATTCAATTTTGATTTGACAGGCAACTCTTTTTTCTGACAGTGTTGTCTGTCTCTGTCAACTCTGATTGGCCGGTACTCATTGCCTTTGTGGGTTTGAGTTGGTTGGGTTGAAGACTGAGGACCGAGATTGGTCAAGGTGAGGGCAAGAATATCAGCCAATCAAAGGCAGGGTAGGGCGGGCCTTCACTGTGACAGAGAGAAAAATATAAAGGAGTGAGTCGACAAGAGAGAAAAAGCAGCTAAACTGTGAGTGACTATGCGTGTGCTAAAGGGAGGAAGGTTCACACCGGAAGTTTGCCGCCAAGGCAGCCAATAGATCGTTATTATCATTATATAAAAGTACGTATTATTATTTGAGTTGAATTTTAAATTGACTTACTTACTGCTTATTTACTGCTTTGACTTTAATTATTGATTTTTCTTACTTATGTGATGTATTATTTATTATTGTATGTGGTTCTCCAGAGCCCACTGAAAATAAATATTGTTGCCATGACGCTGAACTATAGCTTTCTTTGTTTGATTTGAGTCGTTGACTTCTCACAGTGCAGATGTTGTTACAATGACGATGCTACTTCAGTATATATAAAATAATTGTAATGTATAACTAAATTATAACTTAAACATGATGATGCTGCAGACCTGAACATCAGGACATTTTCTCTATTTGGGCTTGAAATCATAATTGCCCCTGTAGCGTCTTAAGTATCATTAGGTTTGACTTCACTTCACTGCATAATTCTCAAACCTCCTATTGTTTGCACATTTTCCAGAGTGGATATATATATTTTATATTATATATATATATATATTTTTTTCCTTTTCAGCACACAATTCAAGACATACATGACACACACACACACACACACACACTTGCTACTACACTAGACATTCTGGTTGGATTTTACCAGAGCAGAATGTGTCACTGTCTCTCCTCCATTTCCTCTTGTATTATAATGAACATGCTGACAGTCGAATTAGCATGGTGTCACTGTGGTAGTGTGCTTCAGCGACATGCTGCACAGCTGTCCCACTGTGATAGCACGCCACACTTTGTCAAAGGATCACAGTACAGCCAATGAAACATGTAGGATGGTATGTATATAAAAAGGCTGAATGTACCTCCATTTGGATTCCACCGTTGCTCCTTTTTAGTAATTTCATTCAATATTTGGGCTTTTTTGAGCGGCTCATTTTTCAAAATAAGAGTGTGACATTACCTAATTTCAGCCAATTTCTTTACAGGATTAGGAACACTTAATTTGGCTTTTACAGAAAATGTGCAGGAATATCTACAGTGGTGACAACTGCACTTAAATTCATCGTCGATGGTTTTCTTAAAATTAATAACACATTTTTATATTCAGGAATGTAAGCTGGTTGCACTGAGAGAACCATGTTCAGTCCTTTCCTGGATATTTCACACACACACACACACACACACACCATGCTTGAGGCCTGCACCTGAGTCCTTTTTGTGCAGGTGAGGAAGTGGGAGAAAAAAAAGAAAAGAAAAAAAGCTCAATTTAATTGAGTCCCCTTGAGTAAGCTGGGGAGGTTCACCCATCACTCTAACACATGGCTCCTATTTTTAAACACCCACACACACACACACTGGAGAGACCTATGCTTTAATAGGCTCCCCTGGGTTACATTGTTATTGTTGATATCCTTGCAAAAGACACAGAGATGTACATAATCAAATTCACATATATATATGCATGAATGCATGTGTGCAAACACACACACATACACACACACACAGTATGCAGACCTGCAACATCATTCTGTTATGAAATAATTTCTATAAACCTGAATATGAAGCACAGCCTGTGATGTATTGATGAAATTTATCGCACTAACTAAGAGGAGGGGATCATAGGAGGAGTATTTAAACAGTGACTGTATAAATCTTTACTCGTTGTTGAGTTAAATCAGTTAATAGAGTGCTTTAATGCAAACGGTCCCAAATGTTCTCCTTTTTAGGCACTTCATCTTGTCCAGTCAGCACGCGCTTAGTGAGGCAATAAAAAGCAAGTTTGTTATCGGTGTCTCCTTCCTCGCCATCTGATTTATCATGAGAGATATTTTTATAGAAGAAAAGTGCATCTGTGTTGGTAAAAGTTAAATTAGGATACAAATACAGCATTTTTTTTTATGAGTGTAGGATGATATAATTTTATTGTTGATCACATACCAAACCTTTTGTGGCGCTGTATACAACGCACGCGTTCTTTGTGTTTGCAATGTCCTTTTCGCCAAGTGCCACTGTGACCTTGCGCGTGATGTAACGTCACATCACATTAAGTCCCGAAGAATGACTGAGAGCATTCCTGACAGGCTGCACAGCACATTGCCGACATATATAGTACATCACATTTAGCCAAGAAGATTGACTTGAACATTTGACACCAGGTCTGCTGCCAAACATATGAAAAACCGGTCAATAGATCATGGATGCATTAGAAATGTATGACTGTGAACAGCTCCAGAATAAAAATAGTAGACATGAATCACACTGTACATTATATTCATAGATAATCCTGTTGTGAATGTAGCCGTCGCTTCCATATTTTGGACCCAATGAGGATTAGTTACTGTTTTTGCACACACACTCAATTACTCACATGAGAAATATTGCAAAATATCTCAACATGCACGTTCACATACTTCAAGCCTTAAATCCTCTTCCACGACGTCATCAAGACTGAAGCTAACAGTCTAGATTCAAGATGGATCTATGCATACTTGAACTGGATCATGATGTCCACTCTGCTTTCAGACATTGCATTGCATCAATAACGGGTTTATCACACAAAAGCAACACATTAAAAAAGTGCATTTTATGTCGCTGATGTTGTAAAAACAGAATAACTGAAGATACACAGACATGACAGACAGTGTTTGTTCCTCTTCACCCTGTCTTCCTCGACTGTTGCAATACTAAGATTGTGAGTAATAACAGGGAGGAATGAGGAACTGGTTTATTTTGATGAACTTTAGTTGGAGTTTCTATGTCTGGGCTATTCTTTGAAGGTCACTTCAATCACTGAGGGGTTTTAAAGGTCACTGCCCAGAAAGTAAATGTTGGCTAGTTAAGTTTGAATGCAAATTGATGTTACATTTGAGACTTAATACTGAGAACATAAATAAATTTTCTTCTTAAGCAGAAACTTCACAGACTGTCTTTTATGTTTTTTTTTTTTTTTTTTTACAATCACAAATTGCTGTTTATTTTTAAATGTGTGTACCCATCATTAGTAAGGATACCCATTTATATGGAGACCAATGGCATTATTGGTGAAACATCATTAATGATCTAAGCTTTAGTCAGACAATTAGCTGTATGTGTTTTTATGGACGTGTCGAAGGCACAGTTTCCTTCACTTTATTATTGCACAATATTTTTGATCTCCCTCCCATGACCCTCTGCAATTTGCATGGCTCTAAGACATATGTGGTAATCATTTTTCTCTTCAGCTCCTTTTACAGGCATCAGGAGGGCTGTAAAACACATGCAAGACTTGCGTACAGTCTTGTTATTTGTATTCATCTAACTGAAAGATTGAAAGAAATTCGGGATGGACAATAAAATGTACCTTTCAGGTGTTTCTGAGGTAGAGACTGCCCAGAGGCAAGGTGATCTTCCAGACGCTCTGCATTGCGGTGTTGTTATTATCTGTGTCTCTTAATATCGAGATGACATTTGATTAAACCATACTGCTTTGTGCCACAAACAGGATCTTTGTCAGGGGTTTCTCCTTTGCTTTAGGCCATTGCATTGTTCACACGTTTGAAGTGTTTCACTTGTTCTGCCGTCTGCCACTGCTCGAATCCAAATCTGCACTTGGTAGTCACTCCTTCAAAGAGTTTGTGGCTCAAATTTGAGTTCAGATCAGGTTCTATATCCATCTATCTATAGTAAAGCTAATCCAGGACTCCAGGACTTATGTAACAGTGTGGACGTATGAATGCGTGAAGTTTGATCTCTACTTAATGTCGACACGGCTGGCGACATTTCGTGGGAATTGTGAGATCGATCAGAAAAACTTCAAACTGTGTTTACAACACAAATGAAGACGAATTTGCATGATCAAATATAACGTGATGATGCTAATCCCCAAAACTGACAGGATGAAAGAAGCCAATGTGTTGTTTGGGTAATTACTAGATCGCACAGAAAATCAAGCCCGGTTTGATACATTTCACCCATTTGTTGATACAATGCCAGCTTTCCCAGAGAACATGCTAATGTAACCATATGGCAGCTCAGAACTTATGCATCACATTCACACAGTAAAACAAGCTCAAGTTGTAGAGAAGAGAAAACATGTTGCAGGTCTTTGCACTGTATTTGGTGCTTTCGTATATGCCGTTTTGTATGTAACGGTTGCTTTCTTGAACTGGAATGTGTCTGATGCTTTGCCCTTGTGATCTCTATTGATTTTAAGTAGTCACTGATTTGCATTTAACTTTAGATCTGGTTGTTTTGACACATTCAATTTTGGTACCTCCCCTGCAGTGTGCATAATTATGTGTATTGATGTGAGGATTACATGAAAATCATGGTTCTTTGACATCCCTTTTGCACTTTTGAACTTGAAGTGGAAATCTTGATTTCAGTGTCACTGCAGCTGTTGTAAATGTATCTCATTGTACTTTCCCCTCATGTTCCCTTGGTATGGACATGAAAGTCTAATTTATTAACATAAAGATTATTTTTACAATAGTCTGCGTAAGCAAGTCAGAGCAAAGCTGACCATAAGCACGTACTGTACCTATGCAACGCACATACACACACACACAAATGCGCACGCACAGACAAAGGTGCAATAGCACACTGAAACACACACACACACACACACTTTCACTTTGGCAGCTGATCTAAACTGGGCCAGGCAGGGCCTTGGAGGGAGAACGAAGCAGGACAGAAAGTACAGCAGCCAAATGGAGAGGTGGGGGGGGGGGGGGGCCAGAGGGCTGGTGTGACTGGGGAAAAGGGAAGAAATAGGAAAAAGGCAAGAGTTATGGGAAAGAGAGACGTGAGAGAGGAGAAAAAGAGGTTTATGTGGCCCCTTCAGCTTAAAAACACATTAACTTTAAAAGTTTCTCTCTCATTCTCTCATCAAGTTAAAATTGACATTTACAGTAAATGTTTTGTTTTTTTTATCACCTCTCTCACGTAAAGAAGAAAAAAAAAAAGAATCAGAAAAAGTCATGTTTTCAGTATTTTCAGGTATTTTAGAGTTTTTATAATTTTTTGATGACTCATCCTGTACTCAGGGATGTGTACTAATTTTACATTCAATGAAATTCTCTCTCGCTTCCACTGTTAGAGCTGAGTCTTTGAGTGGTTCTGCCGGACCTCACTGATTACTGTACAAAAGCACAACTTTCTAACTTTTAAAATTACTGTAATATTTTTATACTGAATATATTTGCTGTTTTTTATTCTGATGTCCCCTGACTGCTCAGCTCAGAGTTTCCTGATGGACCGGTAGCTTCACCCTAACCCCTGCTAGCTGACCGGAAACATGTAAAAATGAGGAAGTAAACAGTAAACAAATCTGAAAAAAAAGAAAAAAAACAGAAGCCGTCTAAATTATCGAGGTACCAAAATGTATTCAAGAAAATTAAAGACAAGGTTGCCTATTTAGACATTATGGTACAACATATATGCTGTTCCCCTTTTTTAAAGTCAATATTCCAAACATGTTTGCACCTCTGTGTCCCAACTATTTCCTTTCTTACCTCTAAATCTTACATCGCGTTGTCTCCTCACAGGACTTTGAGTTTTGAATTGCTAAATCCAAGACAGTCAGTAAAAGGGCACAAATGTCCTCACACCTTGTGATGCTGCAACATGTCTGCTCTCTTCCTGCGTTTGCAGTTTGGCTTCTAAACTCGAAGTGTATTACAGAAGTCAAACAAAAGGTGTTTGCTTATGGCCCGGCGCCGCGTCCTTTTTGGCCCATCTTAATGACACATCTTCAATAAATATTTATAGGGGGCACTGGGGGATATTAAAAAACATGACATGCTAAGATGGCTTTATTCCCATGAAGATAGACATCAATGTAGAGTTAGGAAAGGAGGAGAGGTGAGAGAATGAAGGCAAGGCAGTCATTTGTTTGGTGATAGCGGGCCAACGGATGACTTTGGCAAGGACATGTTTGATAGACGTCTGTTACACAGCCTGTGTAAACAATGAATGCGACAAAGTTAAGGACAGTACAAGGGCAACTCTTTATGGAAAAGCATTATTGTAGAAAATGTTCAAGGGTGTTTACTTGTAATTTTTATGTATATGTATTCATATTATTATAGGCTGTGAAAATGCTGCTAAATGGGTGATTATAGGTTTAATAAGAGAAGTGCTTTGTTAGTGACACTATTGGCGCTTTATTCAAAATTCAAAGCACATTCAACCATATGTATGTATATACATATGGTTCATAACATAAGGTCCAAGCAGTAGTGTAGTGCAGGATATATGCAGGTATATGTTTTTCAATCAGCACTGGGTGTACCCACTCTTCTGTGGAGTGAGTTAGCAGTGAGGAGTTTATATGCAACAAACAAGAGACAATGCAAATATAAGAGGAGTCAGTCACTGATTGCAAATATTAGTTATGAATACTCCATCTGCATAATTAATCTGATGTGGCTGGACATGCTCGAGTTAAAGCATTGCTGCAAACTGACTCAAAGAATAAGAAAATCAGTTCTCCAAAGAACCTTTAAAGGGGGGAAAATATTAAACATGAAAAGGTTCTTTAAAGCACCCAAAGTGCTGCGTTTGTGACGTAAAGAACAAATTTTTGCATTCAGTTCTTAAATATAAACAGGTTCTCCAGAGGACTTATCAAGAATCAGATTTTCTTAGAATGCACGCTACTAGAATCTAGTTAAGTTGAGTTTAGTTTATTGCTTGACAGGGACAGTGCACAATAATAAAATCCATGAAAAGTTAGCCAGAAAAGCTCATTTTCATCTGTACTCCGCAGGCAGGCAACAGTTGAAAGCACATAATAAAAGAATAAACGCAGTGAAAATGCAATCAACAATAAAAGCGGTGAAAAATATGCAGATACAAACAGAGCCTGCAATGCATAGGCAGGCGGGCGGCATCTCTTCTGAAACACAAAATCAACAACGTGATGACAGCGATCAACAAATCTACAAAAAGCATGACAACACAGTGAAGTGTGGATATTATGTACAGAGACGATGATAAGCAGGAGGAACTCCACTATTATAATGACAAATAAGACAACAAACAACATGAACACATCACATCGCTGTTGTAGCGTTTGATTTCTAATGAAGCAGGCTCTTCATGTTGTGCAGAAGGAATTGAAGCTGGCACGGTTTCCTGTGTGTTGCGGTAAATTGTTCCAACCCTGGGAGGCTCTGATAGAAAACACAGATTGGCCAAAACTACTTTGTCTTTTAGGATTAAGACAATCCTCTTTAGTTGTCAGAGAAGAGAGAGAGTTAGGCATACTAGTCATATTCCATGTACCATAAATATGACGAGATGATTGATTAGTTCAGAGAACAATGAATGAAGACTGATTCATACATGAGAAAAATCACAGCTGAAGGAAAACGAGAGCAGGTGTTAATATGGTGAGCTTTAGGGGGCAGTCTGTCTCTACTGAATGCATCTCAACGGAATTGAAAAATGTTGAGCTGACAAAGAGAAAGACGACATCTGCATGCAGGGACGGAGGTTTGAGGAGGTCAATAATTATCCTAAATACATAAGAAGGCCTCTTCTCTTTGGAAGTCCTGTACATACAGCAGTGTAGGACGTAAGATCGATGGTTCCAGTTTTTAAATACAAAGTGAGAGTAAAAAAAAAAACAGCAAATGAGATTTTTTTCAAGTATTTCAATAACCCAGACAACAAAATCATATTGAAGCGCCCGAAAATCAACATCACAGACTGAGTTTTATATTAAAAAGACATTGATTCTTGTAACACTGTACTTGTTATTCCCTCGTCTGATGCAAAACAGAAAAGTCACAACAAATAAAACCATGCAAGAGACTGCTTTGGATTTTAGTCAAACATATATGATTGAAATAAAATACAAAATAGTGGATATAATGTTACATCAGTATAACATCAATGGTGCTTTAATTTATATACAGTTTAAATGTTACTATAAGATCAGAACATGATATCCTTTTTAAATATGAACACAGGAAATCATTTTGAAAGGTGTAGGCCAGTCACATACTGGCATATCGGGGTAAATACATAAACATAAACAAATGAATGAAATGGAAAATAATTATTATGTATTATAAACTATTCAGGTTGTAAGGGCCAAGGAACCTCTTATCAACATCTGTGTGTGTCTCCTTTCTTTTTTCCAAGTCTCCAGGAAATGTGTGTGTGTGTGTGACTACTACTTGCAGAGAGAGGGAGAGGTGAGCTAAAGTATTTTACTCTTACAAAAACAGGGAACTGTACACTGCACAAACGTTCAGTTGTCAGGAGGAGTTTGGGATTTTAATTTGAAAGGAGCTGTGGGAGACAGTGTCTGCTGAGCTGACGGTGGTATGGACTTCAGTGTCTTCAGTGTCAGACTTCTACAAACAAACAAAATGTGTCGATGCAGCAGCTTTTTCCATATACGAGATCATAACTGCAGTAACACACCAAACCTGATGTCAAACCACACCTTTAATGAGACACTAAATGTGCCGAGCTGAGCAGAGTGTAACTTTAATGATGTGCATGATTCAGAGTTCTCCTTGTGTGTCTGCCTTCCATCAGCAGCCTTCACTCAGGACACTGTGCTCTTTCTAAGGGAAAATCATCCTCATACCATACTCTTTATTTTGTACTCTTTGCACAAGTGTTGTCTCTGCACTAGCTGGAAAAAAGACCTCCCACCATGTTCAAAAGAGGAAAATCTGACCCCCCACCCAAAAAAAATCATCAAAGTTTTTGTGTTTAATTGAACTACATTGAGTGGAGGCAGCATCCGTTGTTCTAAAGGGAAGTGCCGTACCTTAAAAGAAACAGAGGATGTGTGTCAGTAGAAAGCAGAGGTACAAGAAGCAGACAGGAAGTGGACTGATGAGATGCAGGTTGGAGGTGACCACCAACACACTGTGCTGCTCAAGCAACACCCACATGATATTGTTGGCAGCATGTTGCGTGTCGAAGTTCACTTCAGAGCTTGTTTGGCATGAGAAGAAAAATGTTGATATATTGGTGTCACGATGCTGTCTCTCTGTTCTAACAATGAGGTTTACATCTTATTACTGCTACAATCCAAGACACGATCAGAACCATGAAGGACGTATCGAGACGAGATCAAACACTCAGGTACCCACAGGAGAAACTTTTCAGACATGATGAACAAACTGTTCTGACAATGTGCTGCACATAAAAATCATATCAATATTTTGTCTGTTGTACCTTATAATCACATTATTAAAAGGAGGACTTTGGTCAGGATCCTGTAGGACTGATAACTCACCCTTTGATCGGTCAGTAGTCAGACTGTTGATATGCTTGACGTGTTTCGACCAGTGACAGTATAAAGAATGGACAGTGCCTGAGTAAGACCCACAGCTTACTGAAGAACTGTTTTGAAACCTAAGATATGCGACGCTGGCTGCCACCACGTTGGATGTACCTCTGCTCCCCGGGTAATCTAATTACCGGTAAAGACGTGGATCATTGGTGGACCTGAGCTGGGCCGAATGATGCCTGAGTGCTCAAGCAAGCAATCTGTAATGGCACTTACCTGTCAATCAAGTGGTCACGCTGTTAATTATGCGCAACTTTAAGCCTTAATATAATTGATATAACCGATGAGATGAAAAAAAAAATGTACCCCCCTTGCAGTTGTCAAGAACGGTGAAATTAGCATTAGACTAAAACCATTGGCTGAACCAATGTGGGAACCTGTGGGAGACCATTTATTCGGTTCCAGTCTGCAACTTCACTGCCTGGTGCCACTAAATCCTACACACTGGACCATTAATATATATTTTTAAATAACTGAAATTCACACATTGTGAACTCTAATATGTGTTGTACATAGAAGAAGAAGACATGTGAAGAGATTTTCATCATAAAAGCAGGTGGTGACTCGAGGCGCACAGCTTGTGTTGGAGGTATTCCAGCCTGTTTAATCCTCGACATATTAAGAGACGTGGACGCGTACTGGCATAAACTCGGGACCTTTAAACACGATGGATTACTGGACTGAATGGGGCCAGTAAAAGAGTGACTTCGTTCAACTGATTTCTTGAAATAAAGTCTCCTGTAGCAACACCCCGCTCCCTGTGCTCATTTGTTTCATGCGCTCCATATTGTGGCATAATCTGAGCCAGCCTCTCTGCCGTAGTTTTTGAGACTTTGTGGTGCTGTGTGGTATTTAATGGCACTTATTATGACCCTGCAGGATTCATTAAAATTAAGATGCATCTCTGATTATGTTTAACATCTGCTTCATATTAAAAGATGCGCTCTCAGGTCACAAACCCTGAGGGATACTCTCTCCCTTGATGCTAAGAAGACATTTGACCGTTAAAGATGGATTAATTAAGGTCTTTGCTCCACAACATCCAGGTTTAAATAAAGTCTAATTTTCGTAATTGAGGAATTTAATATCCTGTCTACAGCTTAGTGCTGACAGGTGATGCATGCTTATTCAGGTTCAGAGTATTTAGGCTCTCCTATGCTCCCCTCCCCCCCGAGAGTTGTCTTTTATCTCCTCTATTATTTCCCTTATCTCTGGAGCCCATTACCAAAGTAGTACGAGTCTGTGGGCCACCAGCCAATCACCATTTATGATGCTTCCCATTTAGTCCCTCTTTCTACTGATTATATCTTGATTTTCATCCAAAAACATATTGTGTAATTTCCACCAGGAGATATACTGTGTGTCGTGTCACTGTTCAGAAGATTGCACATAAATCTACCCAGTACGCTTTGACACAGGCGTGAGAGGGGTGACTGACAGAACCAGCCGCATAGTATTTTAGCAGAGATCTTCAGAAGAGAGTTTCCCTCCCCAATAGGTTCCCCTTTGTAGTGGACTTCTCAGCTTAGCCATTAATCAAGTTATATCAGTGAAATGTCTCAAAAGTTTGCTGAAGCAAAATGCAACTCATCCATCACATTACTGAAAGGCTTCATATGTAAGCGATGTAGACATTTTTCTTCTCCATCCCTTGTCAGCGGAGGATAAGATCTATATGCAAAGTCGGGTTCTCCCCACACTTGATTAGTTTGTGAGGTCCTCCAGAAAGAGAGCACAGGATTAAAGACAAGGGCTGGGAGAACAGTAAAAGATACAAGTGGAAAAAAGGGGGGAAGGAATGGTGCAGAGGAGGGGAGCGAGACGTAGACGGAAAGACAGATGGAGGGGTAACAGGGAGATTCAGTTACTTGCAGATAGCATCTCTGTGTGATAGATTCTTGTGGAGACTAAATTGGGCTCGTGGGCTGAGAGGGAATCAGTCTAAGTCCTGAGTGACAGGCAAAGAGAACGCTTATCAATGATGAGTGAGGGGAAATTGGACACCTCCTGAATGGCCTCATGATAAAGCTGCTCATTTGTGTGTGTTTCTTGAACAGTACACAGTGCGGTGATCGATAATACTTTGACATCAATTCAAAACGCGCCATTTCATTCTTTGTCTAATCTGTACTTAGGCTGGCGTAGATATTACTCTGACCATTACAGCTGCACTTTAAAAAATG
The DNA here is from genome assembly GCA_023373845.1 of Nibea coibor. Taxonomy (NCBI): domain Eukaryota; kingdom Metazoa; phylum Chordata; class Actinopteri; family Sciaenidae; genus Nibea; species Nibea coibor. The sequence goes on along the minus strand of CM041733.1, from coordinate 4,062,271 downwards.
AACAGCAACCTTCGACGGGCACACGGAGGGAGCCTCGGGGTGCGACACACACCGACATCCGTGACTGAACTTACCGAACCTCAACACATCACCCCAAAGAGAGGTCAAGTTAAGAAGGGTTCAACGTTTTGAAAATGATGTGATATGCTTGTATGTTAATTATGAAACTACAGCTAGCGGCTGCTTAGCTTAGCCCAGAAACCACACACACACACACACACACACACACAGTATAAATGCCGCATTTTGTCTTGCTTTGTGTGATTTTTCTGTCAGATCATTTCATGGCTGGGTTCATTAACATCTTGTCATTGCCTCGAGGAAGCCACACAACAAGCAGAGACCCTAGAAGCGTTAAACAAATGAGATATAACGTGTTCATGTGTGAGCTGATGTGTCAGGATAGCTATTTCCCCCTGTTTCCAGTCTTTGTATTATGCTAAGCTAACCAAATGCCGGCTTAAGATACAGATAGTGACTGACACAGGGATGCAGTGGTATTGATTTCCTCATCCAACTCTTGGTAGGAGAAATAGGAAAGCGTATAAGTGCGTTTACTTCAATGTCGAATGATTCCTTTAGCAGCGCGTGCTGATATAAATGACAAGGTGACCAGAAACCCTCCATAGTTCCTCTCTGTCTCTGTTGAGTTGGAGCACTTGTGCCCATTTTCACCTTGCTCCCCCTCTCCATCTCTTTCTGTCTGTGCTCACTGTCCCACTAAACTGGCTTTTAAAGCTCCGACCAGATGGCTCGAGAAAATGAATGGCCGCGCCCGTACATGTGGATGTGTGTGTGCTCGGTGACACATCCAGGGTTAAGAGGGACATTAGTGAAAAGTGATTTTGACAACCCATCAGGGAGAGAAATTTCTTAGTCCTTCACCTCATTCATTCATCTCTATCTCTATATCTCTCCTCCGCTTAGTCAATCTCGCCTTTGCCCAAACAGGGTTAGTTTAAAATGCCGCCTGGCGTGTCGCGGCGCCGGGAAGAACATAAAGGACGTAAACACCTTCTTTCGCAAACTGAAAGGAGGAAGAGTGAATGGGGGTCGCGTGCGGTCGTCATTTCTATCAGATGAGAAGACTGAAACTGAAAAATATTTCCTTCACAATTTACCGTACACGCACATCAAAAGGTGCTATAGATGATGCAAACAAATGGTGATTGCATAAAGTGAGTTGGTTAACATGCGTGTCTTCGATCACGCTGCCTCTGTGCGCGTGTTGAAATGATTCCACGTTGTAATACCTGTAGGCTTAATGTGTAAAAGCGTGCACACGTGTAAAGCAAAGCACGGTGTGACTAGAAGTACAATGGAAATTGATTTATCATGCTACACAAATATGCAGCACAGATAAATGATAAAGAGGATTCATAGTGCATATTTTTCCAGAGGGAATTCACTTCTCTTCCATGTCACAGACATATTAATCACCTCCGGGAGGGAGAGTGACAGCATGATAGTTCCATGAATTAATAAAGCCCTTGCTATACAACAAAGCCTTCCGGTTAATCCAAATAAGGTCATAACTCAGTTGCATTTGTTTGCAAGAAGTCATGTAGTACACGCTACACACATACACAAAAAAGCAGCTAGCACTGCTCTATTGCAGCATTTTTCATTGAGGAGATAGCACAGTGTTAATACTTATTATTCAGAAACAGTGGGGAGGTGTCGAGCTCAGCAGTCTGCCCATTTTTTAATAAACAGCACACTGCTGAGCTAAATCATATCATAGCCACTGTGTGTGCCTATCAGTGCAGTGTTTGCATGAAACGAAACACACAGGCGAGGTCGGCAAAGTGAGCAGGGGAGAAAGGATGTTTTCACAATTTAAAGTGAAAGGATGAAATTGTGTAATTGGATTCATATCCCGTTTAAGCCCATTAAAATATATATTAACACATCTTTAATTTCACATTGCGAACGCGGCGAACTTTTGAGTGAGAAGTTTCTCGTGCTACCGGGGGAGGAACAGCAAGAGCAAAATGATGAAACACTTCATTTGCAGTCGTTCCCGCAGAAAGAAGCACCGAGCTGCACTCTGCCAAGGAGGAGGAGGAGAGTGAACTAATTCAGCCCCGACCAGAATGAACAGTCAACAACTGAAGAATTATCATGACTGACTTGACTGACTGAAAAAGTCAGTTTATTATAGGTTTGCCCAACACAATGTATTTCCATAGGCAGGTGATGCAGTGATCATTCATCAGGCCTGGATATTTTCCAAATTTGGAATTTCTTTGGAAATCTTACAACCTCTTTTGATAAAACATTTGCATTTAGTCATCAAATTTCATTGTCGCTCGCAGAAAATTATTAATTAATTCAAGTCCTCTCGGAGACGGGAGCAAGTGTTCAATGTTATCAATAAGATAACGCTCCGGCACATCTGAACCATAATTGTGTGAGGAAATTACTGATTTGATTGTAAATATCTCCAGGAATGCAAGGCACATAATCCCACAGCGAGGAGGCAAGCACAGTGTTGTGAAAGGCATGCTGAGGTCAGGCACGTACTGGAGCCGCTGTGGCTGAAGTTATTTAACTGCTCAGTCAAAATGTTGTGAGATGCTCATAGTTTTTCTAAGAAGTAAGCCTCCGTGTGTGCATCTCTTCAGCTGATCTCCCACCAACATGATATTCTGGAGGTTTATTGTTTATTACTTGCAGAAAAAAGCACGCTCCTTCAGAAAACAGTCAGTCAGACATGACATTGTGCTGACTCTCTCTGCATATACTTGATAATCACTCGTTATTTCCAGGTATTCCTGATTAAAAATGCTTCTTTTCTCTTGATTCTGAACAGGAGGTTGGTGATACAGTAAAGTGTATAGATGTCAGCTCTCATCATCAAGACTTTAATTGCTAATTTGACTTCAATAATTCAATAAGCTCTGTATTTCATCGGCAAAATGAATTGTTAAGTGTTGACTGCATGGTTCAGTGTGTCACTGAAGAGGCGTACTGCTGTGCTGTTTTCACTGCAAACACTCATTTTAATTAGTTGCCACTGCACCACGTTTTTACCGAGATTACAGTCATTCTATATTTTAACATCCAGTGTGGAGTCCCTGCTAATTGAGCAGACATTTAAAAAAAAAAAAACATCATCCGGCAGTATCTAAATTGCAATCATGGAGATTTTCCAAATAACACAAATAGATTAATATTGTGTGTGTGAGTGGTGTGTGGGATGCAGCTTGTTATCACACTTAAAGCAAATGTGTTTTCATAAGTGTCCTACTGTATGTTTTTGAGTGATATTAATTTATCGCTCTTGGAGTTAAAGCGAGAATCAAAGATTAGCACAGAGGAATACAAACTAACAACAGCGGCTGAATGACATGTCAGCAGAGTCAAGATGGTTCCCTTCAGGGTTTGACAGTCTCACAATATGTAACATTAGCGATGATTTCTTAGCAACGCCATGGCAACGGCATAAAAGCCGGACTCCCGCTATCTCACTCACAAGCAGGGGGTCTCTTGACAGAGACGGCGCCATTTAGTCAGCTCAAAGAGGATGTGACATGCTAATCCCTCCCGGTCTGTAGCATCTGCTTAATACTGACCCATGTCCCGATGCAGTGGCAGCAGCCCCCGCCGTAACATCTGTTTAAAGGTGACCCTCACCCCTGTGTAGTACATCGGTGTAAAGTCGTACCTTTTTCTCGACATACATCATTTACTTCCTGCCAAACCACAGGGGGGAGTGTGTGTGAATTGAGAAGCATGTGGAGTCAGAGCTCAGTGAAAAACATCTGGTTCATCGTGACCCTTTTACCCCCGACCTCTGAGAGTGCTACAACTTTCCCAACCCTGTTTTCATTCTTTTAGTTGGGTGGAGCCTGCCTGCTAGGAATCTACGCAAGGTGAAGTTATTGTTATAATAGAATGACTTTAAAATGATCTGCTGCTGTCAAACTTCTGGGGAGTTTTTTTTTTTAAAGTAGGTCAAACTTTAAAAATCACATTATATGAGGTCACTTATCCGTATGACCATGGCAACAAAATGGGCAATCTAGTAGCTCCCTGATGTAATTAACTATATAACTATAATTATATAATTCTATATAATTTAAATCTGTGTCAACTTCAGCTTTTTAAAATATGTTTACAGTCCCCGTGTCCAGAATTGAAGGAAATAAAGGTGTTTAGGATGTGCAAGACCAAATCTAAAAGTAATCTAAAAGTAGTGGTATTCTACATTTACATTTAGTCATTCAGCAGAAGCTTTCATCCAAAGTGACTTACAGGGAAGGAAACAATCAAGGTACTGTAGAGCGCGATAAAAAAACGTTAGTGCAACAATATTCTGCAGGTTAAGAGTTGTTCAAAGCATTAAACACAATTTGATGAGGCTGATATTATTAAAAGTACTATAATGCATACAAATGTCTCCTGTGACTGTTTTTATATTTAATATCTTTATTCTGACTTTGCCAACTCCCTTACCTGTTTGCTGTCTTTTGTGTAGGCCATCTGGGCAGGTGCTTGCAGAGGGGGCAGGTATGTAGGTAACCTTTTATGGAATCTAGAAAGAGGTGGGTATTATTTTCACTGGATGATTGAATATATGGAAACATTTCAGTTAATTAAGGTAAGTAATGCATGCTGAACATTTCATTGATTATTTTTGAATGCACGGTATTTTTGGTTTATATTTTGCAGAATTTAATATGGATTTGTTGGATCCCCTTCTTGGACCCTAACTTTTTCTTGTTAAATGACAATTTTTGTTTGATGACTGAATAAAACTCAGCCTGTTTTTCTGCACACCTCCTGGACAGCGTGATACTTTGTTCTCCTTGCGACCCTGCATATCTTGACTTATCTAAACTTTACCATTGGAGTTGGCTGAGGTGGAGATCATTTTGAACGCTTCTATGGTACTGCAACATTTTTTAAAGATTTTTTTATTCATCACTGATTAATCTGATGATTATTATTACTGATTTTAACACCACCACAATCAGCCAAAACGACACCTTCACGATGCATGTCTTCTCTCAACTGAAATGACGGAAATGAAGGAAAAGCAGCTAATCTTCACGTGAAACCATGAAATGAAAGTGACTTCAGCAGTTATCCAAATATTTGCAAACGAATTCAATATCATCTAACTGACTAATTGTTTCACTGCACTTGAAAATGTTTATGTTTCTGTATAATCTTGATTTGTAAAGTAACTTGTAACTAAAGCTGTCATATAAATGTAATAAAGTAGATAGGCTACTATACTTAAACCGGCTACAGTACTTGAGTAAAATGTACTTGGTTACTTTTCACCACTGCCCTCCTATAGGCGCAGTGAAAGGAAATGATTGCTCATGTCAAAACAAAGGAAGAAATGCTTTTGGGTTTGTACTTGCAGCAATTATGTAGCACGAGCTGTCAGCTCTATTTGCTGGTGGTGTGTCTATGTGTTTATCTCTGCAGTGTGTGTGTGCGTCAAGTAGACAAAAATGCAAAGAGAGCCTTATATCTGTTGTAATAAACTATCAAAACTCTTCAGCTATTTAATGAGGCACCACCATTCAGACCTGCACACACACTCACTCACACACACAGACACACACATAAATACATACACACACACCCTAACTGCCACAAAACTCTCATTTAACACTGTGCTTTCTCATCATTTGGAGCTGTGCCCTAAAACACATAGTCTGGAATGGACAAACCTCAGGCCTTTTATATCCTCCATTAGTTGTGCAGCAGATATAAATTAGCAGTATCACTGCAACCACAGCAGCACCCTGCCAAAGGCCAACTAATGCTCTGCAATCCTCCATTCCACTATGATATACTACATGGGTGTCTCACATAAAATGAGCTTTGTAGGCATTTGGACAGACATACACTGATGTTTTGGCTCTGTGCTGTTATTAGTTTAGATGTGAAACAGCGCAGCTGCTATTAGTTCCGTGTCCCGACTGTCAGCTTCAGTGGAAATGTTTCCCCACATGAAATGAGCAGCCAAAACTTCTGTCACTTTAAAAAAAAAAAAAAAAACTTTACCCATTGCCAGAGCACCAAAAGCTGCAGATTTGATCAAACTTAAATAATGATGATGAGCCTGTTTTAGATCTAGACAGCAACATTAATGATAAGACATCTATAGTGTATAATGTGTTATGGGGGCATTTATCATGAATAATAATTCATTCATAATACTTTCCATAACTTGTCTTGTGGTTGCTCATATGATGTCCTGTAGAGCAAAAATCCTGGGAGACTCCATTAACAGCTGACCCCGGCTGTGCATGTGTGTGACAGAGGGCTCCTACGGGTGTAACAGTGACTGTATACAGTTGTATATGGTCTGTTAGAACAGCACGGTTGAAAATATGATGCATCACAGATGAGTTTAAATGCATGAAATTGTAGAACATTTTACTGAGCACCAACGATAATGAAACACGAATGATTACAGATCCGTGGATTCACTTTAATTAACACTTCCAGTGGTAACTCATGACTGCATGGACTGCTACAGCTCACTGTGAGCTGATACAGTTGTTTTAGTGTGTGTAGGGCTGTATAGGGAGTCACAATGTGTTAGAAGGCCCATCAGTCAGCTTCTAGTTTACTTAATGAGTGAAGGGCATCCATAAGAAAATGTATATTTCATTATAAGTCACATCTATAATGTCTCATGAAGCATTATGACTGCATTATGATTCATTATGAATGCCCTCATAATTCATATGGATTGAGCTCTCAATGCTCATTAAATACTTTTAAATGCATTTTTACCTTTATTTGAAACCACAACTATAAAAAGAGACAGAAGACAGTCCCTTTGCTCAGATCTTTGATATTATTATGGATATGTCAAACAGAACTAAACTAAAGAAACTAAAGTTGCCAACACATTATACATTCTTCACCTCTGCGGCTTTTTGTTCTTTTTAAACACATTTATTTACCCGACCCAGTAATACTGCACCTCACACTCAGACAGCTGCACACATCTAGTCAACAAGCAGCCCATTACGACCACAATCTTATCTATTACCCACTGAAGAGCCAAAAGGTTTGAGGTTTGCTCAGCGGTGCTTAATGAGACACCTCCTCAGTGAAATACATTAACAGGTAATTTCACGAAGTCAAGTGCCACCAATTTTCTAATGGCTATGCTATCACATCTCAGCCTTCATCCAAACCGGATCATGTGAACTGTGTTCAGGCTTACTCTTCATGTATCATCATCTCTGGCCTCAAATGTTAGCGCGTTCAAGCTCTTCTTTGTCGAGTTAAATGAACCAGACTTTGAGGCATATTGACACGTGACATCACACCTACCTGACAGAGATGAGACTCATAACCTTTAAACTGTCTCTGGATTTTATTTTATTATGTTTTCACGAGTGTGTCTGTATTCCCTGCATGCCTCCCTGACATGGCTGTCTTAACTGGAGGTCACCTGCTTGGTCACCTCTGGTCTCTGGCCTGAACTTGAGAAAAGTCAAAGAGGTGTTGCTTGAGGATCTCAGTGTGTTCTTGGGCTCATGTGGAGAAAATTCCCTCAAAGTAAAGCTTGTAGACATCAAAGCCTTTTTCTGAACAAATTCTCTCTGATGGCATCTTGAAGCACAGCAAACAGGTCATAGCGTGTGTGTGTGTCTGGACTGGTGTGAGTATGGCTGTGGCTACACATGGTCAGCACAATTACTGAACATCAAAGGCTACTAACATCTCTGCTGTCATCCCTGGCCGATCCCTCCGAAGTGAGTCATCCTACAAAGTAAACGGAGATCTGGTTACTGCAGAGGAGGAAGGAGAGGAGGGATGAAGAGGGAAATGGAGATGAGTTATAGGGCCCGTGTTGAGGGCAGGTGATATTATGGAGGAAAGCGATTAAGGAAGAGATCGGGATTGATAGAGGGATGCAATGAAGAGGCTCTGACTGAAGGGCTGAAAGGAGGCGACCAGATACGTGGGCAAGTGAATCGACATCATAAAGAAAAGGAACGTATTTGCATATGGAGCGGCTGATACCTTTGAGACAGCTCCAGCTCTCGCAGCTGGCAGACTGACAGCACTGGGCAGGTGTAAGGCTCGGCACCGTGGCACATTCAGAAAGTGACACTTAACGAGAGTCGTGTGTGCGTGTGTGTGTGTGTGTGGAGGGGGTGCCATTCATCTTAAACAGCCCTTTGTGCAGCAGACTTCAAAAATAGAGACATACTGTATCAGTTCTCTCTCTTTTCCCCAGCGCATCCATCTGCGTCCTTCTTTCTAATTGCTGTTCCTTTCTCTGCAATTTTCTTCTCTTCCTCTCGCAAAGTTAAATCAAGGGGCAGGCTCTGCTTCGTCAACCGAACAGTGAACATCCATGATAGAGGAAGGAGACCGAGAGAGAGACGGAGAGATAGAGGTTAGTGTTTTCTATCACTATGTGACTGTACTTGTCAGATGTTATAGTTAGGCCATCTATTTGCATTGTTGTTATCTATTTGCAGTGGCTTTTCTTTTTGTTTGCTGTGTTTTCTTGAGCCTGGTCCCGGCCACCATACTTCTTTCCTTAAAGTCCATGTAAAGTAAGGATAAATGTATGTTTTGAGTTTGTTTGTTGAAAAAAGTGTTATTAACCAGCCAAATCATAATGATTGAACGTTGACCAGTTTAAGAAATTAGGTCAAAATCGTGTAAAAATGAACAGTATTATCAGCTCCAGCACTGTGGGGGCTATGCTAGGGGTGCAGGGATATGCTCATGGTGGCCTCAGTGTGTCATCGAGACACCCTTTAGGACCGCCCAAAAAATCCTGGACTGAAAACTGGTGAAAAACTGTATTGTTTTATATTTAGTATTGTTTTATATTGGGTTTTTTGAGTGTCTCTTTTCACAAGTTTTCAGCATCTATTTCCAACATATTTAATGTATTTTGAAAGAAATCTCAGTTCTTCAAAAAACATTTTATTACGAAGCTCTTCCCGGAATTTAGTGTAGGTGCACTATTTAATATGGATTAAATACTCAAAGGTCCATGTTGAACCACCATTTTTCTACGGAGAAATGAAACACTGACTATAGGACCTTTCTCTTTTTTGGCATTTTGTGGCCACTGTAATTTCTCTGTAATGCTAGAAAGGAGAGGGCAAGGCGAGGTGGTTGAAATCAGCAGCTACATCGCTAGATGCCACTAAATCCTACACACTGCACCTTTAAATGTAAATGCAACAGTGGGTAAATTACTTGCAACACATAGGTTATTCATTACTTTATATAAATTATTGGCACATTACTAGTTGTCTAGTAGTAGTAATCACAGCCCGTGGTCAGATTTCATGCAGAGCGAAGCTTCATTTTGATAATATATTATTTATGGCCTGTTTCTGTTTGGATTGTCAGATACTGCATGGCTGGCAGATTTATCTTTTTTGGTTGATAATGAAGCATTTGATCTTTTAAGGACTGCTGGTGTTATATATCTGCAGCTGTGGCACTAAATATTACTTTCTGAATGATTTTAAAGACAAGAGTGACACACTTTAAACTTAAATGTTAACAGACTTTGCATTACTCATAATAAGTCATGTTTAGAATGAACATGAGGTTCAGTCAAGTTCAGTCAACGTATTCCATACAATTTATTCTTTGTTATCTGCCTGCAGAAAGGCTGAACTGTTTTTTAGATTTGTTCACGCTGATGGCTTAGATTTGCTGACATTGCCATAAAAAAAAAGATAATTGTGACAATTTAAGGATAAAAAGGCTCTCTACAGAACTCAGAGGTCTCCAAAGCACTAAAAAGAGTGTATCACAGGTGGCAAAAAGCAGATCATTTTAAACCTGACGCACAAATTGGCACATTAAGGCCAATCAGTTTTGTACAATATATCATTTCTGTATCTGGTTGTTTTGTCAAATCAACATTTGTCAAATCTGCAAATCTCATCAGCGAATCACTTTGAGATTAGACAAATTTTTGGTCGTCCATTAGAGTTTTAATTCTTGAGCCAAAATTACCAGTTTATGAAAATATATTTTTTTTCCAACAAAGAAACTAACAAATCCAATATTTATCACAGAGAATAAACAAAGTCTAAGCTAGTCCAAAGAGATTTTACTGAAAAAAACGTTGGATATTGCTGTAATATTCATTTTAACATTACATTTAGGGTGTGATTGAGCATGAAGCATGACGTTGACAAGGCGTTGAATATAGGCGTTCAAAAATGGAGCGCTGGCTTTGGGTTTTCTGACAGCTCCGTGGACTATGTCGCATGCTATTCATTCATTGCATGGCTTCAAATCCATTGTTGCCTGTCATCCCACCTGTCTCTTCCATCTGTCCTGTTATTGTTCTCCACCATCTAATGAAACTGGAATGAAAGAAAAACTCGCCGCAAATTTGGGGAAAGTTTGCATGGAATTTTCCCCTGGGGAATGAAAACATTTGCTCGTGAAATATGCCTGGCAATAAAGAAGAAATGAAAACAATATTAATACAAAACAATGTTTCATGTTGAAAAGCAATTTCTGTGTGGTCGTCCTCGACCTCCCTGTCCCAGTTCACGAAAAACTTCTCTGATTGACTGAGTGGTAATTGAGTTTTTCACTGAGCTCTCACTTTTCATCAGGAGAGGAATCAGACCTGAGCCGCAGAAATGCAACCCTCTTCAGGCAGCATTTATTCCTGACAGGTGGGCTGATTGCAGCTGCTTTCTTCGGTCTAACATGACGTGTTATTGCCATTACTTAATTCCCCCCCTCAGTCATCATCTTCTGACTCACTGAAATTCATGGATACCTCACCCGCCTTCCTGTCTATCAGGCTCAGCTAGAGCCACACCTTCTCTCAGTCTCTCCCTTTTCATGTTCATTCATGTGCTCCATGAACGCATGGAGATGCATTCAGAACAGAACAGAAATGATGGAAGTCACATGGTCAAGGATTTTCACTTCACCAGACATCCACTTATGTATGCTCATCAGGGTCATGAGGGTGTAGGAGCCTCAACGACTTAAGGCAGAGTGGACCCAGTACACCACAGGGACAACAACACATACCTATGGGCAAGTCACCAATTCACCTATTAAGTGCATGTGTTTGGACGGTCGGACCTGACACTTTACCTGACTATTTCCATTTTATTCAACTTCATGTTACTGTTAGATTAAGTTCTTTCTCATTATGGGTTGAAAGAATTCTCCTGAACTCTTATATCAGCTGGAGAATAAATTGTCACATCATTTCTCTGAGGTCATGAGAAAGTGTTGTTCAGATACGTGGTGGTTCTCATCATACATCATATGATGATCTCATAGACCATGATGCATTGCTACAGATAAAACAACATTAAACATCTGCATCTCTAAGTCAGGTTTACTGATAATACTTTGAATGTGTAACAGAGGGTTTTCACATTGTGGTATTACTTCTGAATCTGCACACTTACCACTTGCACATTACCCTAAATCTTACCACAATTAGTCTACTAAAGGCTTTTAGTTGTGTTTAGTTGAAAGATTGACTGTGATACATTTCTAAATCTTCAATAGATTTAGAAGCAGTGTTTCAGAGCAGGACCACACCTCAACCATGCCACTTCCCACACTTTAAATACCCTCTTAATCCTCTCGTCCTCATTCTCTCTTGTATTCTGTACCCCTATTTCTACCTTCCTACTCTCCACAGGGTCTGTCAGAGGGGTCCGTCGTGCCCGGGTGCTATGCTGGATTCCTCACTGAAGCTTCCCTACAACACAGAAACAGACTAAAGAAATACAAGAGTTCACGCTTGACTCACAATCTCTCACTCTTATTGTTCTTCAGTCTTTTTCAGTGTATCATTTAAAAGCTAGTGTTGATGGTGTTGGTCCATGTTAGTGAAAAGCTGGAAGAAAGAGATGCTACATATTACTTTTTTTTTTCCCCAGCAACATGGACTTCACTGTCAGGTTTTCCTCATTCTTTTCCCCACATCACTTTGTCCTATTTCACTGAGTCTAATTTCAAAGTTCTGTATGTCACTGAGCTATTTCTGCAGGAACATACAGCCTTTTATAGAGCATCGACTGAAACAGGAAAACACAGCTGAAAGACTCATGACAAATTGAATGGCGTCTGCGCACAGATAAGAGAACTCAACATGAATTACTTGTTAATAAAAATTCAGGGACGTGTGTATGTGCTCGTGGTTGCTGCTGTAGTTTCCAAAGCAGCAGTATTTATAGTGTATTATCAGTGCTTATCACTCTGCTCAGAAATACTGAATCCAGAAGGAAAACGATGATTAAAAAAAAAATAGAATCAGGCTTTTACAGATGTTTTGGCAACTATTTATTCAACAATTTTTATTTCATACATGAGAACGAACCTCTAAATTAAATATAATAAATCCCACAGACAATGGGAGAAAAACACCTTCAGTATGGTGCTATATATCGAATCAAGCCCTCTCAGTACAGCTTGATATGAAACCCCTTATTTCACCAACATACATCAGAAGCTGAACTAAAGTGTATAGCTCTAATCCTGATCTTTACTTGTCTTTACTGTGAATAGTTTGTATTTTGGGAGTGACTGACTGATATACATGAAGATGTGTGTAGTTACATTGAAAACATGACGACAGAGGACAAAAGCATTGAACTGCTTACACACCATAAGCTAAAAATTAGATAACATCGTGTATAAACACAACTTCTATCATTCTTGAAACTCAGAATTATTTGCAGCATATTTCTAAATATCAGTATTTCAAGTCAGTGATCATATATAAAAAAAATAAAATAAAAAAAAAATCAAAACTCCAATATCCCAATGACAGCGAGATGACAGAATTACTGAAGAATCACCGAATAGTTTTTTATTAACATTGTGATAATCTTAAACTCAACAAAATACATGGTGTCAGCATTCAGGGACTAGCAGAGTGGGAGTGCTCACAAATCCCTGTTTTAAGACAGAAAACAAACCAAAAGTCTAAATGAAATATTCCTGAGATGCAAAAAAAAAAAAAAAAAAAAAAAATCAGATATGATCAAAAAATAATAATAATTTAAAAAATGTGAGTGTGTCACATGTTGCTGTCATCATTTCGATAATATGGAGATTGGGCTGATTGATCTAGTGTCAATAGACAGAGGAACAAAGAAGTGCACTGAAGCCAAACTGTACAGCAAAGACACATGAAGGGTCAGAGGAGGAGAGGCAGGACTGGGCGGGGCCACGTCATGCTATCATCGCTGCTATGGAGAATAAAGACTATCAGAACTTTCTTATTCATCTCTTTTTAGATTCAGAGTTTCGAGTTGACGTGGGCCTCTAATTTCCTGAAAACTGGGACAATTGCTAGCGCAAACTTGGGGCAGGGTCAAATGCAGGCCAAATGTGCCTGACTCACTGCAACGTTCTGCGACCGCAGGGTGCAGTACAGCGTGGTGAAAAGGCTCTAGCAGGATGAATACATAATGCAGTATCAGCAGGTGAATTCTGGACAAGCTTCAGTAATTACCAATAACATCAGCTTGTCTCATCCCTCTTTAAAAGAAGCAGACAGGTAGGAGGAGGTTGAAGGAGTAAACCGGAGGTGCAGAGTCACAAGGCACAAATAAACAGCTCCCCATGGATGTTGTGACGTTCCCTTTTTTGAGTTGACTTTACATTTACACTGAATTTTTGTGATATGATGTTATGATTTTATAAAATATTGATATCAGTGCACTTAGTCAACATCGACAGTAACTTTGTAGAATAATAAATTGTGTTTTCTATATAACTGTCTTGTTGCCTAATACAGGTAACACACGTGATTCCTGCTGCCGCTGGCTGCAGGTTTAATCAACTGAAAGGGAACGATCATACAATTGTCAAGCGGCTGTGAATGACAACATGGCTGGAAATCAGCCATTCATTTCTACAAGCCACTTTAATCACATCAAAAAAATTTATTTTATGTTCCTATAAATCTGTGATAAATAAAAGGTAATTTACAGTGAAAGAAGCAAAAGTCATGCATACGTGAATGATTTTTGTACAGGTCAGTATGTGCCATCACCAACATGAAGATCAAAATTGTGCAGAAGTGCATGACCATAACACATAACCTCTGCACCATTTCCACCTTCAGTCAAAGAAAGTTGGTACGTTTGAACCGAATGGAGACAAATCTTTAAAAATGGACTTGTGCCAATGAAAATAACTCTGCGACTATGTTAGCGCTATGGCTGTCTTGTTGCTGCCAGGATAAAATTAGAGGCCCGTGATGTGGTGGATATGAACCGAATCGATATATGTTGGAAAACAAGGAGGCAACAAGTTTAAAGCTTAGTTTCAACCGACAACAACAACAAAAAAGATTGACTAATAACTGACCCCAAGCTACAGTTGGTTCTATCATAGCAAAATAGTGCATGGTGGTATGTGCCAGGCTGTTAGAATAACAAATTTAAAATAAAAAAAAAAAAGATTCAGGTCTTGTCTATCTATCACAAAAAAGACAATTGCAACAAATTAGCTCATTACTCTTGTGTCAAAACAAATATTTACACGTGGTTTTCAGAAAGAAAAACGAAACACAGTTCACCATATACTAAGAAATGTCCATCAAATTAGTCAGAGTGCATAATTCAGGGAATGGCCTGGTTATTTATGAGTTCATGTAAAGGACCAGTGTGTAGGATTCAGTGGTATCTAGTGGTGAAGTTACAGATTACGACCACCTGAATACCCCTCACCTCCCCCTCCCCCTCCCCCTTCCCCTTCCCCTCCAAATGTGTAGGAGAAACTACTGTGGCCATGAAACTCAGCCAGTGTTTGGTTTGTCTGTTCCGGGTTACTGTAGAAACATGGTGGTTCAACATGGAGGACTCTGTCGATATAATGAGCTCATTCCGAGGAAACAAAAACACAGCAATCTTTATTTTTATGTGATTATAACCAATGAAAACACAGCTATGAATATTCTATTCAATTTGTCCGCCGTATTCTGCCAATAGAGCACTCTTCTTACACACTTTCTAATCTTACACACTGCTCCTTTTATATAAAACAGCCTGTTTCCTCCGACTTCAAAATCAGCACATCGATTCGACCGCCCTCTTATGAGACAGCGACGCACGTGTGAAGCAACAGCAAATCTGATTGACACCGTCACTGATTTAAGACTTAATGAAAACAATTGGATAGAAAAGTAAAACAAACGAACCAAAAAAAGAACAAGACATTACATGATCGTGATAAATGCGTCTATACACACGTGATACACAAGGTTTCTAAAGACCAAGAGCCAGTCTTGACTGCTTTAGTCTCTACATACTGAAGGTTTGTGGCCGAGGCTGAAGTTAAACCTGTAAATGGCGGTGCACTGATTGAAGGGCACTAAAATAGTAAAATATGCAAACTGTGGCGAAGCTTCTGCATTTCTAAAACAAGTGATTCACATATTTCAAACAGAACAGGCAACTTAAATTTCTACATCTGAGGAGATGGGCAAAAACTGACGTCGTCATTCTGATGATTCCAAACTTGTGATTCACCCAGCGGTGCTTGAGTTACAGCACACATACACACACACACAGAGAAAGACCTCACTTGCTGACCTTATTTGCATAATGTTGTAAATTGGCCATCGAATTGGAGACAGCTGGGCCCACTATTTTATTGCCCTTGGTAATAATTTGCTCGCTCTTAGAAGATTAGTGCCTTGCCTTTAAGTCTTTAGTTCCAGAGGCCACAGTGTTTATCGCTCTTTCACAGGAAAGTAAATCAGCCAAATTCCTGCAAAGTGATGAGAGATGAATGACAGAGATATACAAAAAGAAGCAGAAGTTGTTTACTGGGATATGTTACGTCTGTCTTTGTGTGTGAGAAACCTGCCTCCAACATGAAGGTAATGTTCCTTTTAATGCTTTTATATTGGACTCGACTTTTTAAGGATTTGGTAAAGACAGATGCACACATTCTTTTTCTCTTTCTGTTGACAAAAAGTGTATGTACAGGACTCCATCATTGTTTTTCCATATATATATGAGTTTTGTCATGTCCTTTCTTTGTTAATTATATTTTCTACAACACCAAATCTTTCAGATCTGTAGCACCTCAGACCACGCCACAAAGACAAGAAGCCACCCTTCTCCGGAAAAAGTTACAAACAACCTTTCATTGTGGTTCTCTCTTAAATAACTTCAGTTCAAATAAATTAAGTATGAAAAGAACCAAACAAAAACATGCTAATGTGTATTACCAAAGTTCAGTTTTCACACATTATATACATGCCTTGTGCCAAAACAAAATGCATTTCTTTTAAAGTTTTCTAAGGATTATGCAATGGGAAAAAAAAAAGATAAGGTGGCTAATATACAAATTTGAAGGGATATGGGAATCCAGAATTGAACAGCAATTTTCACAATCAACCACATTTTAGCAGACACAATATACAGCAGGGAGTTTAGAACTGTTTAAACCCAAAATATTATAAACATTATTTTTTATATAAAAACATGATTTAGCTTACATTTTCAAAAAGAACCGCACTGTCTTTTGTTTTTTTTCCAGAATTAAATCAAAGACAGCCTTGTCATCTTTCCATCACCCAATATTCACTAGAAGAATCATTTCCAAGGCGATCTAGTTTTTGTGCTTCTCTATTTATCCTCAGCTTTTAGTTTTGGAAAGGAGGCCCCTGCAGATCTATGACCCAGCACTCGCACACGATTTCTCTCTCTTTTTTGTTTTTTCTTGCTTGAAGACCCCATGAAATGAAAATTTTATTCAGTTCATGGAGAGCAGCTCTGACAAAATGGAATTAAGAGGAACAGTTATGCAGCTTCAGAGGTGGGTGTTTACCACGTGTTGGTGATAACTACAGTTTAACTCAATCACCAGAAACTGGTAAAAACAGAAATTTTGTGTTCAACTGATGTTCTGACTGCTTGGATTAAGTAATACTGTGACTGAATAGTTATTTATGAGCCAGTCAATGAGCAGAAATGTGTGTACAGACCACTGAAGAAAGCTGCCTGGACCTCAGACTCACAAGAGGTATCAATCAAAATGACATTAGTGAAAGAATGAGGAAAGATTTAACACTAAAAACCTGCACAGAATGTAACCTTACTTACTTCTGCCCCATATCAACACCTGGTGGTTCATTTTACATTTCACAGGGTCCTAAAGCCTAAAAATTATTCCAATGTGACATAAACAGAAACAAAAATAATCCAAAGTGAAACGCTAAACTAACTTCAATACAATTTATACAACTTTTAGAGAGAGGAGATTGACTCTTTCTGTACACCTGAACCTTTTATGTGGATCACAAACTACTGGAAAGAGAACTTTGTAAAGAGGTGTTGGTGTTTCGCTAAACTGCAGCCTGGACAGTGCAGGAATATACAGACGAAAGTACATAGGAACAGCAGGTTTAGCAAATGGTTTTATATACTTGATTGAGTTTATTTGATGCAGTGCTTCCTCTAGCATCTTTGTGTATTCTCTGCTCTAAACAATACCACACGACCTTTTATTACCCCTAGATAATAATGAAAATTATACTGACAAACCTTGCTACAGTGTTACACAAAACCTTCTTCTTATCTTACAAGGGTCAACTGTTTAATTACAAGTCTATTTAGAGGGGATGAGGTTGGGTGGGGGGAGAGGTGGATCATCTAAAAGTACCATATTCAGTGTGATATACACGTATAAGGCGTAAACAGCAAAGATTTTTCATTCAAATAAAAAAAGACGCAATGCATAATCAAAAGCTGTGAGCTAAGCAATGAAATGATGGTCCAGTTAACCATCTACGAAGCATTTACATTGCTACTGACAGACGATACATGAAGGCATTGACAGAAGTTCAATGGCGTCTGTATTTTTAGGCACCGTGTTGATGTGAGATATGATATGCGTTTGTGGATGTGTGTGTGTGTGTGGTGTGTGTGTGTGTGTGCGAGCGTGTGTGTGTGAAAAAAGGGAATATAGTATGTGTTTGGGTGTCTGCTTGGATGGGAACAGGGAGAGGGGATGAACAAGGGCCCATGTAAAGAAGCAGTCATGGTAGATATACAGACTTCCAGGAATTTACGTAAAAGATGAAGAAACCAAACAACTTCAGCAGCACCGGCAAGCTGCCTGTGAACACCGGCTGCCAAAACAAGAAACAAATAAAAATAAAAAAACAAGAAAGAAAAGAGATAAATGATAGAAATGGGCTCAACAGAAGGCTATAATAGGAAAACACTTGGGGAACCTCTGTCTGTGGACTGCCTACGGGTTCCTCGACACGACGGGGGCAGTGGTCAGAGATGGAGAAGTAAAGGGGGATACAGAGAGAGAGAGAGAGAGAAAGAGATACAGAGATCGAAAGAGAGGGAGGGGGAGGAGAGAGCGGCACAGCTCCCTCTGCAGTCTAAATGAAGTATTCTTTCTTTTCTTCTGCGTGTGCGTGGTTGCCCTCAGCGTTGATGATAGCTGTGTCTGCGTCGGGTGCGTCGTCTGCTCCTTTGGCCTCGTTTGTCAAGTATGTTCCTGAGGAAAGAGAGAAAACAAACCTATATCAGGGAAAACAAATACCGAGCAGCCCTGCATGGTGTTTGCTGCCTGAGGCGAAAAACACATCAGAAGACAACATCAGTAATGCTACATAATTCATATACACAACGATGAGAATAGGATGGGATAGTACAGGGTATGTAAATACAACGGAGAGCAAGTGTGTGAAGGCAGCAACGAAATACAACTTCATTGTTCTCCGTGGTGGCAGTCTAGACTTGAAGTTTCTCCTACGAATAATGTGATGCAACTTTCAAGAGTTCAACTTTGGACCCAAGGCTGTTCTGCTCTTTTCTCTCCGTCCTTCGCAAAATCACTTCATGCATCACAGGAATGTGATATATTGTTATTTTCTGAGTAAGCTGGGCTACTCAAAAATGACATCAATATGCACGGGAGTCACAATATACATGTTTTAGGACAGACTATAAAAAAGTTTTATACAATTTAGAATTGTTTGAATGTAATATAATGTATATCCACAAGTTTTAAACTCAGGGCAAATATGCATATATAAATATATATAAATACTGTACATGACTGGACAGAGCAGAATGTCTTCTGTGGGTTAATAACATTAGTGCAACTAGAGAGAAGTTCTTATTGTTTTATTCTGCTACTTTTTTCTATTCAAGGATATCAATGGTTTGGAACTATACTTCCCATAATGCTCTGAGGGATGTAAACAGGAAGTCTTTCCCATTTCACCATGGATGGAGTGACTGAAGCTTTGTTGACACTGTAATAAGTATGCTGAACTAGCTATTAGGGGTTTCAGTTTGCAGTGTGTCCGTGGATGGACAGAGTAACTATCAGTGTTTACTTTGACATGAAGAAAACATAACAATGTGATGACAAAGTCAATTCTAGAATTATGAAGAGCAGATTATTTGTGGATTTACAGACATGGACATGATGTTATCCTCAGCACGTGTCATAACAACATAAATGATGTCTGTGTTTTCAGAGTTTAATGTGTTATGACTGAGAACAAGGAGTGCTCATCCTCCATGGAATTTATGAAAAAAGAGATAATATGACCTCAGTGCACTTGCCCTGTATGTAGGACTGCTCTTTTTTCTTGTACACTTGTAACTTGGGAATTGGGGAAAGTCTCTGAGGTCTAATGGGACAAGTACAACATGCTCCACTAGTTCCACAAGCCTTGAGAGACTCAGGTCTGTTCCACTGTGGTTTTACCTTTATGCCTGGCCAGGTATCTTCCCAGAACAATGATTAAACACAAGGTGACAAAGACCACTACAGCCACCACTCCTCCGATCAAGGCATGGTCAGTGCCGTGCTGCCCCACAGCGTTTGGATCTGAGGAAAGATATGAAGAGAGAGAGAGACAAAGAGAGCGGATGAAGGTGGTGAGGCAGTTGGTGAGGTGTTGGAGTGAGGGCAGAGAAACAGCCAAAAACAGACAATACAAAACAGAGAAAGGAGGAAAGGGAAGATTATTTCCAGCTCGTTCCTGCTCTAATGAGCTGCTGTCATTCCTCTCTCCTTTCACATCATGCAGTCAGAGCAGAACTGCCTAGCTCTCTGAGAATAATAAAATGAGAGAGAGACAGAGAGAGGAAGAAAGACGGACAGCACATTGACACAAAGAGCGTCTACTGGCAGACACACATTCATCCTGAAAAATAAAAAAAGGAATGAAAGAGGGACCCGGAAAGAAGAACTGAATAATTCAGGATCGTCCCAACTGCGACGCAGGACTCCCAAACATGCAAACCGGGGCAGCGGTGGGAGAGTGGTACATAGTAAATAAATCATCACATGGAAAATAAAAAACGGAAAGATCAATCTTCTGTTTTTTTTTTGGTGAGGAAGGATTGTTGTTAGGAAAATGAATTGGGTGTTAGAGAGACAGTACGGGTCCCCAGCTGTTGGAAAAGCAGCCAGAATGATAGAAGAGCCATGAAGATTGAAGAATCTGCATGATGAGGCTGTTCACGCCTCATGCAGAGACCCATCAAAGGTTTCCCCTCGACGTCAACAATAGCTTATTTCCTGTATTCACCTAGACTTCCTTTATCTGCCGCGCGGGCTATTCAGGATAAGAGCACGGATGTGACATTAACGGTGTCCACTGCTGGTGAATGGAATAAAAAAAGCTGACAGTGACGGCAATGGGGGAGATTGGTAATGGAATAGCGTGTATTATTCATACCGGTCCATGACACCTGAGAAATTAGCACTCATCTCATTATCCTCCTCCCAGTGTCAGGCCAAGCCATATACAAGCTGTCATTTTTTTGTGTATCTGGGCTCGTGATGGCTAAAATATGGCGGTGTCAGGGCAGGGCGAGCAGTGATAGACGCTTTAGACACAACACACATTGTGCACTGACACTGTTTCTCTTCAGTATTCTCCTTTTCTTTCTGTGTCCACCCATGTGACCAAATTGAACAGCTGGCTCGCCCTCGCTCCATAACTCTCCACGGTCCGAGTGACCAGGCCGTCACACTTCATCGCCTCCCAGTGGACAAACACACACTCGTACTGACACACACACTGACACACAGGCGTGTGTAGTGCGATTTCACTGTGCTGCAGTTCTGCTTGGTCAGTAGAGCAGAGAGTAGAGGAATGTTCCCCTGGCACGGCCCAGCAGGGCGAGTTGACTTGAGGCGTTTAGTTACACACATGGCTGTGTCTCTTCACCTCTATCCGTCAGGACGGCGAGGGTTTTTTTTTTTTTTTTTTTTTTTTTTTTTTTAACCATCATACACACTCACTGTCCTACTGCTGCGCTTCAGTCTGGCTGTTACACCCCAATGCAACCACAAACAAGCCATGACCATGCATTCGTATGCCCATCTATAGAGTACTACACACTTTGGACATGCAATACGCTGGTGTCATGTCCAAGAGTTTATGCTGAAAGTCAAATCCCTTGATAGAAGAACATGTCTAGAATTGACAGGCTGCTCCTACATGGAGTTTTGTACAGATTACAGTGTAGACCTCATCATGGCAAAATATATGTCTGACGTATCCATGCATCCTATTCACAGTTATATTCCAGTTTTTCTGCAACTGAGAAATATGCTAATGCCTCTATATAGCACCAAAACTCAGAGAGAAGTAGCATATTTAGTGATTTCATAGCAATGCAGCAATTGTTTTAACAGCAGGGCAGCTGATTATGCTGCTTTGAGAAGTTTCTATGGATGTTTTGATGTGTTATTTATACTCTGCGAAGCTTTTGCTTCTTTAGCAGCTGCTGTGAATTGACTTCACCAGCCATCTGCAACTGAGCTAGCCATACAATTTAAGCGCGTTCCACTGATTTTAGCCACCAAAGTCTTGGAGAGTACTTCTCCAGAGAGAGCTGCACAGAGTTTGATAAATCGCCTCAAGCGACGTCATAAGAGTCAGTGTCTGGAGTTCGGTTTCTCGAAACAACAATATCCGGTTTTCTGCACCTTTCAAGCCACCACTGGGTTATTTGATACTGAAGAGTAGTGTATTCCATTCATTCATGAGGCAACAGAAGCCTGTGACATATTCATCACAGCATACGGTGTGTAAATATTTTTCATGCAAGTGCTTCCAAAACATGTTATATCTATTGTGTCCTTATGTATTCTGTTCTGGTCCAATGCTCCTCACAGGAGGAGAAAAATACAGTGAGGCGTACGAACACACACAGAGAAAGGAAATGAAAAAATAGAGATTGATGGACAGGAAAAGGCTGAAATTTTAAGGTGGAGCAAGACGGAAAAGGAAAGACGACAAGGAAGAGCGGAAGGTTATACATTTTTATGGGTCCAAAACACATTATCTTTTAATAAGAGCACATACATTCTTCTCTGTGTGATTTAATAAGAGAGCGTGGCAGAGCAAACTCCTCCTTCAATATTTATAACACTCTCCTTGTCGCCTGGCCTAGTGAGTTGGGCTTGTTTAATAAATTAAAGGGGTTCAGGGCTTCTGTGAGCCACTGCTTGGTCGGACTGAACCAAAAGTGTTACTCTTAAACTGCCCCACTAACTCCTCATCTGATCCGTTTCATTGATGCTGGCTCCATATGGAGTTACTGCAGGATATGGGATAGCGATACTGTGTGGGAAGGATGTGTGAAGGCTGTAAATGGAAACAATATAAATTACAGTCATACTATCTGCTCAGATGAAATTACACTAATTGTATAATTACATTCCTGGAAGCAATGTGAACACTGTACATCAAAATAAAAGCGTGCGTGGTGTCTGCTGTAGGCAAAACCTCCAGAACAGTTCATCGTTCATGACTAAAATGTGCCAAGACACAACAATCATCATTCCAAAAAGCTGGTATATGGATTTGGAAAAATATGTACAGGGGGACACATGAGTTCAAGTGAAAGCTTAAATATTCCATCAAGGCCTCAGCTGGAGAGAAATGATGAGCATGAAAGAAAAACCTCCTCCTCCAATCAGGTCATCACCTCCCATTTTACAGCAACCTGATCTCACCTCCAGTTCTGCAATGTCAAAATGAACTCTAGTTTCTTCACCTCCATAAAAATGTGAATGTGAACTATTAAATATCCATGAAGGGAGGCTGAGTGGAGCGGCTGAGGAGTTCCAAAAGGTTTGACTTTTTGGTTAGTTGTGTTATATGATTTATAAATCTAGAGTAGATGAAGTGTTCATAACAAGCCCTAACTCTACGATTAGCTTCACCATGTGTCGCACCTAAACACCAATGTAAACACAGATCTATCTATCTCCTTGGATCTGATATCTATTTATCTGAAGCTGTGATAAGAATATTCCAGTAACTGATAACATGAATGTCTCATTCCTCAAACACAATATTCACTGTCCTAAAAACTTCACTGGAGTTGTTTTCCATCCTGTAAGTATTATTACAGCGTTGCCTTTCATCTTGCCTCATGACTCCCATCTCAAAAGGGTCTTTCATATTGTAGATTAACATACATCTCTCTCGCTTGCTCCCTCTCTTTGTATAACATTTCTTAATAATCAAAATCCTCCCCCACAGACTTCTTTCTTTTCATTTGGATTACACCTATCTTAGATATAGCTCCATGATGCAATGGGTTCAGTTGCTCAGATCAATAAAGCAGCGGCTAGCTTAAGCATGAGCTTATGAAGCTGCAGTGTCCTTGTGTCTATAGTGCGGGTCAGGGAATCTTTGAGAAAGTGTGTGTGGGCATATAATAAAGAAAATATTAGTTTGTGTTTGAAAAGAATTCAGATTCACTGCACAATCTTTGGAGGCCACGGGAGGTGAGATGTTAATATGATTTTTTTTTTGACTATTTATGAGATAGACCCTCTTATATAAGATGTGGTCTAACCTGAAATAAACGCACACAAGAAACCGAAAAAAGAACAACTTCATGCGTCACCTCTAAAGGCTTCCATCGTACTGAGATCACTGCATATTACTCCACATTACTTCTGCTGCGGTGGAAGTTAGAGACACAAAAGAGTCTGCAAACAGGGAGAAAGTGGCAAAGAGTGTCTGCAGACGTCACTTGTGCGATGAGTCAATTACGCCCAACTTTTTGGGTGAGACTGGAAATTCACCGATCTGCATCTATTGCTAGCTCTACCGCCAAGATGAAAGAGTCCCTGGAGTCTGGAGCAGAGGGCTGAAAGACACATATGCACACGCACCCTTGAATGAATGCACCCATGCATGAGAGTCAGGATGACAAAAAAAAAAAAAGAAAAAGAAAAAGAGGAGATGTTACCGAGACGTGTGTGTGTGTTTGTGTGTGTCCTTGCACATTATTGCTTGCTGGGTCAGAGTGGATTAATTAGATTCTGAAAACAAATTACTTCTGCTAATCATTCAATAAAGCCCACACATGGACTTGGACACTATCTTGAATATTCAACAACCTCCTTCTCTCGTCTCGGAATGAAAAGAAATTGTGGTCAGCAGGGTAACAGCATGAAGTTATAAGCAAAGCAAGATAATTAATCATATGAATTCATTAAGTCGCATGCAAGAATCAATCAATCAAAGCAGCTTAATGTTTGGCGAAATTAATCCACAACCCCCTCAAAAGAGTTATAAAATATAACAAAGGAAGAGGCACGGAGATGACATCAGCGTTAGGCCTGTGGAAACTTTAATCATGACTACACTCCTGCTGCTTTCGTGTCATAAACTGCTGGCTATTTTGGAAGGGTAGCATTGTGTGAGCCGACCACAGAACAAGAGCAGCAGTAACAGGAGCCCACCCAACAATGAGTCATCTTGGAGGACACAAGTTGTCACAAAATCCCCCAAGGGAGACGAGCCAACAAAATTAAATAACTGTCCAGATAAAACTCTTTGTCAACACATGAAAATAGTTCTTCACGTGTGTGTGTGTGTGTGTGTGTGTGCATCCATGCATGCGTGTGCTTCTTCAAGATTACTGAAAGTGTCCTCTGCCATTGAAAGTGAATGAGTAGAAGGGCTATTGCGTGTAATTCATAACACTGGCCCTAGGATCTCTTTTTCTGTTTCACACTTTATTCCAAATTGTTGCTATAATTCTCCCCCAAAGCAAGTTAATGTGATAGATCATCAATAATAATTGCCCAGCAATAAGTGGAAAGACCTTTGCATTATGTTTTAATTTCTCCTGTGATCCTCAGCTTTATGGTGGCGAGTGGATAAGAAAAATGGAGATAAGATGGTAGGTACTGTTCAATATTTAACCATTTCCCCCCAGGGATGCTGCAACCTGAACGTAGCCTTTTTGGTTTAAACACAGCAACCAATCAGCTGCCCCGGACACTTGCCCTCGAGAAATTATGTCTTTTGCTCATCATATGGCCTTACCTGTGCCCTCCATTTAAAGCAAGATCAATAACAATGGAATAAAGCAGGTACAAATCCCTACGAGGAATAAGAATAGTCCCTTGCCTTATTGAGTTTTCACAAAAGGTTTGTCCTCTGTCTAAAGCAGCTTCAATAGGTGAATGTCGGGTTAAAGACATAAAACATCGCCTGTGGAGGAAAATCTGCCCTTTAATCCTGAATCATTTGTAACAGTGATAAAACAGAATTGATTGAAATTTCAACAGTCTCAGTCATAAAACTGAAATGGATATTATGAGGGAGTTTAATTTGTGTTTAGTTTTGACATTCATTTATGCTCTGCTCCAAGTTTTCTTATTAACTCGACTTTTTTTTTTGGAGAACTAGAGCATTAGATATTTTATAGAATGTTGTATGTTGTGTTACATATGCAACCAAAACTTGACTGGTCAATACTACTCAGATAACAAAGTGAAACCAGAACAATGCTGGTGCCAAAATCTTGGTGTTTTGCCAACAGATTCTGAAATCATATGCAGCTATCTGTGGCAGAGCGGGTCGATCCCCGGCCCAAGTGTCCTTGGGCAAGATACTGAAACTACGTCTGTACCACTAAAAATATCTTCAGAGTTAAAACAAAAATGGTTCTGCATGTTGCTGTTCATGACATGAAGTTTGATTCCTTACTGTTGCTCGAAACAGATGTTTTAAATGTTAGAATAGTGGCATGGACTTGGACAAAGATCAGCTGGCTCAATTCTCTGGAAACCCAACAGGGTAAGAGTGATACCGCTTCTATGTATTACTATTCGTGTGCAGCTATTTTGGCCAGCGCTCAGTCGAAAGAGAGTGAAACCACAGACTAATCCCAACTTTTGAACTCTGACCAATCCCTTGGCTCTGCTCTTGAATTCTCTTCGAGTTTGTAGTCGCCGCTATCAAGTTCAAGAGGAGGAGAAAGATCCCTTTGTGTTTTGCTTAAGAGCACTAATCTGGTAAGCTCCGCTTGTCTCCCCCTGACAGTTAAAACCTGAGGTAGCAGCAGAATTTAGCAATACCTTCCAAGTTATGGTATACACTTTGTTTCAGAGTCAAGGTTGTTGGTACATTACTTTACCTCTAACCTTTATTCCTCTCAGGGATCAGCTAATGGACAGAAGAAAAGAGAACTTTTTCTCTGCAGGAGGTAGATGGGTATTACTTTAGTTCTCCACTGGCCGAGACACTAGACATGAATAATTGTTGTCTTCTCTGCAGTGGGCCTTTTTTCTGCTCCAATATGAGGCTACGGGGGCTGGTGTTGGCCACACGGATGCTGATTATGAGAAGTGAATAGTAAGAAACCCCTATGCATGAGTCAACCTTTCAGCTTCCCAAGGTCAAAGCTTATTTGCAAGCCATGAAAAAGCATTTGGCAAATTTTAGAGAACTCAGTGGTGGTGGTGGAGGAGAGAACGTGTGTGTGTGTGTGTGTTTTCAGGAAGGGGGGTCTGATGACATTGCATAGACCTCTGATACTTAGCGAAAGAGTTATTATAGCCATTAAAGCTGGCTGGGCTATTGAAGCGGTGTGTGTGTTGGGCATACCTGCCAGCACTTCATTAATAAAGTGAATCACAGACTGCAGTCCTGCATCAGACTGGCATTATACAGTATGGACTGCAAAACAGAGGAATGTCTTGCATACACTAGCTGCACTCTAAAGGTCAGCATCTGTTAGAATTAACAACATGAGTTACAGTCAGGTTTAGCCATTAGAACCACTGAGTCTACAGTATGAAATATTTATTCACTAATATTGCTGCAAACGCTTCCATTAAATGGAACATTATTACTTTGGCTTACTGTCACTGTGTCACCAAAATTAGATACAAAAGGCTATTGTTATTGTGAAAGCTATTGTTGCAAGTCTATATTGTAAAATAATGTCACATTTCATATCACGCAAGCATATTTTTGTAAATACAGAATAGAACATCTGAGTGGAGAAAGGCTCATCGCCGTGTTCAGAGAGAAAAAGTGCGGGCAGTTTTCAGCTCAGTGGCCAATTTATGCCTGTCATGCAAATGCTGTTTCTCCCTCACTCTTGGACGGTGTGGGATGATATCTCTTTGGCAAATAAAAGACTATTTTTGGCACATGTGAAAACAAGTGAAAGGCATAAAAACTCACACTTTCAGCACCTGGAACTCAATCTTCTCTGAAATCCTTGGTCAAAAATCCCTGAAATGGTAGGTACAAGGAGTGTGGCAGCATCACACAGTAATTGCACTGGTGTTAGTATAATTTGTACAGCTGTGCAAAGCTTATACATTCTGGTTATCTTTAATATTATATCAAACTACCATCTGGTATTTTTTATTTTACTTAAATGTATAGTTTATATGTACTCTAACTCATCTCAGATATTTTATGCTGAATTAATACAGCATCCATTTGGCTGATTGATAGTTCAGCCTTACATTTCTACCTTAGTGAATATGTAGTCCAGCAGCATCGCCTCGCTTTCCCATTGGGCTACGGTTGTTATGGTAGCTTATAACCAAAAAAGACCTCACTTTTGACTCTGAAGGAGTGCTACTATCATAGGCACTCTGTGGTCTTAACATTCAACATCTGGGAGGCCAGATGGAGCACATTATTGCAGGAGCTACAGGACCAGTTTCATCAGAACACTCTTCAGATTGTTGTCGCAGGAAAGAAAAGGATACCAAACCATGATTTACTATGACTCACTGGTTCATGTATGAATGTATGTAAAATAAATATTGACATTCAATGAGATTACTTCATTATTTAAATTCTATCAAATGAATTCATATGAAGGTCTTTTACAGCATGCCTAAGCTACACTGTATCTAAGGTGGTGGAGAAAACCAGTCGTGTGTACTTCACCACAGAAATGAACATACTGTAAATTACTTGCTCTTATTAGTCATACAGTGTATAAAAGTTCCAGTACCAATGGCTGCCATAGCAACAGGGATTTTCCAAGGCATCACACTGCAATTTGATTAGTATGAACATCCAAAGCAACGGCGGCCAGTGCTAAATATTACATATCCAATATATACAAGCCTTTCTGATTTGCCCAGGTTTTCATCCTGGGCAAATAAAATAAGGTGTGAATGCAGATTTGCTGCATCAACTTCTATTTACATTGCCTTGTTCTATGACTGAAGTCATATGCAAGGAGTGGAAATGTATGAGTTTCAAAGACTGATACTGTAGATACTGTATCTACTACACTATCTACACGTGACCTCTTCATGCCTTTCAAGATAAAACTTGAAAGTAACCTTGAAAATAAATGTTCTTAATCAGCTTGTAAAAACACTCTTTTCTAATTTTTCTCTACAGTATCTTTTTTATTTATCATCAACTGCTGTCCAAACTGTTTGTTGCTGGAAGAAGCCTCTGCCTTAGCTGTGACAGTCTTGCGCTGCATGGAAAAATCCAATGTGCTGATGAAGGGCAAGAGAGGAAAGATGCAACCCCTGAAAGAGCTCATCAGGTCTATAATATGCTACTAATCTGCATACAGGCTGTAGTGCTGAAACCTACAATGTGTATTCCGTCTGCACAGGAAGACAACTTTATTAAAAAGACAAAACGCCGTGGTGCTGGTACAGCTCCACAGTTGTTTACTTTCATCCCGAGCCTGTGAAAAGACCTGGTAATAAATCAAGTAGACACATGAAAGCAGATAGGGTAGTATCCTGTGACTGGGGACGCAGTGAAGGAGTCTGATATTTAGATTCCCTGAAGATACACTGAGAGGCTCAGCTCCTCTTGTGCCTCTCTGCACTACACAAACACACATCAGAGAAGAATTGAGACACGCTGATGAGGAATATCCAACAACGTGTGGAAGCCTGTTATCTAACAGGGTCTTCAGAGAGCCGTGAGGGTAAAAGAGAAGGAGCGGGTGAAGGAAAATTGAAACAATAGCTCTGATAGAAAGGGAAACAGCAAAGGAAAGGTAGAGGGGGAGTCAAGACTCCTGCAGGAATTTAAAGATGGTAATTCAGAGAATGCAGCAGTGATGAGGGGAAATTATTCTGAGTGAATGGGATTGTGGAGCACCATGACGTTGAGAGGAATGGAGAGAGGGAGCGAAAAAGCCAAGGACAGAAGGCAAAGTCTCTGACGAGAGGTTGGACACTGCAGAGAAGGGCAGAGAAATAAAATCAGTGTCCAGAGTGTTTTCATATTTATATTATTTTATGTGGATTTAGTTATTTTATGATTTATGAGAAAATCTATAGTCTTACCACACAGGCAAATCATTTTATGCACTAAATATAAATAAAAAAAATAAATTAGAACATGTCCGTTTACACAACCATCTTGAAAAGAACCCATGATCAGGATGATGTATGACTGAGCAAGCTCCTTTGCATACAGCCTATCACAGCACATTAGTTTTACATCGACGTGTCACTCAAAAACTTTGATTGACACATCACTCTGCTGTGGCAGACATGGCGCCACGTCAGCATTATTGCTGCAGTGGTACAGCATGCAAAGAAACACAATCACTAGAAAAAGTGCAAGTCAACCAAAAAAGGTCAGTTTAACTTTTTTCTGAAACAGGATTTGTCCAACTATGCGCACCAATGTGTGATTAAGTGTGCCGCTGAGTCAAATGAAGGTTTTTGAAATACAAACATAGTTGGACATTGTTGACGTCTGAAGGTAAAGCTTACATTCATCATATATTAAGGTTAGATAGACTAAATGACATGTAGGGCAAGTGGCTAAAGCAAATACACCCCACCTAGAGGTTTGTGAAATCAGTTGCAGCTACCCATTTACTGCTGCTTATCTGGGCTGCGGTGATGCCAAAACATCTTTTTCCCCAGCCATGTCCTCCAGCTCTTCCTAAAGCCAGGTGGGGAGATGTAACCCCCCTGGCATGTTCAGTGTTTGCCCCAGGGTCTCCTCCCTGATGGATGTGCCAGAGAGCCTCCGTAGAGAGGCCTCCAGTTGTAATCTTTGTTAGATGCCCCAACCTGCTCAGCTGGCTCCTTTAAAATACAGAGCCATGGAAGAAAATCTCCAGAGGGGATGGCATTTTGATCAGATAAACGAATGAGCTCATCTAACTCCTTTTCATGCAAACAGATCCAGTCTGCAAAGGGGAGTCATGTCATCCATGCGACAAGCCGAAACTAGTTACCATGGAGAAGGTTGGTGCAAAGATAGACTAGTAAATGGAAATCAGTGTGCTACAGAGGACAACAGAACTGCACTATCAGCATTAAGAAGAGATGCTATCCCAAGGCCGCCAAAATGGACACTCTGCACTCAATATAACAGAACTGGTGACCAAGCATAACTGACAGTGTGCTTGTATTATTGTTGACAATACAGACACCTTGCATGCACTCCAACTACAGGACTGGAATGCTCATAACGATGGCCTTACACTCATATTCCTATATTCCACTGCACAAGATACGAAAGGTGCACACACACGTCCACACGATTGGATGCACAAACTCACATGAAACTTGCAGTATCCGTGCAAGACTAATGGTCAACAGCCACAATGAAATCCGCATTGCTTCCCCTGAATTTGAGGTTTGACAATCGTGTGGAGTCTTCTACGCACACTCCAGTGTGTTGGCAGGGTTCACTTTTTTCTTTTTGGGCAACATCCCCAGTCCAGGTCAGCAGTAATCTTTCTTGTGACAACCAGCGGGTAGTTGGGTTGCTGCCATGACAGGCACCAGCGACCCTCTCAGTACAACTTGGTGCAGTCACCCACACAATGACTCACTCAAACATCCACGTCCTAAACCCAAGATGCAGCAAATATTCCTCCAAAGGCATACTGTATGTAGCTGGTACCCCTGTCCATGTCCTACAATTGTTCTAGGTTTTTCCTCACCAAAAAGGTGACATTCAACCTTCAACGAGCATAGGGTCAAAATACCAACACCTCTTTGACTGCCATCTGACTGGAAGCAAACCAGCTAACAACACCTATCCCTGTATGTGGTGGGCCCATGATATGACAATTCGTGAAGGGTTTGGTGTCCGGGGCTGGGTATAGATGGGGTCACTACAGGACGGAGATGGGAACTTATTTATGTTGCATATCAGTGGTTTTATTTAAAGTTCAAATCCGTAGCCATAACTCTGCATGTCGTCAGACTGCAGTCTGCAGAAATTTCAGAAAACCTCAGCATTTTAAATCTCCCCAACATTTCCTTTTTCAGCATCATTATAGATGATGTCTCATTATTCATATTTTATATTATATTATATATTATGATGTTAAAAAGGATTATATCAACAGCTTTCACTCCTCAGAAATAGATTCTCAAAGAACACCAAATAATATTAAATGTAAAAAAGAGCTTTTCAAGTCAGAATTCTCCAAGATTTAACATAGCATTAGAAGTCATGATGAGACATCTCCAGTGGCCAGACATTTTCAGTTGGACATGACATTTGCTTCTTTGAGGTTTCAGGCCACAGAAGTACTTAAGTCTTTGAACTGCCAAGGGGACAGTGGAGTATTTGAACAGCTGGACTCTTTTTGAATACAATGAGTATATTTGAGACTTAGAAAATCTGACAAAAATTCGTAATGTAAAAACACCAAACAAGTTAATTTTAATTGACATGCCCATTATATCTTTGCCCATCGTACAGACATAATATGCATTTATTGCAATCATGAAAGGATAAAAAGGAAAAAAGATAGATGTAATATCAGAAGATGGGGAAATATTTTATCCCAGGAAGTGTGTTTGTCAGGAGGTATCTTTCCAGTTATCTGTGTCTCAGTCTGTCCACATGAGACAGGAGCACTGATGCCTGAGGCAGCGAGAGAGATATAGAAGAGAAGTAATAAGGCAGATAGAGGTAAGAGGGAAGTGGGAATATACAGTAGCATGCTGAGGGGGGTGTGGGAATGCGTGGGATGGTACTGTACCTCTGTTGCCAGTGACTGTGGGGTCTGAGGCGTGGGTGCCTAATAGAGCAGTAGAATCTGGAGGGATGGGATGTAGGGGGGGAGTGGTGGATGGAGGCAGGGTTGTGGGAACGTCTGGTGGAGGGCACAGACAGATACATATACACAAAAACAATACAACAACAACAACAACAGAAATGAATTCACACAGGGGCTGTTAGATAAATTAAATGAGCAACACAAACTTGTAAAGCAAAGGGAAACAAAATGGGGCAAATCAAGGTAATTCAAAGCATAAACAGAAGTCGACTGAAAACTTTATGAAAGTACATTACGAACTTTTGTTGATGCACAGTGATGCACAGCACTACATATGTCAAATCAAGCGTTGCTGATCTTTTTTTGTGGGTCATCAAGGAGGTCATGCATCACTGAAATATATTTGTGTCCTATGTTTTGCATTGTAGCTCGTGAACATTAAATGACCCCCATCACTTCAAAACTGGGTAGCTGCTGTTAAATCCTCTCACATGGTTGAACTTTAAGTGATTCTCTTTGGGTCAGTGTTCATGTGTGCATGTACTTGTAGTATAACTCTTCAGCATATATCCTATAGGGCATGTGGGCTACATTTCATGAATAAAGTATGTTCACCAAGTAAAAGACAAGAGTAGAGTTTGACTGTTTCCACATGGGTGGGAGTAGCCTTTGGGTATACTGTATCTTAGGCAAAAGTCAAAATCTGAAAAAGAGTGATGTAATATGTACTGGGTTATGTACTAAGTGTAATGGGGTTATATATGTTGCGAGTTGACATCTTCATGTTACGTTAGAGTCATAATCCTTCATATTTTAATTGCGATTTGAAATGTTCTGTCTTTGAATGTGAGGGTCCTTTCTGTAGCAAGAGAACAGGATTAACCTTGAATCTGCTAACGTTGGCTAATGTCTGTGGAGACAGATCCAACACAGAGAACTTCCCAGCACATGAAAATGAAGTAAAATGAAAAGAGGAAAGTAATTTGACAAATGATTTATGCCAATTATACACATTTGCAGATGACTTCACAAAAAGGTAGCCGAGCTGTCACTACCGCACGCTTTCCCGCTATCACATGTTGAAGCGACAGAAAAAAAACTGTCTGAAATCTTGTGTGACAAAGTTAATGAGGTTACACTACCACCTTGGCTTTTATGTTTATGCCACTCTGCTTTTTATGGTGAGCTTGAGGCTTTTAATTGGCTGTGGTACTCTTTCTCAGGGCCAACTGTCCTGCGTGTCTCTGTGACATTTCAGCCTTAACATGAATCACTAAGCAGCTAAGTACATGTCTTCAGGAGAGAGGGAAGGGATAAAACGTCTCCTCGTTGGAGGGGAACCATTAAAAAGGTATTTTCCAAGAATTATGGCGGCAATTGTAAAAGGCTAAAAGGTGTGCTAATCACTAATGAAGGGTAGGAACAGACTGGGTGACATTTCAAAAGAACATGTAATGAATCTGGATGGGACTCTTTGACCCTCCCATACCCAACTGCCTCTTTTGAGGCACAGAATTTGTCAGTTTAATAACGTCGCCGTCATTAGGTGCATTGGTTATTCTTGCTGTTGCATTCAGCTGGCATTTGAAGGAATTGTTAGGTGCACACAGAAGACCATGGTATGTGGGTTAATCTCAGAAATATGCGATGAAGCGAGCAGACCGATGAATTATTAAAGGGGGATAATTACATTATCTTATCTAATCAATATGCTGCTAACTGTGGTAATTTAACTGGCATGGAGATCAGACTGTTCATGCTTACCTGTGGTGAATTCTGCTTGAGATTTTATCTTGTCCTTCACTTAATTTGACCCATTTAAAACTCAGCACACACTGCTCCACGGAAGCCCCGAAAGCCAGCGGAGTAGTCGAGTCTGATCTAAATTGTTTTCTCTCCTGCGTTTATGACTTAAAGGACGTGTATGATTTAGTGGCATCTAGTGGCGTGATGGCTGATTGCAACTAACTGCAACCATTTGCCTCACCCTCTCCTTTGTAATTTAAATGAGAAACTACAGTGAACATGGAACCCATGAAAAAAGCAAAAGGTCATATCTCAAACAGCAGTTTAGTTTGTCTGTTCTGGGCTACTGTAGAAACATGGCGGTTCAACATAGAATTCTCAGCAGAAGAGGACACAAGTCTATAATAAAATGCTCATCCAAAAGTGACCAAAACATGATGAGTGTTCATTTCAGGTGATTATACTATAATAATAAAACATTCTATTTAATTTCTGCATTATTTTGTAAATAGATCTCCCAGTCTTACACACTGGACCTTTAAGAACAGCTGAAAAAGGTTTAGTGGTAATGGTGCATGGATATTTATGTTGCTGGTCCCTCATTTTGATGGTATACATAGGCTCTTACTGTGGAATATTTAGTTTCATCAAATATAATAATATATATAGGGTATATCATTATGGCACAGAAAAGCCTCTAGTCAAATATTTAAACGCAACTTCACAGTGGTGTATGATTTTCCTCCATCGGGTCATTTATTATGTTATTTAGCATTTGCTGTGCGGCCATGGCCAGCAGAAAGCACTTCATGAACTATTGATACTAACCTTGCATCCTGCGCTGGCTTGGCATCTGGTTATTACTGTACCCCCGTTCAAGGACAGTCAAGAACATACTAGAAATCACTCTAGCTCTGGCAAAGCATAGCCATCGGCACCTGAGAGGTTTAGTCTCATATTTTTCATCAGATTAGGTCTGCTTTTAAAGATGAGAGCAAATGAAACACCCCCTAGGTGCATGTAATAAGAATAATGTAATATTTTATTGATCCACTTTGGGAAATTCATTTTTGCCTCCAGTCAATTCGGTCTCTCTGGCCAAAAAAGACTAGCTGCCTTTTTGTCCCTCATCACACACTGTTTAAGTTCCTAAAACGGAGGGGAAAAAGAGATGTGTCATTGCTCTGCTCTTTTTTTTTTTATTACTTAATGCCAAGAGACAAATGGCAGTGGAGAAAAGGATGAGCTATCTGTTTTCCCCTCACACTGAGTCCCTTTCTCCTCCACCTCCTGGCGTTACTAGGAATTACTTATCCTTCCTGGTGATATTCCTGACAACGCAGCACTAAATTCTACCTCCCTCACACATTTCCCTCCTGGTGAGTGTGTGTGTGTGTTTGGAGGATCTGGGACGCAGGTTTATTTAAGGAAAGGCGTTGGTGGCATTTGTGTCACCTGAGGCCCTTATTCTCCCTGTGAGAGATAGTACCACTAATCACTCTTAGCACTGATACAGTATGCAGATCAGGAGGCATTATAATCCTGCTTTTTGCAACAGTTTTGGTGCTCGTGCCTGTGAGGTTCATACTCCCCACTATTTATATATAACATTGCTATAGTTCACGGCGTCCTCTTGTAGCTTTTGTTCCTTTTACAGGTCGTTCATCTGTCAGAGGTGTCAAATGAGTAACTGATGAATATTTCTCTCTGTTCTTTTGCATCTGATCACAAGAACTATAGACATAGTAGCTTTTCTTCTGAACTCACCATAGACGTAGAGTACATATTCAGCACTGCTGGTCCCTAGGTGGTTGCTGGCTTCGCAGCGGTAGGTGCCATTGTCTGTCTTGTTGAGTGAAGTGAAGGTGAGGTCCCTCCCCTCTACAATCATCCTGTCCAGGTCAGGGAGTTCACCCCCGTCCTTTGTCCACATCACAGGATCCGGCCTGTGAGGTCAGAGGATGTGAAAGAGAAACAAGGCGTAGTGAGTGTAGCTGTCTGAAGCATTATGGTTAAAGCCGACAACAACTAATGCAGAAATTGAGTGACTTACGAAGGGTTTCCTTTGGACGCACACTCCAGCTTTAAGTATTGACCCTCCTGAGGGACGTCAAGGGAGTGGAAAATCTCCACACGAGGAGCATCTAGGACAGAGAAAGAAGCGTGGGTCACTGATATGGAATACATATATTATTATTATTGACAGATCTTAGTGCTGCATTTGACACCATAGACCATCAAATTCTTTTACAGAGACTGGAACATCAGATTGGCATCAAAGGAACCGCCCTAAGCTGGTTTAGGTCGTATTTCTTAGATCGATCTCAGTTTGTTCACGTCAATGATGAATCCTCCGTACATACCAAAGTCTGTCATGGAGTCCCACAAGGTTCTGTACTAGGGCCACTTCTATTCAGTCTATATATGCTTCCTCTAGGGAACATTATTAGGAATCACTCCATTAATTTTCACTGTTATGCTGACGACACCCAATTATATTTATCAATCAAGCCTGATGAAACTAATCATTTAGCCAAACTGCAAGCATGCCTTAGGGATATAAAAAGTTGGATGACCTACAATTTTCTGATGTTGAACTCAGATAAAACTGAAGTTCTTGTAATTGGACCCAAACACCACAGAAACTCTCTTTCCGGAGACTTGGCCACCTTAGACGGGACCACCCTGGCCTCCAGCTCCTCCGTAAAGAACCTTGGAGTTATTTTTGATCAGGATTTGTCCTTTAATGCCCACATAAAACAAATTTCAAAGACTGCATTCTTCCACTTACGTAACATTACCAAAATCAGACGCATCCTGTCCCAAGCGGATGCAGAAAAACTAGTCCATGCATTTGTTACTTCTAGGCTGGACTACTGTAACTCTCTATTATCAGGCTGCCCCAATAAGTCTCTTAGGACCTTGCAGCTAATTCAGAATGCTGCTGCACGTGTTCTGACAGGAACCAAGATCAGAGATCACATCTCACCCATTTTGGCTTCCTTACACTGGCTACCTGTTAAATCTAGAATAGAATTTAAAATTCTTCTCCTAACATACAAAGCTCTTCATGGCCAGGCACCATCATATTTAAAAGAGCTCATAGTTCCCTACTACCCCTCTAGACCACTGCGTTCTCAGAATGCAGGGTTCCTTGTGGTTCCCATAGTTTCCAAAAGTAGACTGGGAGCCAGAGCTTTCAGCTATCAAGCTCCTCTTCTGTGGAACAAACTACCTTTCTGGGTTCGGGAGGCAGACACGGTCACCACATTCAAGACTAGACTTAAGACTTTCCTTTTTGATAGCGCTTATAGTTAGGGCTGGCTCAGGCCTTCCCTTAGTTATGCTGCCATAGGACTAGACTACCGGGGGACCCCCCCCCCCCCCCCCCCCCTTACTAACTAAACTTCTTCCCCGGAGTTTCTGTGCTTTCTCGTCCAGCAGGTTCTCATGGATCGTGAGTGCTGCTGTGGTCTGCTGCTGATGTCCATGCCTTACTGTAAAGCCTCTCTCTCTCTCTCTCTCTCTCTCTCTCTCTCTCTCTCTCTCAATGTAAAGCAGTTCGATAACCCTTAGAGTCCGCATAACGGGGCCTGAGGTTTTATTGTTCTGTCAATCGTTATCTCTCTTACACCTTTTCTTTGGATATTACTAACTACACCTCTTCCCCGGAGTTTCTGTGCTTTCTCGTCCAGCAGGTTCTCATGGATCGTGGCTGCCGCCGTGGTCTGCTGCTGACGTCCACCATATTTAGCATTACATGCCATATATAGTCATTATTGCTACCATCCCGACTACAGCTTTGTTGGTTAATGACTTATTGCTGCTGTGCATCTGTGTTCCACTGCTACTGCAATCACCTCACCATTTATTGTAATTGATTGTAATTGTACAATATGTTTGTGTTGATTGTTCTGTACATGTGACATCCATTGCACGTCTGTCCGTCCTGGAAGAGGGATCCCTCCTCTGTGGCTCTTCCTGAGGTTTCTTCCACATTTTTTCCCTGTTAAAAGGGTTTTTTGTGGGCAAGTTTTTCCTCACTCGGACCGAGGGTCTAAGGACAGAGGGTGTCACTCCCTGTACAGATTGTAAAGCCCTCTGAGGCAAAATGTGTTTTGTGACTTTGGGCTATACAAATAAAATTTGATTTGATTTGATTTGATTATTATTATTATTATTATTATTATTACTGTCTAATGAAACTATGTATGTATGAAACAGGGTGATGAAAAAAACTTTTTTTCTCAGAATTTAGCTCCCAAAATGAAGCTAAAACTCTGCAATGAGACATATTAAGCATGAAAAATGAAAATCTATGTTTACACAATCATCTGATATGTGATATGCTCTTTTTTTTAAAATAAACTGTTCAAACACAATGCGGCTAGTTTGGAGTCTTCACTGTTTTGTTTATGTCCACCTCAGCTGGTAAGCTATCACAGCACATTGGTGGGGTTTAATACTGGGGCCTTTCTGTGTGGAGTTTGCATGTTCTCTCCATGTCTGCATGGGTTCTCTCCAGGTGCTCTGACTTCCTTTTTTCCTTACTTACAGGTTAATTGGTCACTCTTAATTGTGCGTAGGTGTGAATGTGAGAGTGAATGGTTGCCTCTAACTACTGAAAAATGAAATGAATTGCTCCAGCTCCACAGTGACCCAGATGAGGATAACGGTTACACATAATGGATGGATGGATAGAAATCAGCATAATCCAGGCTAATCAGTCTGACTCGATTCAGACTTGATAGGTGGTTTTCATTGAAAACACAGCTACTCCATGACTATCTTGATATTAAGTTCCTAAAGTGTTCAAAATGGTAAAACTGTTTTTTTAAGAAGTTTTCTTTGAACAAAATGACCCGCCTTTTCACAATATAATTGAAATATCATTATGTAAGATGTCAGCCTGGCCCCTGTAAGATTTTGATAAATTATACCCAAGAAAGGAACTGTCATGTATGTTGTCTCATTCTAAGAATATTGTAATGATTCAAATGAAGTATGTGGAGATTTTCAGGGATGATAAATTATTCAATTTTCACACAAAACACATGTAATGTAAAAATGGCAAAGGAATTATAAGAACTCTAAACACCTCTGCAATCTTATAGTTTAAATCAGCTAACAGGATTCTGTAGCCATGAAAACATTTTTCTTTTCCCCTTATGCCCAGGTGTACAGTACACTCTAGGTGTGTGTGTGTGTGTGTTTGTGCATATCTTTGTGTGTGTACACTCACAGTGGACCTCCAGCACTTCAGTGGCCTGCTGTGGCGTCTGTGTGAGGGCCACATGGTCCACTTTGCAGGTGTAGGCCACTCCATCATCATTTCTGTCCACGTGCAGCTGCAGAGAGCTCCGTACTGTAAATGTCTTCCCGCTTGCATTCACCTCTTTGGCACCTTCGAAGACAGTTGCACATTGTCACAGAAGCAGAACATTAATCTTGCCAGGTGTGATGGCCACACACAAACATGAAGCCCCCCTGTGTTTAAACAGTTCATTAAAGGCTTGCTTCAGAAACACACACTGGTACTGGTATTCATGATAGTTCTTGGGCATTTTTGGGTACGCATACCATGAGTCCCGTGAGAATCCGACACTGAAAAATGCTTTACACAAAAGAACTCTTTAAATCTAAAGTTTACTTTTCCTCTGGAGGCTTTTTAAATCACCTCTGACCTCACAAACCATCTCTGCCGTTGGCTTCCCGTGTTTCACTGCTCCCACACAATGTCGTCATCTCACCAAAGAGTTGCATGCTTCACTTCTACTTCACCATCATTTCCAGCCTCATTGGGACAAAAACATTACCGGGGCCAATCAGACGTTTGGCAATAACTTCAATCAGCCTTGTTGCAAAGTGTCATTATGCACAGTCTTCTCCATCTGTACAACCTGCTCTCAGAGCGGTCCCTGCAACACCTGCCTTGTAATCCCAACCAAACAGCTGATCCACCTCTCTGTGCCCATCAACACCACAATCATTGCCAAGGCATTGGAGAACTCCTCCAACCCAGCTTCCTCAAATTATCTACATGATGTCCTGAAATTTGGCTTGCTCCTAGATTGCATCATTTCCATTTTTTGCTTCATTTGCGTCCCCGATGACATCGGCCTCAGATAAGCCAAATGTGTTAGATTAGAGTTTCATGACCAGCCCTGGTGACACCAATCTTTGACCACCAGATTTAATGTCCTTGAAGTCTCATTGGCCTCTAATAAATCATCATGCATGAAAGCAGCGATGCCCACAGAGGTCTTTTCTAACTCAGAGATGACTCCGACACCTCTTTCTTTCTCCGTCCCCATTGAACTGTCTTTGAGCCTGACTCTGTGCATGGTTACTACGAGCTGGATGATTGATTTTTACCACTCACTACATCTTCTTACACCTTAACAAGCCTGTAAAAGTAATGCAGAAAAAAAAAATCATACCTAAATAATTGACAGTTGAACAGTTGCCGCATTCAGGTAACAGGAGACGCTTGACAACATCTGCCAGCTTTTTGAGAAAGCCTCAGCCTACACACACGACATGAATGTTCCCAAATATAAAACCTGTTAAGTAGGCGTTATGTACAGCGAATGACCATCGTCTTCCGGACCACGATTCTAAGTAGCAGTTGCACCTCTCCACTGCTAAATCTGCTTTCATCTACGAGCTGTTTCACAACTTAATTACTTATATGTATCCATCACAATCACATCTGTTCAACCAGTCAGCCGATATTTTAAATCATTTTATTTTATTTTATTCATATTTTAATACTGTATTAGTTGCCCAGGCTTATCTTTGCATTCAGGTGTTGCCCTCCTTTGTAAAAATCATGTCCCCTTTTTTTCTCATCATAGCAAATTCAAGAAAGTGGCAGTGTATGCACCGCCTCTCTCTGATGCTGGCTGCCTTTGTTTGTATCTCCTAAAGAGACGTGTTTACGCTCCATATCCTTCTCTCCTCTGTGCTCATCTGCTCCACTTTCTAAGTATTCCACCCCACTGTCTCCTCTCCCTCTCTATCGTGCCAATCAACTATTCCGCTCAGTCACTTCCCCCCAACTGAAGCAATGAGCCCGCCTCCCCTAGAGATGAATGACTGACAGGTCTGCAGTGTTAGCAACATCCATCCAGACAACAGGAGAGAGGGGAAAATGGCTGAAATTCTTCACAGGGAAGAAATTGCAGGAGACAGAGGAGAGTGAAAAAGAGTGGAGGACATCAAACATTTAGTATCATGGCATGCGTTAGCAGTTAGAAACACTCATACTATTTCTATTTGTCATTCCACACCCTCATAGACTGCTTCTCTGCCTTTTTGTCTCTCCATCGGTTAAATATGTCTTTTTCTTCAGCCCCGAGCTTCCTTCAACAGATTTATTGTTTTAAATGTTTTTTTTGTCTGTTTTTCTGTTCTCCTGTTCATATTTGAACACAGTTGTGAGGTTAGTATTGGGAATAATGAGTATTCGGTTTAAGTGGTGCTTTAATCAAACACTCTATTCAGCTGACACAATGAGATGAGATGAAATGAGTCATACAGTGACTCTGGAAAATAAAATCACATCTCATTTTTCTAGATTACTAATTTTTGTCTCTCAGTAGAAGTTTTTTTTTTTTTTTTTTTTTTTTTAAATATGTCAGTTCAAAATTCCAAAAGGCATTGTCATGCCTTTGTCTTAACAAACTAAATAAATCATCCTGACATCCAGAATGTAAGGAAAGGAGCTCCTATAGCAACTAGCCTAATATTCTGCCTGTATAAAACTAACTTATTATTACAGGAAAACACAAGATTTCTTCTCAAAGTTAGCTCAAGATCGAGAAACTCACTCTCTATAATAATGCTGTGTTTAGATTCTTGCCACGTAGTTATTTGAAGGGACTTTGATTGCCTCTGTATGGTTCAGGATAAGAGTACTACAAAAACTGACTTGCTCACCCAAAGTCGGAGTTCAATAATACCCCACTGTTAAAGTGTGCCAATCTGCATCCACTCTGTTGGCGTCTACACTATTGTGTGTGTGAGTGCATGTGTGTGTGGGGGGGAATAGGTATAATTGCTCTATAAATATCTAAGCACAGCTGAAAGGAGCAGCTAGCATCGATGCCATTAAAGCGCAGGCTTGTCAATCAAAAAACTCATCTGGCCAGTCTCATACCACATATGCTTTTTTTTCACTGCAGTTATTGAACACGTCGAAAACGTTGGGATAAAATGACACAGCCGCTGACTTACTTTGAGCTGCCACCGGCAACGTCACACATTGTTGGCTTTTATGGCGCATAATGTTGGGCAGAAATAATAAACAGGATTGCTGGTGTTTGAAGCCTTGATATCCAGAAATTGTCAAACTTGACTGAGCACAGATATCTTCTTCAACGGCTTGAATGAGCAAAGATGGTGATGTGGTTCAGCCATTGTGGGTGACTCCTACGTTCTCTGCCCTCTGCAGTGTTTCTGTTTTCAGATCAAACTCACAGAAAAAACTGTAGGTACGTAATCATGAGATTTTGAGAGTTTCTATAAAATGAACAATATTTCTTGGCCATCTTGCGCATTTATCTCTGTCTACTCCAATGACATAAATCAACATAAATATAATGAATGGACAGCTTAAGCATGATGTGACCCATAGGTTTCTGAAGCACAGTTTTGAAGCTGAAAATATGTGGTGCTGGCAAACTCCATGTTGGTTGTTCCGCATCCCGTCTAATCAGAATAAAGGCAAAGATGCGGATCATTGACGGACCTATGGCAGGCTGAATGATGCCTCGGAGCTGAAACAACAGCACCTACCTGTCAATCAGAGCCACCACACTGTTTTTTTTCTGCATAACTTTAAGCCTTAATTTGAATGGGTCCATCAAAAGAAGAATTCACCCTCAGTACAGCTGTCATGAAAGAGGAAATTAGCTATAGAGACCAAGTAAACATGTTTATTTCTGCTGTGAAGTTGGACATTTTAATACCGGCTCTTATGGAGATTGGTATGTTCTGTAGCCAGCCTCAAGTCGCTCCTTGAGGAATTACAGTTTTTGGAATTTCCGTATTTGTGTCATTTCCCAGCTGTGGAGGTTGCCGCTTAGACTACTCATGGTTAAGACGCTGTTTTTGTTTTTGTGAATTTCTTTGGGATGATTTGGATTTGGAAACCTTGAGAAAAAGCTTGCCATGGGTTTTCTGTGCTGCGTATGTGAGTCTTAATAGATGTTTGAGGGCAAATGGGAACAAATTTTATTGTCAGAAGATCAATCACAGCCACCCATTTAAAATGGCTGAACCACTATACAAAGACAGTTGTGCAGATTAACAGAAGGTATGAGATGTGCATTTTTACATAATCTACATGATTTACATAGACATTGTTGGGAATTTCAACATGTACAAAAAAGGTCTT
Organism: Nibea coibor; assembly: GCA_023373845.1. Lineage (NCBI taxonomy): Eukaryota > Metazoa > Chordata > Actinopteri > Sciaenidae > Nibea > Nibea coibor. The sequence continues at coordinate 4,018,852 of CM041733.1, read as the reverse complement.
TTCAAATTGTGTATGATTTTTCTAACAGAAGATCCCATCCTACCATATTCACCTGTAATACCTCTCCTTAACAAAAAGCCCTGGCAGTGTTTGGCTGTGACTGCGGCGCACTGTTCTGTGGGTGGCTGCTCGGAGCCCTGCATCATCGGTGTGAGCCAAGACAGAGCCTTGGAGGATTAGAAATTTAAATGACAGGCGTAAAAAATGTAAGAATCTGACCATTTATATGGCATTTCACAGGAGAGAGGGACGATGCAAGAAGAGGAGATGAAGGGACGGACAAGAAAGACAGAGGAGGACTGCTGGGGTGGGGAAAGGAATCATCAACAACAGCGACAGAGCTGATTAATCCTGGCAGCGGGGGGTCCGAGGGCTGACTCAATATATCCTGAACTGCATCCCATCTGAGATTTAAAACAATTTGCTGAAACAAGAACAATATAAAATCACCTGTGGGCGAGGGTGAGGATAATCAAAGTATATAAACACTCATGTAAATAGAAAGCCAACACGATGTAGATAGAAAAGAAATGGTAGGTAAACACTGAAGCAATGAGTATGACTACACTTTAAAGGTGTCTGTAGATATACAAATTCTTAATTCTAAGCTTACAAAATCATGACTATTCTTATTTTCAGGTGATTACACACTCGCGAAAACACAGTCACAACATATTCTGTCCCAGTTTTGTCATATCCCGTGAACAGAATAAATCTTACACACCGGACCTTTAAAACAGGAGCGCTAATACACAGCAGGCTCCAGCTCAAGTGAGGTGTAGAGATGATATATTGTGCCCTTCTCCTCTTCTCACTTATTTTGGCTACTGTGCAGTGTTCAGGGAGTTGTTGGCAGCCTGGAAGCATCCTCCCCAGTCTGACCTATCTTACCAGCTCGACTCTTGCGCTTAACTGACGGGTGACTACGGCCAGGGAGCGCTGTTAAATGTTAGGAGAGCTTCTATCAGTGGCTGGCAGACGTGTATCTTAATGTCCTTTCTGACATGAAACTCCCTGAGAATTCACGGCGAGGAAGTGTCTATGAAGGCCGTTTTTTTTTTTTTTCAGTGGCCCTCAAAAGAGAGGTCTGGTTGGCCTCGGTGCCTTGGCATTTAAAACTAGACAGGTGCTCCACCTCCAGGATGTTGCTCTTAATGGGCATAGACAGTGGGTGTAGCAATCTGACCTCGTCTTCTTTGCCACAGTCTGCGCACAAGTCTGCCAACATGATCACACACTTATGATGCCATAGAAGTTGGCTACACCTCGGCACGGGCATATTTAATCAAGGTGATACAAGACCAACGAAAGAAAGAAGAGGAAGAGACATCCGTGCTCAGGATATTTCTGCTCATTCTAGTCACGTTTTGATAAACACTGAACGATGTAACAAAGAGATGTAAGACAACACAAAACCAAAGCGTTTTGCCTCATCTGAGCCCACTGCCTTCATGTTATCCACTATATCTCATTTCAGGCATGTGTGTGCACATTGTGTTTGGGCACGCATGCGAGCGCTTTGGTGCTTGTGCCGCACACGTGTGCAGGATAGAGAGGCTGAATATGTGTTTTTGTGTGTGCATCTTTTATTCATGCAACTGTGACTTGCAGGAGCCATCTTGAAATTACATCTTTAATGGTTATTGATCCACTCTGCACCCCAGGGAGCTGGATAGTATAAATGTAGTCCCAACACAGACTTTTTTTAAATAGTCTGCGAGGCTTTCTCACACTGGCAAAACAACTGGAAATGCATTTTCTTGTAACTAGAAAACTTTATATTCCTGAAGTTAATTCCTGATTTTTAAGTCTTCACAATGTCAGCAGTCTCAACATTGTCCTGAAAAAAACTCCGGGAGCTATCGCCTGTTCACTTCCCTCAATAGCTCTTTCCAGCGCAAACCTTAGAATAATGATGGCCACCTTATTCTGCTCTCACTCACAGTAGTCAAGGACAATTACCCATAAATGAAGAAATAGCCAGCACTATTTCAAAAGGTTGTTCAGCCACTGTTCAAATCTTCAGTGAATGGGCAGGCTTGAGTGATAGCATACTGAAAAGTCGTCAGACGACGACTGAAGTATAGCGCAGGTATGTCTTCAGTAATAGTTCCTTGTCCTTGACTAACAAGTTTGACAACAGAATGGAGATGTGGCAGCGGGCGAATCTGAATTAAATCTTTGTGTCCCCCCCCCCCCCCCCCGTAAGCCCCGTTGGAATCGAGTTATCGTGTGACATGATGAAGCAATAACCTCCACAGTTTAGGTCAGAGACTATGATAATACGAGACCGATAGCGAACATCCCCGCCCTTCTTTGAAATAAATATTCATTTCATCTCTGCCTGGCTTGGTCTCCACACAGCTCCCTCTGGTTCAGTGGTGTGTAAACAAGTGCTACATGTGGTGATATTGGCAAAGGTCTCTCTGGGTTATGGTGTGTAACTGAGATAGAAATATATCATTACTGGGTGGGGACTGCGGGGATCTGAGGGACAAAGAGACTGAGAAATAAGAATATTGGATTCCGCTCCACACACACAAGCTTATGTCCTTACATACAGGCTGTCTTGCCCATCTGTTTTGCTCATGCACACACACACACACACACACTTAGCATAGGGTGTCCGTTAACTGCATGCGAATGCTTGATGGACTGCTCCAGTGACTCTGCCGGTAATATAATCTTCTCTATTCCCCCAGATCCCACACCAATATGTCACAATTGTCATTTATTCCCAGCATGGTCACCCCCAATCAGATGGCTTTTTCACGTTGAACACACCCCGATGCTGTCAGGATGATGAACACTTCAAGCACGCACACACACACACACACACACCTACACATGCATACATACATTGTGTATAAACACGTGTCGCCCTTTGTGCTCATGTTTATTGATTCAGCCAGTTTTAAGGAGAAAGTCAAACCTCCAGAGAGTGGGCTCACCGGGTTAGTTACATATAATGCAACACACAGTTGCGCTCACATCTGCCGGCGTATAATAAGTTAGACTATGTCCAGATAATAATTCACACCTTCTTATTACCATGAGAAGGCAGGAGATCCATTCATGGTGTGATAAAATGTGTAAATGTGTATGTGTCAATCATAATCTTTAGAACAGACTTTTTTCTTTTCCTGAACTAAACATGTCCTCAATACGTCTGACAAGCACATCACACTGAGCGATGAACTGCTAATTAAAAACAGACACCTACTTATCAGGGAAGAGAGGGTATTAGTCAGGGGATCAGTGTTTCCTTCACCTTTGAGACAGGCGACTCAACATTTATACGTCTTTTTCTGAGTTTATGCATTATTTATTTATGAGTATGATAAAAAAGATTGTGGTGACAAAGTTATCCACTGGAGGAAACACGTAAAGTTCATGGATTTGGTTTGATTCGAGGTGACCTTCTGCAGCGTTAACAATCAGATTGGGAATTTGTCTTCACAAAGACACGCTTTTTTTTTAGCACAGGGGATGTTCTGAGGAAGTCTGAATAAACACGATGACATAGATTCAATATCATCTCTCAACTACAGTTAATTAATTGGAAAGATAGCATGATATCTGATTAAAACTGTGTGGAAAACCAGCATTGATTTGGGCTAATCTGCTTGCTTATCTGGACCCTGGGAAACCCTAATGCGAGATAGCAGGCTGAGCTGTCTGGTCTTAAGCTCGGGTAGACGGAGTGTAATAGTAGATGCTCAGAGAGCTTTTCGGTGAATTCAGCGAGGGCTGAAAACATCACCTCCGATCGAAATTCTTGGCGAGTTCAAAAGCAGATCTGACAAGAATCTTCTAATCTGACATTTGTTTAAAGTCTCAAGGTTGTGCTTTCTGTTCTGGGACAATGTTGCCAAGATTTCTTTTACAAAGAGAAAAATGAATGCTGACGTTCTTTTCTGTCCATCCTTTCTTTGCATAAATCAAATGCAGCAGTCTGTTATTTCTCTATAGCAGGCTTATGCTACAAATCACAGACGGTTGCTATGGACTGGGTTGTGATCATGGACTCAGGACAACCACAGCAGACACAATAAAATAAGTTTAAAGTCAAAAAAGTTGATTTCTATAATACCTAGCAGTGCATTAAGCTTAATAATGTACAGTAATTGGGTCACTGTAGCAAAATAAAGCATGACAAGGTGACGCAGGAGCACGATGCAAAACGCAGGGTCTTCAATCACCCATAAAACCTGCTTCCTGTATCATTAGTTTCAACAGTGGTAAGTACAGAATACCTTCACACGGAAGGGCAAACCTGAACAGCCTATTTGTGTCCTTCCAACCTTGTCACAGTGAATAATATACAGATATAAAAACATACAAGGCCTGAATTAAAGATAGTCGTGCACAAAGTTAACCAGAGAATTATAGCATGTGACCTCAATAAGAAAGCATATCCTCCTGAGAATACCTTCACTTTAAACCACCAAGGATGTCTCTGACTACCTGGTAACTTTTTTTGTGGTAAATTAAAAGAACATTATGTCCTGGCTACATTTCCATTTGCCTTACGGGGAGCTCCTCTCTTAGTTGTGGGCCACTGGGAGAAGCAATAATCACCCACAGAGACACAAGAAGCCTTTAAGGAAAAACACTCACTCTGATAATTAGTGTACACTCACTTCATATTTACAATTCGTGTTCCTCAGAAGGGCAGCAAGAGGAATATATAAAGTTATATAAAGTGGAGTGATGAAGTGCGACTACTTGAGTGACATTACAAAAAAAATGTAGCAATACGCAACTTGGGATTCCATCAACAAAGAATTTTATAATGAAAGACTGCAACAGATATTGTTTATAGGACGTAAGGGTGTGATCATGGCTGTAGGGAGTAACAAGTGGATCATCTGCAAAACACGAGGTTTCATCAGCGTTGATGAGCAGACGCATAGGAAGCACTTAGCATGTTGGTTCTGTGCAGTGACTAGGTGTCTAGTAGAAGTGTGTTTAAAATACTGCACGTAAAAAACTACTGTAAAACACATGGTGCATTCATTTAAGAGCAGCAATGTGTGCCAGATACAAGACAGGCCTAGCCAATGACCTAAAAAACTGATAGCACCAAGAGAAAGCAGTAATATGCTAATTTAATCATGCATTATTAATTCTTTGTATAAGCAAGAAAATTAACTCTGTGATGTGTTTCACATTTTAAATGTGCTTTTACTTTACATTTAACTTGAATTCTCACTACTGATGTTCAGTCATCTGTTGGGTATTGGACATTTCCTTCCAAACCTGTATTGCTTTTTAATTAAAAGTCTTTTAAAATTTCATTTAACTTTGAAAAAGATGATTTGCATTCTGTTATCCAGCTTTGTGAAACAGCAAAGAACCCTTTGTGAAAGTTCTGCAGCAGTGCTGTTGATCTGTGACAGTTCTACTTTTTATTTGATACAGAACGACGTCTGTTTCTCCTCTCCTGAAAAAACTCATTTCATCATTTCGTGTCCCTCACTCTCTTTTCTTCAATATTTTCTCTCTCTCTCTTTCTCCCCCGTTCAAACAATTACAGAGCGGATGGTTCATCAAGTAGAACAGAGCAGGAGCAGGCTGGAAATGAGGTGTGTAGTCCAGTCAGTGTGATTTAGAACAGCCCTCCAATAACAAGGGAGGTTAATGTATCGGTCTCAGGCCAGAGGACACATGCTGAATCTGCTCTATTAGAAACAACTTGTTCGAAACAAAAATATTCTGTCAAGGCATCCAGTCCACTGCGGCAGTTTCATGGTGCCAGCTTTGTGAAAAAAAGACTTTCTGCCCAAGTATTTTCAAACACAAATTTATATTTCCTGGCACATTTGTGCGCTCTATTTATCACAGTGGTGTGCGCTGTGCTGAAATGTCTGAAATGTATAATGTATAATCAATATATTTTAGTATCTGACAACAAAGTGGAGATGGAGGATGACTCTCCAAAGAGAACATTTAAAATTGTGGGTGTAATTGAGTTTATTCCAAAGGAAATCTACAAGTATTGCTGTGAATAATTCTTACTGTAATAACTTGGATAATGGCACGGAGTAATAAATCTGTGGCTTTTTTAATCTTTAGTAAGTAACGAAACTGTTTGATTGAGAAAGTGTTACTAAAAACAGATATTTAAGAAAACACCTGTTATGGATACCCAGACAGTTTTATTTGATCCCTCGAAAAATGTGTCATAATTCACCATAACTTTCATCTCTAAACCCTCGATGCTCACTGATATAAATGTAGATACAGATGTTACAAACCTTTGATCTCCTTTTCGTTCCTGAACCAGCGCAGGTCGGCGGCGGGCTTGCTGCCCTGAGTGATGCAAGTCAGAGTGATGTGGTCTCCCTCCATGGCGGGCTTCGTCAGGCCATTGATCTCCGGCTTCTCTGGCACACCTGAAGGATGGAAAGGAAATCACCGCAATGGAACAAATTCACACACAGCGGTATGTCATTATGCAACAATAATATCATTACGCCTTATTGGAAATTCTCCTCTAGCTCGCACCCCTGCGGGGAGATTAAAGAGCAGACGACGGAGCAGCATCCATGAGCAGTGTCCCGCTCCAGAACACGACAGGGAGAATTCTTGCTGACGCAGATGGTAACCAGAATTATAAAGAAACATATTTCCATCACAAATTGATAACTGCCATGCAGATACTGTAGTTTTGATTTTCTGTGATTGGTCTGTGAGATGTCTGTCTCTGCCTCAAGTCAAATACAATGAAGATGAGTAGAGTTTTCGCTTGATGCTCACAGAATTCTGAGAAAAGTATGAAAAAAAATTAGAGAAACAACAGTCTCTTCCTAGAAACAACACAGGTCCTCCACAGACCTTGGTGTGTACAGTATTCACTGGAACTCTTTTCTACAAAAGAAACAGCACTAAGGTAAATAGTATAAACAGTGTATGATGTTTTTCTCTGTGTGTACTTGTTGTAAGAAAAGGCTTGAGACCACAGAGGAGGCCACGAGGTTGAACAGAAAATTTTCATTACCGGCCTTCCCTATAATTAGTGTTTTAAGTGTGTATTGTCAATGAGCAATATGTCTGCCTGCAGGCTGAGTGACTGAAAGGTCTGTCAGTCAATGCCATTGACTGACTCTGGCCTTGTCTGTCTCACCTCTCGCTGTAAGGTTTATTACCAGACTTAAAGGTCTTCCTGCTTTTTGTTTACAAGGCTCTTGAATACAAATTCCAAAAAAAAACATCATGCAGTGAGCTCTTATTAATACTCTTTTATACTCCTGTGCATGTCATTTTCAATGCGTATGCTCTTTTCAAATGGATTTAGTGCATGGTTTTCAGGTGCAAGCGTCACTATGTCTAACTAAGTCCCGTGGTGCGTGCGTAGGTATGTGAATGAGTCAGATGGGCTTGACTCAGTTAGATGGTTTTTCTTCCCAGACCGAACAAGAACAGATCAAATACAATGTTCATCTTATACAGTCACGTTCCACTTGGGTGGCTCGAGGCTGCAAAGCTTTAATCTTTCTCTGTTTTTGTTTAAGCGTGCGCATGTGTGAGTACAGAGCATTGTGTGTGTGTGTGTGTGCGTGTGCATTATGGATCTGTCTGCTCTGTGGTGTATTTGCGCGCGTGCGTGTCTCTTCACGAATAACCAACAGCGTTTTTAAGACATGAAAAAGAAAAGAGAGCGGTAAGAAAAAAACACATATCGTCAATAATTCCTCTGGTCATGTACTGACACACATTTCATAAATATGCATTTTATACAAAACTGTTGAGACATTTTTTTTTATATAAAAAGTTATTCAGGAGTAAAAATAAAGCTGATAATAATTAGACTTTTGTCCTTTTTTTTCACGTCTAATTTTGGTCAATGCACCACCATCAGGTCAACATTGTAATTAGTCAAATAGCTAATTAGCAATAATTGGTGTTCAGGGCCAATAAGCAAGTATTAACATGCTAACATGCTAAGATGGGAAACATTATACCTGCCGAACAACGCCATGTGAGCACCTTAGCATCCTCATGTTAGCATTTAGTACAGCCACACAGAGTCATCTGACTCATTACAGTGATTTATTCATAATTATATTCATAACATAAAACATAACAAAATAAATGTGTAAATAGATGAGCACATGCTTGTATTTATTTACCACAATATTTGGAACGATCTGTATGTAAACCTCATTTTATTCCACACAGTTTGATGTTTTGTCCAAATCATTTTCAGTGTTGATTCCCAGCCCTCGCCGTGGCAGATAAACCAGGCCATTACCAGACCATTTGTATGTTTATTAAATCTCCCTCTCTGTTTCCTGGCTTGCACCATTAACTATTGTTCAGTATTGCAAAATAATTTTCTCCATATCCTTATTGAGCAGTAGCCTTTAATGTCTCTAATTCTCCGAATGCTTGTTAACACAGAGAGCCAGCTAATGGTCCTGGAGTGCACTAGCACATCTATTAACATTAGCAAAAACTAATTGGCGAGATAATAAGCCCGGTGGCAGGAAATGAGACAATGTTTGTGCGGGGTGATGATCACAACACAAACATTACAAGAAGGCCGATCAGTATGTTTTTATTTGTCTGCAGATGTAGATATTTTATGTTTTCTGTTGCAAGCATCTCTGTAAGTAATTCTGGGATTTTTTTGTTGTGATGTTAAGTAACAGTGATGGAAGTAACAAATACCTGTGTAATGTAATTAAGTCATTTTTTGGGGTACTTGTACTTTTGCGTATGTTTTATACATGATTTCTGTTACTAAAGACCTGCCAAGGGCCCACAGGATGTGTGAGCACCGTAAAGCGCCTCAAAGCCGTGCCCACTTCCTTTCTGCACCCGCGTTAACAAGTTGACGGTTCAGACAGGGTGCTGTGGTGTGGAGCTCTGCAGCCAGCTCGAGATCTAGTTTCTCCCTCTGTTCTATGTTTTTTGTTCTGAGTTCTGCAAGTGAATCTGGCAAGAAAACACAATGAATTATGAACAAAGAAACAAAACAAAACGCTGCAGCAGGCACGTTTGGAGAGGTGACCACGCTGACTGGAATGGAATTCGGAGTAATGTGGAGAAACAGGAACCAAACAGACCAAGAGACAGATTAAGCCCTGGCTGTTTCTGGGAGAAATTTGCAATTTTGCCATGCATTTGTCAGAGAAATGTGCTCGTTACGTTCTACATGGATCTTCTCATCTTTCTAATAATGCATTAAATATCAACGGTCTAAAAGAATTGAACTTTTGTTTATATTACAGTGACAAGACAAACTGACCAGGCGACTTCAGTCAAGTAAAACACTAAAATATCCCAGTTATCAACATTCATGGAATTAAAATATTAATTAAAATATTAATAATTCTACTATATTTGTGCTATATTATACTTGTTTTCACAGCTTACATGTTGTGTTCTGTCCTGATTAATAATTAACCCAATATAAAATCATAAACGATGCACCATGTCTGAATGCAACACTCATTTGTCTGTGTCAGACAATACATGTTGTCAAAGCTGCTGCTAGCCTACAAGTCTAAGGCTAAGAAGCTTGCAGCTATTCGTGTCAGAATGCTAACAGTTAGCAGGGATGCTAAAAAAGAAAAGTCCAAAGAGCTGCGGGGGGCTTTCATAAAGCACCCGCTGCATTCGTGATGATGGCGGTGTTGAAAGGCATGCTCGGTAGGTGTGCTAAGTGCTGAAATATTTGCCCCACTTCTTTATGAAAATGCCTGTGGTGCACGCATTCATGAGCCATTCATACGTGCACGAGATGTGCCACACACTTCAGGGGATTTTGGGGGGGGATTAAAAAATGTGATCGCCCTCTTTTAGGTCTTGTACTCACCTAGAACCGTCAGGTAGGCTTTGGCTGTTCTGACAGGCATGGTGAAGAGAGAACAGGTGTACATGCCCTCATCGGACAGCGTGACATCACTGATGCTGATGGTCAACTCCGACCACGATGCGTGTACCAGCTCGATCCTGTTGTCCCTTAAAGCTGGACAGAGAGAGACAGACAGACAGTTAGGAAACACTGTTGATGTTTAACCGTTTAAATACCAGCAATCTAAAGTGATGACGGTTATCTCAGCTGTGTTACGAGGAGACACACTTCAACTCCTACAGAATGATGTGTCATGCTTTTAATGATCAATCAAATAATTATTTGATTCAGTGTTATATTTAGAAAAGGTTTAGCTCACTCCCTGAAAGCAGAAATAGTGTGAATTGTAGTGTAAAGAACAGTCTACACACACTCAAAGAGACACAAAGAGAGAGACAAAGAGAGAGACACACACACAAACACATACTAACGAATGGGAGATGGCGGCAGCAGGAAATAAAAACGAGAGATGACTGATGTGTTAATAATTTGCTGTTCTGTATCGGTGTATGATGGTGAACATGTGCAAATTGTTGACGAAACAACAGCAGATCCAATCTTGACCACACACACACACACACACACACACACACACACACTTAACACTACAAACATGGCAGACAGCACACAGGAAAAAAAAAAAGACAAATCAGCATTTGGTGTTAGTTATAAATGTGATAAGCGTTGTAACAACTGCAGCTGGAGCTAGTTTCATTGTGAAATCTTAAACACCGATGTGATTTAAGATGGAAGGTTTGCTACAAACATGTATGTACTTAGAGATTTAAATGAAAACAAAGACGTATTAAATGGGACCGGCAACTAAAGTTTCTGTTGAATCTTAAAATGAATGCATGAGCACACCTTTGTAAACCATCCTCAAAAAAAAAGAAAAAGAAAAAAAAACACTTGTAGACATTTTACTTATATGAAAATGTAATTTTCCAAAAGACATAACGGGAATGGAAATCAATACTGCAATAACTGGCTGAGAAAGAAGCCTAATGAGAATTTGGCAAGATGTGAGGGTTGAAATAGATCTGCTGAAATTGGATGGCTGGTTCAGAGTTACTCCATGGGCTTCAAAGCGGACTTCATACGTGCGATACAGTGGGAGCACCCACTACAATTCGAGGGTGCGACTCCGCGAAAATGATATGATTTATGCCCGTTTTGTCCAAGCGGCGCATTGTGACACACAAAACAAAACCACACAAAAGAAGATTTGAGGTTCGCACGTTGAAGGAAGACTGGATTGTTGAGTGTGCAAAACATTCGACTTTGGAGGCCTTGGCTGCTCGAGAGCTTCATTCAAGCCTTCCTTTCACAAGTACAACACCTTTGTACAAACTTCATTCAATATGGGCAGCCAAGGCTACTTTGCTTTCACTCTCTATCAAAGTGACTCAGAGAACACCTTGTTCAAGTGCAGGGTTTGTGTGTGTGTTCATGTGTGTGAGAGACCGTGCGGGCTTGGGTGCAGCAGAAAAGATCCCCGATTATCTGTTTACAGGCGTGTATATGTTTTCTTTCATGTGAGGCCGCATGAAAGAAAACTCTTATCATATGGTAATTTGTGAGAAATCATATGAAAAGCAGAGCATGATTTAAGGTGTAAGCTCTTCACAAACATCTGAAGAGTAAAGGCCATTAGATGTAGAGTGGAAGTGTGTGTCTGAATGGTGAGAAACTGTAGCCGAGGTATGCAAAGTACACAAGCTGTCAACAAATAAATAATGAAACTTTAAGCCGACATTTAAAGAAGCATTTTTATTTCCCAAATACATCCCCAAACTCAGACTAAAACAACGTGAATTATTTCACACTCTCTCTATATATAATCTCCAAAAAGTGACAAAGGTAAAAAATGCGTTACTCCGTGAGGATATCAGTTATCTTAAAATGTAAAATGTTTAAGCCGTAACCTGTGGCAAACAGTTTCAGATTCAGCGTGTTACATTTTGAGTGATCGAATCAGTGCCAACTGCCACGGTATCAGCTGTGTTTTCACCCACCAACAGCTGTAATTTGTCAGTCACTGGTAAATGTCTAGCCCTTGAGGTGACTGGGAAAGGAGGCGCACGGAAGCTGCATTCTTTTTACAGCTCCCGTGGATGCATTGCTGCAATGATCACAGGGCTGACAAATGTGGAGAAATGTCAGCAGGCACACTATCTCACGTCATTTCATCTGCCAAGGGATGGATAGCTCTGCTTTGCTGGTAGCGGGCTAAACACCTACAGTAAATGGCAGTCGAGTTGTAATCAGTTTGGCTAAACGACAGCTGCTCGCTCCCTCTCTCTCCCTCTCTCTCTCATTTATTACTGCATTTGTTCTGTACCTTCTCCTCCCTCGCAACACCGGTTATCTCTACATGCTGTGTACCGAGTCTGAGCAGGCGTGACATGTTGATATGAGCACATGACATATCTTTAGGCTTGGCAATGGCAACGGTACATCCCCACTGTCTGTGTCAGGGTGTGTGTGTGTGTGTGTGTACACATGGCCATCAATGCAAGACCACCCAATTAGATTCAGTTTAATGCACTGTCGGTTCAGTTAATGGTGAGACCTGCCCTGGTAAGACAGTTGTTATCTTTAACGCAGTTAAACATACACACAGATGTATACACACTGTACCATTAAATAATGAATTAAAACAAAGAATAGATTCTATTTGCCTGCCTGTATCTTTTTGTCAGTCTCTACCCCCGCAGACCTCATTCTGTTGACTCAGGCACCTGCGCTAACCTGTGAGTGTGCACAATGCTTCGATTCTGTTGTCTTATTTGCTTTGGGCAACAAGGTATGAGCCAGGGTCAGAAAATACATTTACTGTTGCTGCTCGCTAACTATCACAATACAAGTCTGTCTTCTTTCTTCCCTCTCCTCAACAGGACGACTGTGAGGAACTGGACAGACTGAACGCTGCTTTAAATAATCAAAAAAAGTATATGGAACACTCTGAATTGTTGGTCTACTTAAGCAAGGTAATGAGAACAGTGACTTTGCATTTGCCATTCTAATGAGAGGGCCTAATTGTGACATGACTCAGCTGAAGCAACACCCTGTGAGTCACTATTAAAACACCTGCATGATGCGGCGTTAACGCAGCTCATGAGGTAGTTATTCAACCCTCCAGTTTTATTGAATCTGAAGATTCTGGTAGTTCAGATTTGAATTAGCCCGAGTAATTAATATTATCATGTTTTTCAGTGCTTACAGGCAGAGATCAGGACAAAAAACAGGATCATCCTCATCCTTCTGGAACTGTACTGGATTCAGATGGATTTTGGATTTTATTGTCTATAACCGTGAAATCATGAAACAACTGGAGAGAATACTATAATACAAAAATACAGAATAAATAAACGTAGGATATTTTTATAGCGTATTTGTCTGGAAGTCAAAATATTCAAATGCACTGAAGGCTTAGACCAATCACAATAATGACAAAGCAGTGAACACATATATACGGAAGCCCCAAGTGGTTATACAGTCATACATTTTATTTTCTCTGTGGCATTGTGATAACGAGTTCATTTCATTTGTTTTCTTCATCTCAAGTTACAAATTTCATTATGTCGGAATTGCAAATGTTTATTATCCAGAGATGTCGGGATAATTTTCTCAAGACATGAACGATTACAACATGATTAATTTGAGCTCTGCAGAAAAACAAAAGGATAGTCTAGTTTATTAAATAAGTGCAGGAAACATCATTCAGTGTAATGCCAGAGGAGCAGGAGAATGCTGCATTTGCAGTGATTTAATATAATAACTATGCTTTTGTTTTCTCCAGATCTCAAATTAATTATGTTTCGTTATCTTGAGATCTCCAGAAATTGATCCCATTATCTCTGGATAGCATTTCTTATTTCAAAATAATGAGATAAATAACTGGAGATCTTGAGAAAACAAACAGACTCGTCATCATGAAAAAACTGAGGAAATAAAATGTATGAATGTTTGACCGCCTAGAGCTTCCGTACTTATCTTGTGCATTACTTTTTTTTTTTTAAATAACCTGTTTTTTCTATTTCCTCTCCTCTTTTCTCTCTTTTCTTCTGCCTTGCAATGCAAACTCCGGTCGCAGTCTGTGAAAGGTTGGATATCGACAGAGATCAAGCAGAGGAGGGGAATGTATCCTTTGGTATTTATCTGTGAGGGTGCCGCGGCTGCCTGCCATCCATTAGGGACCATTAGTGCCGGCGGTACTGAACGTGTTCATGGAGGACTGCGTTGTTGACAACATCAAAGAGGAGCAGATTTGGATTCCACAATAACAACTTACTGAATGTACAACCATATTTTTACTCCTTTCGTCTGCGTCTCTGTGCGCCAAAGACAGACTGGAGGAAACAGAGAGTTGCGTTTTAGACATTTGATTGTCTGAATCTCAGCAGAACTAAGAGAGCACCTGAAGACATGGCAATTATGAGTTTGCCAAAGCAAACGCAGTTTGATAATGTTGATGACAGTCGACTCAGAGGAGCTGTCCATGCTGAGGTTCCCCTGAACGAAGCCATGACTAGTCAGGTAATAGAGAATCTAAAGACTCTGTTCCCAAACAGTACATGCAGAAAGAGATGGAGGTGAGTGATCATCTCTCTCTCTTAGACAGAGAAGCTGCATGAAGGGAAGGTCAAAGACATCTTGGTTCTTTTAAACGATACCTGACATTCTTATTTTAAGGGGAGATGTTCAGCTGGTGAGAGTGACTATAAATCGATTTGTATGAGAATATCCAATGAGAGTTTTTTTAACCATTAATGAGCAACAGATTAATAAAGTGTGTGAGATCATTTCCACCAAATCATTCCGTTGGTTTTTCTTCTGTTTGTCTTCTGGACTTCCAGACACCATCCTGCGCTGTATGGTGTGATTGCAAGGTTATTTGACAACCTGTGATTGCACCACACGCGCTCACAACGACATAACAATTTTTTTTTTTTCCTGCTATGAAAACAATTGTGGCTTGTGCTTTTGGTTGAGTATCCAAATATTTCTAGACACACTCAGACCTGGTGGTGAATGCTGTTAAAGCCATATCCAATTTTAGCCTGAACGCAGGATGACAAAGGACCCCAAAACTGTCCAGCAAATGATTAACCTTCACATCCACACCCTGACGACTATCATTTACACTGGAGGTGTGAAAGCAACTTTAGAGTCTTTAAAAAAAGACAGGCTTTTTCCGGCTTCACATGCCCATTATCACACACACATCACCGTGCACATGGCCACGGCACACCAGCTCATCCTCTTTCTCTGTTCAAATGCTATTCGTGTCCATACTGCGTGGCCGCACAGCACATATCTAGCTGTTTCCATCGGCTACTCCCCCCCTCATTAAAAGCAGCAGGTGAGTAAACATGGTGTGTGAAGGCATGTGTGTGTGTGTGGAAGACACTGAAAGATATGAAAGATAATTACATTTGTACATTAAGGACGCGATTATTGTACACACACATACATGAGCACACGCATGAGCAAATAGTCATAACCCTGAACTCGCTCTCTCTTTGTCTCTGCTCTCACTTCATGCCTTTATTTTCCTTCCCTTCCCTCCTGCCCTCTCGCCCCCCCTGGCAGGTGTTTGCTCATTCAAGTGACACAGTTTTATAATGAGAAAAGTGCAAATTTCAGAATATACATTCAGCTGCCTGTGTCTGCGTATGACTGTTCCCTTTTCCTTGTCAACAACCCATCTGGGGACGTTTTTCTGCGTCTGCGCACGCGTGCGTGTGTGTGTAGGAGAGAGAGAAGCAACAGAATGCAATGTTTATTGAATAGCTTAACGTATATTCTATACCTCAGCCGTTCCTCAACCTCCATTACCTGTTATACCTTTTTCCAGGCACACCGGCCTTTTAAAATGTAAAATGTGCCATACTCCATACAGTAATTGGCTTGTGGAGATTTTCCCTGTGACAGAAAAGATTTTCTTTCATCAGTTTCTACCTGCCATGCTGAGTTCAGTGGGACACCTCCAGCAGCCCTACTTCATTAAGTGAGAAGCGGGTCAGTGAGGAGACAGCTCTTGCCTATAAACCCTATTGTATTTTGCATACGGATACATTTTCCCCTCCAGCTGCAGAGTAGAAGAACAGGTACCTGGGTCTATAAGGAATTTCAGATTTTTCTAGGGTGCCGACTATAGCTATCCTTCAAAATGACTTTGAAAAGAAGTGGATGAGGTTTGCGGAGCCACATCATCACAACGCTTGTTTCTTGATGAAGCAAAAAAAGAAATCCTTGTTAACAAGTCTTGATTTTCAATTCTATTATAACATTTTATGAAAAAAGTTTCTTTCCCTCAACTCTGTGCTCCAGAACTTTCTCCTGGAAGAGAGAAAGAATAAGGCTGACTGTGAGCTAATTATTCCCTTTTGCCTCAGGTATTTTTCTCTACACCGCGCATATGATAACTGGCTCTACTAATAATGGCAGTAATAACTGGATCTATTGCTCCATTTGACAACGCAGTGCCTTTCTCGCCATCGCCTGCTTTACAGCTGTGCAGCGGCAAGAAGCAGAGTTGACATTTGCCTGATGCCAGTTCGTCTGATCCACAGGCATCACGCAAAGTCAATGACAGCCATACAGATCTCTGCTTTTAATTACCATGCCTGTCTGCACCTCTGAATACAATGAAAACACAAGTAAGTGGAAAAAGCTTTTCGTTGTCAAGAGCTCGATAATTCAGACACATGAAAAGATGGGTGACAAGGAAGGAAGATGCTGAATACTCAAGGTCAAAGAAAAGTTTTCAGAGGTGATAACTGCATCTGAAAGCTCTCATAAAATGCCTCCTTAATTCCTCTGCTTTATCCCACCAAGGCTTACATTCCGTCTCTCTTTTTCCTCTTTTCCTTCTTCTCATGTTTTATGGTCCTTGTCTCAGAGAGAGGGGACTTGTTAGGGATCTTTTGAGATTTACAGTCAAGTTTTTTTTCTATCAGAGAGAACACCGTACCAATCTTCAGACCAATATGAAAGAATGTTTCATAGAGGCACTCTTCCAGAGGGGGGAAAAAAAGACAGCTGTCTCAAAAAGTTTAACTTTAAGGTTTGAGATAAAGTTTGCTATCTGTTAAATAAAAAGTCTGTCAGGCATTTCTTATTTTGTTATTTACTTTGGAAAACTTTTAAAAGCCTATCCCCTAAATTGCTCAGGCAAAGATACCCTGAATGCATCAAAGCTTTCATGGTTGCATAGTGAGGAGGTGGGATGCTTGACATTCCACATGCACACACGTATATGCGCGCACACTCACACACACACACACACACACACACACACACACACACACACACACACACACTACAAACAGCCAGCAAATTGATTCAGACAGCTGAATATTTGACATCTGATGACCCGAACAGTTTCATATTCAGCAGCTCGGGGGCCCAAAAAACGAGAAGTTGGCCCTTAGCTGTTCACCCATAACACTAATCTTAATGTTTAAACAGATTCAATCAATCTGCAGATGGCACAGGCAGAGATGTCCACAGGTACGGTAGACACACTTTGGTAATTTGACAGGCAGCTTGTACTTAAAAAATCTGCAGAAAGAGTTACTGTACAGAGAAACTGTCATGTACTAATACAGCAATATGTATGTGTGTGTGTGTATGACTCACTATTTCTTCCCCATGCAACAGCAGAGAAAAACATAATCAAACTCATTAGCATAAACGTGGCCTCAAAACTGTCTGGCAGCACTCTAAACAAGTACTTTGTTCGAATCATGTCAAACACTGTGGAAACAAAATCCATATTCGTGATGTAAAGACATCGTGATCTTATGTTACGTAAAAGCTGATGGCTTATACTTAAAATTATAATATAAGGCATAACCAAGTCTTTAGATTCCCTTTAAATCATGAAATGAACTGCGCGATTCCTTCAAAAAGAAGTTCTGAAGGAACATTAAAGTGACATTAAAAGCAAAAAACAGAAATGAAATAAGATGCAAGCTACGTCCTGCGGATTCTTTCTACTATGACAAGATGCCGTGTGCGCCTGCTGCATTAGTCACCTTTCGGATAAAGCTATAATGTATTCAGGTCTACAAAATGTGTGGGATAGTATACTTTATGATGCTTATAAGGACAGGTAAACTCAGATCCTGCCAGACTCCAGAAGGCAGAGGTGGACAGATAATTAAAGAAAAAGAAGAAGAAGAAGGGATCAAAGCAGTCTGCTGTGGGCTGGAAATGAAAATACAGATGTGGGCAGGGAAAAGGGTTCGCAAATTAGAGCAACCATGTTGAATAAATGATTTAAATGTCATACCTTAGCCGGCGCTCACACATGATGAGTCCACTTAATGGGCCTGCAAATTTCGTCCGGAAAGTAATTACACATAGGTTCTTTCCAGTATGGGAATTGTGAATAAATTGTAATTATGCCTCAATGCAAAATTTCTCAATCCAGGAAATAAAGCTATTATCAGGTCCCGAATTACATGAAACCAAAAAAGCAATTTGTAAAATGATATTAGCCTCTTTTGAATCTTATAAAAGAGAGAATCCCTCTTGCCCAGCGCTCATCTCTCGCTCTCTTGCTGTCGAAGCACAGCTTAACTCCCTCAGTGGTAAGTGATGGAAAGGACAAAATTGGCTACTTTCAGGACAATGACTTATTCAAAATTCAAACAACTCTTCGCACACATCGGAGCGCTTTTGAGAGAGTACGGAAGACAAGAGGAGCCTCTTTCATTTGACTAGACGTCTTTCGAGGTGAGACTCAGCCCTGACATTAAGCAACAACAGTCGAGGAACCGTCACCACTCAGAGGACTGTAGTGGAGACGGTTTCTGCGTTTGTCTTTGAAAAAGCAATACGTTTATGCTAATGCTCCGTGGCTGACTTTGATAGAGGATGTAAGAGACGCTCTCTGAGATACCACGCATGCATATACAGGCACGTATCACAGGCACAGACAGCTGACGACCGCAAACATCACGCGTTGCCTACATATACAGAGGTCTGCAACATTAATCTGTTCTGGATATAAGTGGAAAATGTGTCAATTCTGTTTATCACCTTCTCAGTTAGACTGCAATGAATGACTCACACAGATGCGTTCTTTTCTCTCTAGGAGGGAAATAATTAGACAACTCAAAAAGAGTCGTGGTTCAAATTTCCCTATCAGCTTCAAAATACCAGGGAACTTTTCATAATTAATCAGTAAAGAACTCGTGCAGAGTGAAGCAGTTACTTTAAAGCACATTCTGCTCTGTACTGACTAATTGTAACAGAGCAAAGTATGCAAAAAGTTTGGCGAGCTGGGGTTGTATTTTCTTTCTTTTTTTTTGCGTTCTTCCCCTAATCCCCATCTTCTTCTTCCCAACAGGCAGCAAGGAAAATTAATCTGAAACCTACTGTGCTCAGAGGCGTTTGCAGCTGAGACATCTTTCCTTTCTCACACTGCCACTGGCACTTTGGAAACACTCACCATCTCAGTGCTCCCATCAGCATGTGCATCTGAATTTGCCACGTTCAGCAAGACAACTCCCCGAGCATACACACACACACACACACACACACACACACACACCAACCGAACAGCAATGCATTTCTGGGGTCTCAGTAGCATCCCTTTGCTTTTCTGATAATAACAGAGTCCTTGGATGCTTTTTCATTTCCAATCTCAGAGCTCTGCACTGGATGCCATGAAACAGACCCCCAAGCCCGACCCCTGGTGTGACATGGAATAACCTGCAGAGAACATCAACTGTTGAATTGGATGTTTGGTGCAGCTTTTTTTTTTTTTTTTTACTGCTGCTCTTTCTGGGAAAAAAAGGGGGGCAGGTAAGTGAAAATGTGAATCTTTGACAATTGAAATGCTCTGCTCAGATGTATGCATTCACTTACAGTATGCAAAAACACACACACACACACACACACACACACAAACAGAAATGCACAAGGCAGCCCAGTGGGCAGAAGGATAATAGAAGAAGACTGTGTAAATCCCACATGTGCTTAATCCAGACACTTACAAGAGAGTGTGATTCATACTCTATTACACTCGACTAATACAGCTGAGAGAGGCACAGGGCACAATCATTTCAGCAGACGTGAACCAACAAAATAACACCCATGAATCCTCTTTATGGGGACTTTACTGAAGAGGATGTGAAAGGTCAGGAATAAACGCTTTGTACTTATTAGCCATTAAAACATTGGTGGCTTTTTTGTGTGTATTTGTCAGTGTGTCTATGCGTGTGTGTGTGTGTGCATGTGCATTACGCTGTCTGTAAATGTGTGCATAGATAACAGCATCTGTTGGTAGGTGACTGTTTATTAGGCTTTTCTCTCTCGAGAAGTTGGCTGTGATGAGGTTGTCTTATATAATATTAAATTCTCAGATTTCCAAACTTATTCTGATTTCTGAAACATGAGTTAAATCCTTCCCATTGAGCATGTTTACATCATTAAATTGGAAGACCTTCGCTCATTAGTTTTCAAATTTCAAGTGGAGTCAGCGCTGCTATCCTGTTATGGTCCGCGATTGTGACTGTTCTCTTATATTATAAAAAAAATTCCACTGTATTTGCCCATGAAATAATTTGGTGTGTAGCAGTATAATGTGGACTCCATTTTGCTCCACAATACCTTGAACAAATGCGCCGCCAATTAGCTAACTGGGTGCAAAACAAAACAGCCAATCTGTTCATGCCGTACCGCAAAACGTGGAATTATATGTAACCAATTTAATGCTCTGGTGCCATCAGTGATACACAAGGCCATAATGCTGTGCCATCTAAGGCTCAGGTGATTGGATTTATTCTTTTAGCTGCATTTTAATTCATGCTGCACTGTATGTGCTGGAGGCAGTACAAGCTAAGTACCACAGGATCGCAACGAAGGTCACCGGCGCAGCAGGCCAGATGGCTGACTTTGAGAGTGTGGACTGGTTCTGATGTTCTAACTTGATCTGAACGACAGATACTGAACTTTTAAGTGCGTATATCTTGATTCGGATAGAAAAGTATAGAAAATAAACTTCCATCCTATAGAATACAGGCAACGTGCTCCAACGTTTGCACTGATCATGTTTGTGCTGGAGATTAACGGCAGCAATGACAGCTACTGTAGCTGTCTGCGTTCTACAGTCTTGTAGGCACGCAACATAGACAGCGATCTCAAGCCTTGTTCGAGATCCAACCAAATTATAGCTGTGTATCCTCCTGTCTACTTTCCTTCCAAATATACAGAATAAACACTGGACACACACACAAACACACAAACAAAGACATTATAGCCCCCAAATTCTTCATGGCATGTGATACTCAGCACTGAATCGTCCTGTTTTAAGCTAAATAAGTCAGAAAGACTGGTCTTCAAGTCTCCCTTAGCAGAGGTGTGTGTGTGTGTGTGTATAAAAATAATAACCACATACTCGTTATTCCCAGAGGAAAGGTTTTAAAGTGTTGTGAGTGAGGCAGGAAAACACAGACAGATGAAATGTGGGACAGATGCTGTGACACAACAAAGACAGCAGCTTATTCAAGTGTCACACGCACACACACACACACACACACACACAAGAACACAAGAAGACTGAGGGCTTTTTCAGGTTGCTCTCCAACCTAAAAGAAAAGAAAAATCTAAACCACAACAGACCTAACACGATGAAATCATTGTAAGACTGGATCTGTTGTGTGGCTGTGCTGCTGTCTGTCAATCTCCAACTCACCTTTCTTGTCCCCGAAAAAGAGGGTCTGCTGTGCTGGGTTTGACCACTGGAGGGAGGTGTTGTCATTGTACTCCACACGGCAGGTCAGGTTCGCCGTCCCCCCCTCTGTCACCGTCATATTTTGAACCAGAGGGTACTGACCGCTGATGCCTGCAACATGACACACAAGAGGAACATGTGAGATGAAATGAGGACAGAGTTCACAGAGGTAAACAGGTGGTATGTTTCCATTGCTTGATTTGTAAAGTTGCTTCACAAATCAATCTAAAAATTGATTGGAAATTCAGCATAGCCACAATCATAAACAACTACAACTATGAAGCTAAGCTGCAGACTAATGTACTTCTACTTCTTTCCAGCGGTAGTTATGAAGTGCCAAAAATAAAGAAAATGCTCTTCTGTAAGTGGAGGAGCAAATCAGCACCTCACGCCACTGCAGGAGAAAGAGAATAAATCTAGTTTATGTCTTTAAAAAAAAAAAAAAAAAAGCTTAACATCTCCAATTAAAAAGCAAATGTTCAGGCACGCTGGCCAGTCACTACTGAGTGCTAAATTGGACCCTAACATAGAACACACAGGGGGCATTTAGCCTACGGTACCAACCCTGAAACCTCGGCTACGCAGGGAAGACCAATTAAAAACCATTCTCCGTGGACTCACATGCACTGTGTGTGTGCATGCGTGGATGTATGTGTGTGCGATACCCGCATCCAATGAGAGAAAAAGAAAGATAAACAGAGTTACACAATCCTGTGTTGGCTGAGCGGAGCTGGGATTCAGCACCACGGACAGGTCGCTATCACTACTGGTTTGTCACTAGCTGCCTGCCAGTTTTCAGAACTCTGGACAGCTCACACAGTTGTGTGTTCGATCGTGTGCTTTGGTGCGTGTGTGTGTGTGTGAGGAAGGCTGTAAGCAAGTAAATAATAATAACCATAAATCTATTCCTGTCCCCATCCCCAGAGGACAGGTTTTAAAGACTGTGTGAATAAAGGCTTAGGTAAGAAAGATTATTCATCCCCAGCTAACTCTCCCGTCTTAACCCACCATCCCCCCAGGAATGGACCATAAAACTGAAAAAAAAGAAAAGAAAACATATACTTTATCAGGAAAGAAAGACATAAGAAAGATTTTTAAATGAGAGGTTTTTAAATTCACTGTCTGCAGGTTTCTGCTTGATACTGTTCAAACACGCTGGATGAAATTCAGCAGACAAAATAAACAAACCCTCAAATAGCGCTTGTCTGCGGGGTTAGGAGGTGAGGCAAACCCCATCGCTGGCAGATCTGTCGTGAAGGATGTGTTGAGAGGAGAGAGGATGAGGTGAAGGAGGGAAGGAGAGGTAGAGAGAGGTAAGTCAAGGAGCACGGGTCATTTCCAGTGTTGATTAAGGCCTCCCGAGGTTAATCATGCGTGTGAGAGATAGAGAGGGAAGAGGAGTGAAACTGGAGGAAAAATGGATCTGAGCTACGGGAGGCTAGGAATATGTTTTATTCATGAAAGTTTTGCATGACGCATGATCTGCCAACGATTTACCGTTCTCCTGCGCCTGCCCTCGCTCTCTTTATTACTTCCTCTCTTTAAATCACTTGCTTTTTCTCATTTTTCTCATTCACGCAGTTGGGCGACATGCAGCCCAGTGTGATACATTTTATTTCTTTTGTGCTGGCCAAAAAAAGGGAAGTTAACCACCACGCTGAATGGCAGCAATGAGATTTTTTTTTTTTAAGCGAGGCGCACAATATGACAAAATGTGTGTGTGTGTGTAAATTTAGTTAATTACGCCGTTTGATGCGTCAATGCGAAAATGTCATAGAAGATGGAGACGCTCTGGGGACGCACTTGCTTGTTGTATTGTCAATTCGGTACTCATGCTTGGAAATATAATCTGCTAGTTTTAGTTAATTAGTTTGTTCCAAACGATCTGGTTTTGACAAATGGGAAAACATGAGATTTTTCATGGCAAAGTGTTAAACAAGCCCCGTGGTAATACGCGTGCTTCCAAAATAATTTTCCTTGAACATTATGAAACAAGAACACACCATGGAACGATAACAGTGAGTACATATTTTAAGTGTAGCAAATAGACACGATAAAGTGTCTGTTAAAGAACCTTTATAGACAATTTTCAACACTATACACTACAGGTGTCACACATGAGACCTTGAATCCACGTGTATTACAAGTTTACTCATCAGGGCAGAAGCTAAACATTAGAAATATCAAAGTCTCTTTTTGCCTCTCTGTCTGCAGCAGTATTAATGCCTACACAAAGTTACAATAGTCTGGGGATCCCTCTGCCTAAGCCCTGCGTCAGTGTCTGCTGCTACACAGTCCAGCGGGACTGAAAGGGCCAAAGGGGCTACAATGATGGTTATATTAGAACAGTGCAGTGCTCCGTACGCCTAATTGGCCGGCGGAGTAGGTTCTCCCATCCTCCCCTCTGGCCACCCAGACCTGATTTTAATGTATCTCCTGAGGGAAGGAGGCAGCTGTTCTCTCCTGATTTCCATGTCTAAATTTAGGTCCTTCCCTCACTTCAACTCCACCGCTTTCTCCTACTTTCACTTTCTTGCTCTGTCTTTTCCAGTTCACATCCATTCCACTCAATTCCCTTCTCTCTATTCCTCTCTCTCTCCCTGTGTCGCATTGCCTCCTCTAGTTGATCCCTGAAGGGTGGCATTTCCACTTTCTTAGTCTCTCATTTTCATATTCTCTCCCAATGTTCCCCGGTCTTTCAAATTTATCTTGATACAACCTTCTTTCTTGTGCTCAATTCTGCTCTATCTCTCATGGAGAGTGGGGTCAGTTTAATTGGCCTCGACTTTGACTGACATGCAAAGGCTAAGCTAGGTCAACAACGTCCTCATCTGCATGCCGCAGTGTAGTAATGACACAATGAAATTAGCTTTGCTTATTTTAGCTCGAATTGGATCATATAGACAGTATGCATACACTATAGACTCGAGGGCAATGGAAGGACTTGATTCATTTGGGAGGGCCGTGCAATGTGGGTTACAGCTGCCTCTAAACAAATCATTATTTCCTCTTGAGACACTAAACCAGAGCCCCATCTCAAACTCCTCCACACGTCTGTCTCCCTAGATGAGCTGAATCTTCAGTTTTAATGGGACCACTCAACAACCTCCCTCCACCAGTGTATTCACTGGCAAAAAATCAAGGCTGGCCGCAAAGCCCACAATCATTTGGACTCGTGCCTCCCACCACATGAAGTACTGCATTCGGTATTTCTCAAAAGACCAAACTTATCCCAAAAATGTGTGCCTGTGTGGTCAGTGAAGATATTCTCAGGGCACGAAGGCACATTCAGACACACAGTACCTATTGCCAAAGCAAACTACGGACAAATAATACTGATAAGAGTATCCTGTATGCTTCCTGTCTGCTCTCCGACATGACCTTTCAAGCAAGAGCAGCTGAGTCTACTAACCTTTCTTATTTAGGCATTCAAGAAGCAGAGAGAAAGAGGGAGATGCAGGCAGACAGACGGACAGCCTGGAGCTACTGACCTTTATACCAGGACTGGAGCTCAACTGAGCTGTAGAGATATGATGTATGGCTGGGAATACAGGATTACAAAATGGATAGAGGCAGTCACAGTTCTGATTAGCTGATTCACATTTCAAGCCAGAGGAACATACCTTCTAAACGCAGACATGGGACTGTAAATTTAAATTCAAAGTCTGGAGTCTTATTTTCACACTGTGGGTTGGTTGGTCTTTATTCTAACATCTTAACATCTTAATTTCTAACATCTGGGAACATGGCGATGTCACTGCAATGAAGCATTAACATAACAACATAAGAACTGTGTGCGACACTATGGTAAGAAGAGATGGTCAAAGTTGAACCAAAGATTTGGTATGGTATTGCACACTGCACCGTGGTGCAGTGCACTTTTGTCACATAGAAGAGAAGGTTGTTGGTTTGAACCCTAGCTGCGGTTTGCAGGTTCTCCCTATGTCTGCCTGGGTTCTCGGGTTTCCTCCCACAGTCCAAAGACATGCAGGTTAAATTGGTGACTCTAAACTGTACGTAGGTGTGAATGTGAGTGTGAATGGTTGGTTGTCTCTCAGTGATGAATGACTTGTCCTTGGCTGTCCTTGGACAAAGGCAACCTAAAATTGCTTCCAAAGGCTGCGCTATTGTCGTCCGAACGCATGCATGAATAGTTAGCTCCTAAAAACTGACGAGCAGTTGGCACCTTGTGTGGCAGCCAGTGCCATTAGTGTATGAATGTGTGTGTGTGTGAATGGTTGAATGAGATATGTAGTGCAGAAGTGCTTTGAGTGGACAGAAATCTAGAAAGTACGGTCCATTTACCAGCTCATATTGGCTCCAGTCCCCCATGACTGATAAGGATAGGCGGTCATGAAAGATGAATGGATGGATAGAGTTTTGGTTTCAGTCAAAATCTTGTTCACCTTGGTCTTAACTTTGTTAATGTCTTAGTTTGGCTAACCTCAGGGTTTATTTAAGAATCACCTTGAACCACCAGAATTATGCTTTAAACACTGAAATCATACATGAACTGACACTGACACAAAACGCATCCCACTGACACGCAGAAGACGACACAGGACATGACAGTCTTGCCATGACCAGTTAGCATCTATAAGGTTGCACAGGTGGCCACACAGCTGGATGCACAAGCTTCTGAGACTGAGTTATTCTCAGAGTGTCAGGCAGCGGGGTGGCTTAGTGATTGGAAAGCCTGCACAAGGTCAAGAGTTTGATCA
Source organism: Nibea coibor (assembly GCA_023373845.1). Classification (NCBI taxonomy): domain Eukaryota; kingdom Metazoa; phylum Chordata; class Actinopteri; family Sciaenidae; genus Nibea; species Nibea coibor. The sequence goes on along the minus strand of CM041733.1, from coordinate 3,992,514 downwards.
TCTCAAGAGCTGGTGTGAATTCATCAACCAGCCATGTATCCTGTCACAGCGTCCTTGAACGAGAGAAAAAAGAAAAAAAAGAACTCACTGGTTTGGGGCATCAGCAAAATGTAGAAAACAACAAATGTACTGAAAACTTCCTGGCAGGACTTTTTTTTTCTGGACAAGAACCAATTTTAGTTGACAAAAAAGGAACACGAAATGTTGTTAGGAACTTCCTGGAAGAAAAAAATCGAAGATATCAGATAAGTGCATCATCACTGCCTGCCCTCGATCTGGGACTCTTCCTCCAACTGTGACAGTTTTCACACAGACGGCTTCCTTTGAAGAACACGCCGTATAGCTCTCTCCTGTAAGTCAGAAGATTTTGTACTGAAGGAATGGAAAACAAAATGAAGAACACTCCGGGCTGCTTTTGATTGGAAAGGGGGCGAGTGTGAATTTCAATTTATTGTCCATGTATCAAAGTTTGATTTCCATCTTTGTTCTTAAAAATATTAATGATGACCAACAAATAACACACATGATGGATAAATGTCTGTAGAACATGTTCCATTCATAGACACAATACCGCTCACATTTAATACAATGTAATTGAAAAGTTTAGTGACCTTCAGTGAGCTGAAATCTATTTCAAATATTTACAGCAATCACGTTATTATTACGCAAATAACCGCTTCAGTTTTTTCTACTCTGCTCTGTTTGTGTTTCTGAGAGAACTGTATGTTAATATCCGTGTGTGTGTGTGTGTGTGTCAATGTTTTCAATCTAAACGTTCCCTCCTGACAGCGATAAGACCCCTGCTGTGAGCAAATTGAATGCAACCCCTGCAGAAGGTGGAGCTACCTTTGTATTCAACGCGGCAACCACCACCACCTCAGGACAGACATTTTCCGATCTCAAGATATGAAATTAATTAACCGGCACCAGAGAGGCTGGCTATGGCGGTGCTGTTGTCATTTACATACAGTAATTAGACTGGGCAGCTGTTGGTGCTGCCATCACAGACCTGACGTCCAACTCAACCCCTGGAGTCAGATCAACAAAATATATCACCTACTTCTCCGTGGTGCTAACTTACGTGTTGTGAAAGCATGGCTTGGTCAGAGTCATGAGCCGTCAGAGCTTTCCAGTGGCATCTGGGGCGTGAAAGGTGTTAACAGACGTCTTTGTAGTGACAAAACATGCAGGAAGAATTCCTCCAGCGGCACCTTCTTGTGTGCACAAAGCGCTACAAGGAACAAACATGCCCGAGCACGCGGCAGGAAAAACGGCCACTGCTGAACTTCTGTGGAGCCAACGGCAGCAAAGTCTGTGTTTTATCATTTATAAATGCCTACACACTCATTTCAAAAAGGAGACCAGGCACCAATATAATTTGCCAAGCACTCCTGCCCTTGATTCAGCCACATCAATTTAAAGGGCAGAGATATAAACCTCTGCCCATTCTCTGTGTGTAAGCTGCCTGAGTTCAGGCTCGCTCTTTCCAGAATGACCAGAGATCTCAGTATCCTTTCTGAGCCAAGGGCAGACATCTCATGGTTTTATGACAGAGGTAAACCTGGCCTTCATAAATACTTCATACACTGCTTTTTTTTTTTTGGTTGGCAAAAGAGAGCAGAAGAAGCTGAGAGCAAAGTCGAGTTAGGAAAGGACAGAAGTACATATTTTGACAGAATGGTGAAAGAGGGGGAGAAGGCTGAGGAGTAAACAACTGAGGCAAGTGCAAAAAAAAACAAAAGAACAACATCTTAAATGCTTCCTTCTAGCAAAAGAGGAGCTGTTTCTCACACTGTTGCACTATCTCAGATGCTCAGCAAACACAGGAAACGGGTTTAAATTATGCTGCCCTGATTTATGCATAAAACGTAAGCAGATATGTGTTTGTGTGTGAGTGTTTCTGTGTGTGCCTCTTTGTACATAATCACTTGTGCATATACTGTGTGTAAGTGAGCAGTACAGTATACACTAAATGTTATTTTCAGTTTGTCCTTTTTAGAATTCACAAAATCCCAGTGTCATCTGTTCTATTTCCAGCGCTACAAGGACACAGAAGGCAAAGCTTTGGCTATGCACAGTATATCTAGCCCCGAACATTTCCACTCTAAATATAAAGTCAAGCAACAGCATGGCGATATGAGCGGTCACCCACACGCTTTTTTGGTTTAGCAGGTTGTGTAAATAAAATGTCACCAAAGCATAAAGTTAAAGGAAGTATAAAAGGAAGTCAGATTTATTTTCCCTGCTTTTGAAATTCTCAGATTTTCTCAGACTGAAGTGGAGAGGGAATGAGCTTGACTTCTTCGTATTGCAAGAGGCAATTGATTTCTCATGCTTTCATATGGGGTAAGAGCAGGATGATGATCGCAGGCTAGGGTGGCATTCATCAGGGAAATCAGACTAATCACTGCTGCCGCCAAACTCCCAAATTCCCCAAATCAACATGCCACAGTATGATTTCTAACGTGTGGTGATGTGTTAACAGATACTGTTCACTTAAGAGTGATCTGGGGAAATGCTCCACGCCCCAGGGGAGATCTGCAAGATTCAGTGAGTGAAAAAAAAGAAAAAGTGCAAGTTTTAAAACAGCTCTTATCACTTGGCTTGTTTGTCAGATTTAGTTTGCTGCAAAGCTCTTTAACCACGGCGCGCAGTGGCAGGGTTGACGCTGAAGATCTCGTCTCAAAGCAAAAGCTCAGACTGGTCTTACCCAGTGTGAGTGCATTTATTTGAGGAAACTCTCATAACTATTCAAATATCACGTTCTTTGTTGTCCAACAATAAACGTCCATAAATGGCTCTTATAACTCAAGAATGTGCCTGAAAAATCAGCACAGATTCACCAAACAGTAAACAAATATAGGCTTAAAAACACACCGCGCAACTCAGATAACTCATTTAATCCATGACAACCTTATACATCAATCAATACATTCCCAAAAATGGGAACTGTAGTTCCAAACGGGCCATGATTATCCTCCAAATCAAAGACAAAGAATAATAACAAGAGCGCCAAAATCTGAAATATTACTTATTCTATAAAACCTTCAGCAGGTGTCAGGAGCAGTAAACATGCATAGATTTAAATTTCAAAGACACAGGTACCTAGAAACTGTGTGTTCTGTGCGTGCACACACACACACGGGCCGTACGGATGCCATATATCTGTGTTGTGTTTAATGAGGTCCTTTTTCATGCTCATTTACACTCCTGGCACTCCTGATGCTATTATGTTGTCACATTTTCTTAAAATAACCCTGATTTAATCTTCCACCAGTGTGAAAAAAAAAAAAATTGTAGAGACAGAGAATTAATCTCTAGTGCTCTATACAGTAATTGGCTGCGCTATATACACACATTTACAAAGGAATATATGCAAGAGGAACCCTTAACCAGTCACTCAGCCCTTCAGTCACATCTTACACACACACACACACACACAGGCTGGTGGCTGGAGGCTTTGCGGTGAACTGAGCCTTTATCTGCCCACTGATCAGCATGAATCTTATCTGGCTTGTTATGTTTTCCTACCAACAGCCTCATTATAACGATGAGAGAGGCAGGAGGAAGACATGTGCTTGACACTGATCTACACATCCTCTGTTCCTCTATTAAGAGTGCAATGGATTCTCTATACAGTCACAGCGAGGCAGAAAAGGACGACAGCCAGGTGAGGCCGGCCTTTAAAGAGAGGAGGGGGGTCAGCAGTGAATAAGACAGAGATCTTACAATCAAACACATGGAGCTGGATGTTGGCTGCGGAGGAAGCTGGTTTAAACAAATTCCTCGTTCAGACACAGTGGGGAAAAAACTCTGCATGGTAGAGTGTGGAGCGGAATATTGTGCTGATGCGATATCGACGCTGTTACCACTGCTGAGGATGATTTGACATGAGCAGTATACCAAATCTATCACTCCGCAACAGGCAAACTTAAAAAAAAAAAAAAAAAAAGAAGTCAATTCTCGCTCGAGGCTTTGAACTACAGTGCGGTTACGTTACTGTTTGTTTGAACAAAAGCAGCAGTTTAAACACAGCCATCACCACTGCACTTATTAAACAAAAGGCCAGCTACTCATTGTGATTCAGAATCTCCCCGGTAAACTTTTTTTTTTTTTTTAAATATGGGTCCCCTGGGAAAGATGCGCCACACAGAGAAGCAGTGGAGAGTGCTCATGAACGACAAACAATGGAAGAGCGTGGTGCGTCTTCCCAGGGGGACACTTACGACTCCACTGGATGAGCATGTGCGAAAGCAGTCTAGGTTTTCTGAAAATAGAAAATAATTGGAAAGAGCAACAATACAAAACTATTTTTTATCTGACTACATACATAAACTAGATAGGCCTCTGGATTCTGATCAATGTGTTTCCTGTACACCAGGTGTTTTATTTACACTTTAATATATTAAGTCTGCACACATACACATTTATATTTTGGCTGTTATATTTTCATATCACTGTGGGTTTATGTACAAATATGGCTCAGATTAAACATTCTGCCTGTTTGGCTCTGTCCTGACCAAAGACAGTAATAATGGACAGAGAGAGCGATGAGTGACGTCACCTGGAGGTTTCCAAAGCACGAACCTACAGAAAATATATGAAAATATCATATTCCACCATGTTGCCTGCACTGCCTGTTCTGCCTCTTGGATAATCTAAAGATCAGTGAAGACGTGGATCATTGGTGGACTTGAGGCGAACCAAGTGACACCTGGGTGCTGAAACAAGCCATCTCTAACAGGACCTACCTGTCAATCAAAGAGGCCATGCTATTAATTATGGATAACTTTAAGCCCAATTTGAACAGCTGAGTTTAGTCGTTATGAACGGGGGAATGAGCTATAGAGACCAAAACAGTTTTTTGTTGTTTTTTTCTGCTGTGAAGCTGGACATTTTAACATGGGGACTTATGGATGCTGAAATGTTCTGCAGCCAGCTTCAAGTGGACGCTTGAGGAATTACAGGTTTTAGCACTTCCGCATTGACTTCACTTCACAGACAGATTATAGAAACATGACGGACTATGTGGAAGTGGGAGTGTGTCCTCTGTAGATATAAAAGGTCCATTCTAACAGAAAGAGCTGAATGCACTAATCAAAACAGAGTTATGAATATTATTTTGCATTTCCTTAAAGGTAAACACTTTAACTAAATACTCATTATGACTTATTATTACATCTGTTCATGATATGGCCTATGCTTCTGTAATCATTAGCCAATGATGGTAACTAAACAGGATGAGATTATAATCACGGTTGACTAAACTCACAGTTTTTGAGAGGCATATTTACTGAAGCACAGAGCTGAATGAAATCAGGTTATCTCCTTTCAAATAAACACTCTGCCTCTCCTCTCTGACTCTCTCTGATCTATAATCCGCTCTCACTGCCATCCCGCGGAATGATGGAGAAGATTTTGATCAGTGTAATTTACTGCCACCTTTCCAGAGTCTGGCAATGGTAAAGGGCAATATCACAGAATTAAATACTCGATTATTAATCTGATGACCTCGGACTGTCCTCTTCAGTGTTTACGAGCTTGAATAATTTACTGGCAAATCTGAAGAACACTATCAATGAATACTGACACTAAGATGAGCTTCATGCTGTCGTGGTGCAGCCATTTTTAAAGGCAAGAAAACACATTCTGATCCCAAGCAAATCATTCAGAGTCATGTTTTCCACCAGTGACGAGTAAATAATGTGTAGCGTAGTGTAGTGGGTTTACTGAAATCCAACATGAAAATCCCATTAAAACCAAACTGTGTATTGAAAGCTAAAAAGAAATTTGAAACTGCAGTTTGAAAAAAAAACTTCTCTGGCACCTTACATCAAAAGATCAGGATGCGACTGTGCAGGAAGCAAACAAACGAATGCAAAAAAAAAAAAAACCCAAAAACTAGAGAATAAAGGCAAACAAAGTGAAACATCAGTCAATTACGTTTTAGAAGGAGAAAAATCTGTTTGACTGCACTGATGTTAGTCTGACTGAGTTAGAGGCACGGCAGGGAAATGCAGCCACAACTCACCTCGAACTTTGCCTTTTGAAGCCATCACTGGAGTCCCCAAGTAGACAAGGGGTGGGGGGGGGGGTGTTGGATGAACAGCAAGAGAGGCAGATGCCAGAAAACAGAGAGGAGGGGAAAAAAAAGAACAAAGAGAAGACAGAGCAACTGATTAGATAACTGCAGGGAGAACAGAGTGCCTGTCTCTGTTGCGTGTATATATATATATATATGCAGAAGCAGCATTGTCTTTATCTTGAATGTCAATCACGGGTGCTGAAAGCCTCTGATCGGTCACCCCTGAAAGGGAATGTCCTGATTTAGCTCATCAGCAAATTGAGACCTTACAGTGTGGCACCTTTTAATTAGTCGCATCACATCATCTGGATCATGCAAGGAAGCTTGTCACTTTCTAATGAGCTTGCAAGACCCATAAGGATATGGGCATACTGTAGATATCATGTTGTTGATTAGTGAACGCCGTGCTTCATTTGTTCTTCACTGGAGATTTCAGACTTTCTTTACACTCGATTGTCTTCATTTTAGCCATATGGCTTCAGTTGTATGTATACATAGGTGTGCGTACACCATGGTGCATCTTATTGGGATATGACTGACAGCACTGTAATCACTGAGGAGAAGCGCAAACACTAGACAGCTCGTCGAGCAGAGAACGTGCCATGATAGTGGAGGGTTCACTGAGCAGCTCGCTGCAAACCATATAGGCAGATGTATATCCATGTATAAAAACCAAAGGAGACCACGACACAGACCTAACCAACAACGAGAGCGTCACCTCCGAGACGTCCTGCCGGTAAGACCACATTCGAGAGCCAAATAAACAACACACATTGTCTATCAGTGCGTGTGCGTGTGTTAGCGAGCGTGTCCCGAGGGAATGACTCTTATGCTTCACACACACTGCTTTGCCAAATTGATGGATCTATTGGAATGCCTCCAGTGAGCCCGAAAACCTGTACAGCTCTGAGAGACAGCGCTTGAAAAGGAATGAGAGAGGAAGAACAAAGAGAATACAACCGCAGGTGTCGAGTCTGCAGGTTATAAAAAATTATTGTGCTTTCTTTTCGATTACGCATTAATAAATCACTCTCCCTGTACACAACGCGTCTAGAATTTCACATTTTGTCAAAGGCGCGCACTGTAAATACGCTTAAATTCATTTTAAGCTAGAGATGCAAGCCAGCTGCCGAACAGCCCGACCAATCTGTAGATTCTCACATATTGTTTTGTTTATACTTGAGTGCCTGATAGCCAATTTTCGGAGGCTGATGGAGATGATTATGTTTTGTTAGAACTATTTCACAGCTTGCCAAGGTGTAAGATATATAGAGTGAGGAAATGGGGAAGTGGTAGAGAGAAATGCATAATTTCCTTCCATCTTTTTGTAATATTTAAACTTCATTTGCGCACATTTATGGACTAAAGCATCGCAGTATATTCAGTCGCGGCCCACAGGGGGCAAACAAGAGAGGAGCAATGAGCAAAAAACAGTCACATAAGAGAAAAAGTACTTGTGAGGACAAAAGCTACACTTTTCATCTCTCTCCCACACACATGTAGCTGGTGAAAAATTCACACCTTGCTGGTATGTTCACTGGTCAAGAGGGAGAGGGACCTAAAGAGAAACAGGCCAACGAATGTCACATCTCTACCAACACCGCTTTCCACATGAGACTGATGGGTTTGTGATGATATTCCCACAGCAAAGTCTGACCCCGCTCTATTCCTGCCTTTCATCCCTGCTGTCAAAGTACAAGTTCCCTGTCACAACTGTGGGTCTGTGATCTCTCCCAGTGATTACCTGTGAGGAAAAAAAAAAGACTGAGGACAAAGGATGGGAAAAAAAAAAAAAAAATTATACTGGCCACATTATTCACTTGTAACAACGGCTAAATAGAGATGGCGAGAGAATGAGAGAACACAAGCTGCAACGAAGAGAGAAAAATGGTGGGAGTCTTATTCACTACACTTTTTGCATTTGTATCTCAGAGTATTACAGTTACCAGGCAACCGACACAACAGTTCGGTAAGTCCTGGTAAGCTGAAATTGAATAAAAAGCTTTTCTTTCCATTCTTTCATTTCCCATTCTACCATGCCATGAGCAGAGCATTCGAATCGATTGTACAATGGCCACCTCTCACATGCTCTCAATACTCCTGATTGGACAGAATGCAATAAAGATGAAAGTTATATCTGAATGGGATCAAATTTGTATATTCATCTATCTGTTCAGTGTTGCAGGAAGTAAGTATTAGCATTATTATATAGCATATATATAGAACATTCCCCCTCCTGTATACATCATGTATATATCGTATATATGCTACTGTCTATACTCTTTACACCCAGCTATTTATTCTGTATACACTGTAAAATAACATTTACACATAATAATCACTGTTCATACTGTTCATATCTTAATTAACATGCGCTATATATAATTATATCTGTAAAACATTTTTACCGGCTCACAATTGCTGTTGCTAAGCTGTAGATATGTTAGCATATTCATAACCCTGTCCATACAGTTTATGCTGTATAAACCTTATAACATATTCAGATTTATATTCGTATACTGTTATTTATATATTCTTCTCTGCACTTTATTGCTTTTGCACTTCTGGTTAGATATATCATATCTATATATATCTATATCTATATCTATCTATCTATATATAGATATAGATAGATATATAATCTCTCATTTATGTTTTCACATTTCAAACTGTGCGGATAGCTAGCTTAACTGGAAACACAGATAGCACACACTGACACCCAGCCCTTACAGCCAGCTACCTCACTGAAGCTAACCTTTGCGAGAGTACAGTTAATGTTGACCGTCTATACACTCGGCGTCTTATATATGACTGCACTTGCAGTTACGTAAGGAGTAGCGTTATCTTCACTGCACCTGTCTCTCCTCCCGCTCCACCGGGGGGCGGCAGAGGAGAGACTCCATCTGAGAGACTGAAAAGTGAGTGACTGCATGCTGGCGGAAGAGAAAAGCTCACAGTTGTAAGCAGGTTGTTCTGTGTCTCTGTAACTGTCAGCGGGGACCTGTCATAAATAAACTGTGTGATAGTTCATACAGACGCCACCTACTGTGACACACACACACACACACACACACACACACACACACACACACACAACGGTGATCACAGTATTCCCTTAGGGTATAAGTCTCCTGGGAGGACGTGTTCAATTGCAACATCCTTCCTGTTCTCCTCTCTTCATCTTGTACTCATTCAGGAGTTTGTCTCACCTGCCTTTTCATATTCACTCTCCTTATTAACCCTTTCCCCACCCTTCTGGATTTCCTCCCCACCCCGCGGGCCACCTTTTTCACAGTGGCAGATATATTCAGAGTCTGACACGCAGTGAAAAGCCTATGGAGATCGATGTGTGCAGCGTGGCTCTCCGTGCTGTCACATAGCATGATGGAGAGTTCAGCTTATCTTTCGTACAGCAGCAGCTGTTTTGCCATATGTTTGATGTACTCCAGGCCCTTGGAATCCAACCAATATTCCACCGGTGAGCAGATTGCTGTAAAACCTTAACACACTCTTTGTCACCTTATGACTTGGCCGAACATGGAGCCATCGATCCAGGCATACACGAGAGCATAAAAACAGTGAGGAAAACATACATTGTGACACATATTCATTCACTGCAGGTCCTGCGCGCGTTTGTGACTTTTGACTTTAAGAGAATCATCGGCACAAAAATAGCTCTGAATGAGCGCAAGCAGACGCATTTAAATCTTATTTGATTTTGCGTCAAATGTTTTTTGAGTCTTATTTGATTTAGCACAGCGTTTCGCTAAGGGCTGCAATTCATCTCAGGGTAATAAAGGAGATGGTAAACAGTGTTAATAGATGGAATCAAGCTTACTTAACGCAGCTTATTGCCACCATACTGCCTGCTTTATTAGATCTGTTTACCTCATCCTTGTTTTCTCACATTACAGCGAGACACACATCTGTTTGTTTTGTCATTTAATCTAGCGTATTTGATTTCCACTCCTTAACACAATTACATGTACATATCCTGTCCCCTGTCCACGGCACAATCATCTGCTCATGAGCTGAACACACACAGGAGGACGCGCACGCGTGTGCACACGCAGAGATGCACACGTGTTGATGACACACACACACTTTATAACATTTGTTATCCTCCTAACTAAAGATGGTCCACAGCAGTGTTTATGGTGTCACAGTGACGACCTTCCAGATTTTTTTTTTCCCCTTCCCGTGCTGAAAATAACCAAATCTGGTGAGTCACCACCACCAGACCTTGTGTGAATGACACCAGGCAATCTGGAGCCCAGAGCATCTTTTTAGTTATATGTTCCCAGTTAACCACACAGTGATCAACTCTTGCATATACAGTATATGTTCTGTAGCAGTGGTAATAAAAATAGCCATTCTGTCAGTGCTGTTAACAGCATGTCAGACTTGTAAGACAGGGGCCTGCCTTAAGAAAGGGGACTGGCTATTTGATTTGAATGAGAATTGAGAATATTTAATGGAGAGCGTGTGATGAAAGTCTGAGCGTGTTGAAAGAAAATCAAGACTATGCAATATTTTTACCTCTTTATAACACCTGTGTTGTGATGTGCGTATCATCTGGAGGCGAGAGACAAAGATAATGACTCAGGGGATTCACACTTTATTGCTGATTGTCAATGGCCCGCAGCTAAGAACACAGTGAACACATCAGGGCAACACACCTGATGAATTTTCCAATACTCTGGGCCATTTTGTTTTTTTAATGTTGGGATGGATCAAGTGCCCTCCCAGAGGATAATTCCAAGGCTGAATTTCCTTCCCGTGCCAATAACACACTTCAGCTTCAGATCAACTGCTAGCTACTTTTCTGCCTTCAGTTGGCGAATGTGCATTCACACACAGATAAATACTGTATAAACATGCATATGCAGATAAAATATTAAATAAAAATAAAATAAACACAGAATGTCAGATATTAAACAACCAAAAGTTGCGAAATATTTCCTTACTTCCACATCTGCTCCGTGCCCTCTGGCAATCGAGGACTCCCCGACTATGAGAGGTTCATATCGAGGTCAGCGCAACACCATATGCCATGTTATACAAGAGAAGGGTTGCGAGGTGTGGGGGCAGTTACACATACAGCAGCAAATACATATTTTCCCTTTATTTCTATTTCTTTCTTTGCTTTGGTTGAGATCAAAACTTATACATACAGTCTGGTATGTTTCAGAACAAATGCAGTTAAACGGGTTCGGATATCTCGTGTGCATATTTATAAAAAAAAGAATAACTGGAAATAGTATTAATTATCTTCTTTAGCTGTCTGAGTGATAATGATTTTCTAATATTTCAATGTTTCTGAAGCAGTTATTCATGTATCTACCAGACAGTGATACAGAATGTCCCCAGTATATATAGAAAACAACAGAAGAGACATTATTACACACAAAAAAAGAGCATTAATTAAGTAGAACAGACTGAACCTGAGCTCATTGTTGCTGTTTTTTGTAATATGGCATATGCTAACCAAGCATGAGTATTTATTTAGAGTTGTGATTTAACTGTTGGCCAGTGATACCGATTTTGTATGAACATCTGCCATACAATTAGAAACAAGCTTGTCCTGTGGCAAGACAGATGTTCCTATTCATTAGTAAACCAACACTAATTTAGAACAAGCTTTAGTGTAGAGAATAAAATACACTTTGAAGATTAATAAGAAAAGTAATTTGTATTCTCCTGAAATTCTTCTGTTACAGTCTTGGCTCTGGTGTCTGTTCTGAGAAGAGTGCATGTAGTACAGTCTGAACACAGCCCACAGACATCGGTATAGGAGGAGGGCTCGGTGACAGTGGCCTGGTGGTTCTAATGTCAGGACATTTTGGTTTACAGCTCCTCTGTCACTTGACTTCAAAGCTGTTCCATAAGAAAGGTCACAACATGCACAGCTACACAAAAACACACATATGGACACCACTTACTTCAGCTACTACTACACACACATGCACACAAGCGCAGCAAAAAATGTAATTCTAGCAAATGCATACCTCACTGGTTTTAGTCACAGAATGCACGCCCCCATATATCTCACCCTCCCACACGCGCAGCAGACCTCATCAGAAACAAGTGCCACTATGCAGTATGTACCGCACACAAGCCTGTCCCCGTGGTTAGGGTAGTTTCATATATCATGTTAATTAACTGAGACACTGCTAGACAAATGGTGAGCTTGGAACGATCAGATTTTATCTGGATGGAGCACAGTTCTCAGATATTTGACATCCCAGATGTCAAAGAAGTTTTCATAAATATTTAATCCAAAATAGTGTGCCTTGCTTTTAAACCCCTTGGCTTGGAGGGAGCTAAAAACCACAAGCTGAATTTGAGGATGTGGCTGTGACTTTGAATCTATGATTTTCTCCTCTCTCACAGATATGTGAATTCCCTCGAAAGCTAAACGCTCATAGAGGGCTGTGAGCATTACCTCTGTCTTTGCAATGTTGACATCCAGCCTTTTATAAACTCTAAGTAGATGGTGTACCTACAGTAGCAGAGGGTATCTACCTTTTTTGATTTTTGAGTGTTTGTGTTCTATTGGCAGAAAAGTACATGTTACAGCTACCTCTGCACACTCGCAGGTATAACAGCCATCTTTATTAGGTAGCAATGACGTAGAGGTCTAGAAAAATACAGAGCACTTACAAACACAGGCCTGACAAACAACCGGCCCCTGCCAACACATAATAGGTGAAAAGATGAGTCAACAAGAGTGATTGCCCTCAGGAGTATTTACACTAAATTATCAGCCAAATTTATCATTTGACTTTTCCATTTGGTACTTGATGATTTTTTGTTAAAGTATGTTCTTGGAAAAAAACAAAACAAAAAAAAAACTAGACAGCACCAAACACATTATATGCTCCTAAAGCCTAACACACACTGGGGATGTAAGCGCCACCGTTGCTGATCGCTGCCACTATAATCAATGATCGTCAGCGTCCCAGCAGCGTCTCTCCGCTCTGCAGCGCTATCTTACCGTAGCATTTCTATTTTTGACGCGAGCCGTTGCTAAACCGCGTCAGTTTCAACAGAGCAGATTGCACCAGACAGGAAATCCATCAAAGGGTCTCAACATGAACGACGAGAGACTAATTGTTGAAGTGGAACAGCAAACAATAATTTATGACACAACCGATCCTTTTTCTAATCTCTCCTACGTCGGAGAAGCAAAGTTAGCTGTTTGTTGTTGTTGTTTCTTTTATACACAGTTTGTCGCGGGGACTCGCGTATGTTCTCACGTGATGTCGTGTGAATACAGCTAGTTCGCTACGCTGCTGTTACGTTGCCAGTACGCGCCCGGTGTGAGTTGACGCCAGGCAGAGGACTGAGCAAAACCGTGGCGCAGCCGTTCCGTGGCGCTTACGTCCCCGGTGTGAGTCCCGTGTAAGACCGCCTGTGGACTGTAACCACGCAACAGCGCCCTGTCTCCTGTCTTCAGTCCACTCCTATCATGTTACTGTGGGTAATATGGCATGCGGCGCTTTTATTCGTCACAGTGCAGCGGATGATGTACAAGAGAGAGGCGAAGAGGAACGAGGATCAGACCAGAGGAGGGAAGATAAAAGACAAGTGCAGGTTCGGCCGTCTCATGAAAACTGCCCTTTGACCACGAAAAACAAATACAGGCTCAGGCATGAGCATACAGCCGCACACACACACGCACACACACACACGCACAGGCCATAACATTTTGCCATTTAGAGCCTTAAAGAAATTCCCCCTGGGCTCAAGAAGCACATTTCAATTTCCGCAAAACACCCCGGGGATATCGAAATCATGAATCTCCCCAACAAGAAAAGTCAAACAGGAATTGCTATAGAATGATGGACACACCTGAATGCATACACATGCACACACACCGCACTACACACACTGTCAAACAGGTACTGTCATTTGATGATAGACAGTCCAGGTACAGCCTATAACTCAGCAGATGCTTTTTGTTTCCACTGCTTCTTCAAATGAATAGTTTAGAGGGTGAAGTTATATTGTGATAGATGCCTCGGGGGTAACAAATGGCTTCCTCCAGACAAAGCTTTGAAGTGGATGTGTATGCCTGGTCACCAACCTGTAATCTCCAGCCATTCGTCAAAGGGTGAAGGGACAGGAGATTTCCAAGGAAAAATTCCACATAATACAAGCTTCATTTTTCATTTATTTTTTTTGTTTTAACCCGGTAGGGAGGTGGAATCTCTACAGGATGAGGACTTTCTTATGTCTCTACGTACCTTTCTGTTTTGTGTCATACTCATAGTTAGTGATCATGTTAAGGAGTGGGGCTTTCGTCAGTTGAGAGGAACTCGTCGTGTCTGGAAAATGCCTCCTCTGCTTGATAGCGAGACTTTGATCAAAAATGTGTCATAGCATTTTGCTCGGGCTGAATTATTCAAAGGTCAGTGAACAAAGGCATGTTTGTGCTGTGTTGCATTACAAAGGCTAGAATGACGGTAAATTGGCAAAGTGTTCACTGTAGGGAGCTGACCGGTGAGACTCGTCCTCAAGGGACCATTTGGCATCAAACGGCGCAAGCTCCCTGTGATTGTTACTGCTTCAGTCATCGCCGAGCTGTTACCTCGCATTTTCAAACCATCACCCTTATATCCCATTCTATTTAGGACATTGTGTTTCTGTGGCTTTCCAGCAGGTCGAGGAGAAAATGGACTTCCGACAGGAGGGATTGAAAGCTCGGGACCTTTGGGGGTACGTGTGTGTGTGTGCTAAGACTTTGTGAGTTTGTTTCAAGGCAAAATTGTGCACTCTTGCACATTTACATGCAGATGTGTTGTGTGCCTCAGTGAAAGGGGTCCTTTGTAATGGTGGCAAAAGGCAGTCTGTGGGGCATCAGGACTGCAGCCCGTCTCAATGGGCAGCAGCTCACTGGAGACCACACCTATAAAGGATCAAGGGGGAAATAAAAGGGCTCTAAGAAACATGTGAATTCATCGCTACAGCTTTCTCCCCTTTGTCTTTCATTCTCCTTCCTTTTATCCCGACACCGGCAGCTTTCCACTTTAATGGCGATTTTAGTGGGGGTCTATTCTGCCCCAAAAACAATCAACAATGCACTATGTGCTTTTGTGTCCCTGGGCGGGCCAGTGAAGAAGATGAGAGCAAGTGGAACAGTGAAGGAAAAAGAAAGGAAGGAGGGAGGGAGGAAAGGGCTAACCTGGCATGTTTGTGTGTGGCCAATGTGTTTGTCAAAGCATGCATTCCACTTCAACAGATTCAATTATTTATACAGTGTTTCTTAAGAGAAACTCAAGCAAGTGTGTGTTGGTGACGTGGATACACACAGATCACATAAATGAAAGACATAACAAAACACACACACAGAGGGAGAGAGAGAGAGAGAGACAGAGAGAGAGAGAGAGAGAGAGAGAGAGAGAGAGAGAGAGAGAGAGAGAGAGAGAGAGAGAGGGAAGTGCAGTAGAGTTTCTAATGAGTCTACTGTAGTGAGGTGAGCAGCGCTGCAACACACAGGTATCCCATGGGAGTTAAAGCAGCTCTCGCTAACCAGGTCAGCCAGGCCTCCTGCAAGGATCCTCTGCTCTGATGTCTGCTGCTCCCCAGCTTCAGTACATACACATCTTTAATAATAACTTCAAACAATCTTATAATTCTTTCTTCGTCTATGTTATACCTTTTCTGCAAAAGCTCTTTATTGTTTTATGGAGCTTTATTGTTTTTAATTTCTTTTCCAGCACAGTGTTGTGTATATCATGATTTACATGAACCCACATAACCACATTAATATTTTAAGAAGTTCTACATGTTTACTCATTCACCCTGTTGTTTATATTCTATTTCTTTAACCTGTGCATTTGCAGCATTGATTTGCAGCAATGATGTTAGTCAGTGCTTTGAAACGTTCTCCTCTCCTCCTTCCTCTCTCACTCCATCTGTTTCGTCCTCTATATTTTGTGTCATCGCGTGGGTGTGCTTACCTCCTGCCGGGCTGACCTGGCAAGAGTCCTGCCAGGTCGTCCTTGTAATAAGAATTTGTTGGGAAGTGATGCGCCTGGTTAAATGGTGCGTTTGTTTTCAACCACTCAACCAATCAGACATGTAGGTTTAAACAGAAAAATGGTACTTTGAGTTTTTCAAAATGTCCCTAATGTGTTTTGACCCGGTCATTCAGATGAATGAGCAGCCTGTTTGGATTGTTAAAAGCAGCTGATTAACTCGAAAGGAATAAAAATGCTTCCTCAGGCTTCATCTAATGTTAATAAGGCCTTTGTACTGCACACAAATATTATATTACATATACTCTATGTATTCTGCAGCAGATTACAGACCAGTATACTTATGTTGTCAAAACTGATCAAATATAAATAATTATATGGAGGTGCTGACATACCTTGTCTCACCCATTACCTTTCACCCAAGGCTGGGAGACATGAATAAATTCCATTTCATGCCTCAGCTTATATTTACAGAGGAACAAAAGAAAAACTGTGTTCAATTACCAAAGACAAATTTGAACTCATCTGGGTCATTTTGAAGAAATTGAACTGGAACTAATTCCTTCCGAGTGTTACAATTGAACTTAATAAATAAATAAAACGGTAACTTGTTTGCTTTTTTCCGCATCAAATTAAAGTTGACCTAACATGCTCCCATTATGGCTATCCACAGGCCCAAGCCCATGGGAGCTGTGTAAAGACTGAGGGGACTGAAGGAGACGGGGAGGTGGACCCAGCGATGCTAAACCATGATGCAGCCCCTGAAGGAGAATGCCCATAACCAAAAACCTTCCATATTCCTGTCTTTGGTCTTTGTTACCCCCCTCCACCATGTTTCCTATCTATCCTAACCTTCATTTAAACCAACTCTCCATCACTTTCCTCTCTCCCCGTCTTTCTCACCCATTACAAAGGTGTAAATTGGACACAGATAATTGAACATTACTATCCTGGGAGGTAGCTGGCACCATCTGTTAAATGTCCGCCTCCGACATCACAGTGCAACACACAATGCGCCCAAACATCCCAAAGCACCACGCTGCACATTTGTGTGGGCATGCACGTGTTGCTCTGTTTGGGTAGAGATCGATTCACTGATCCCTGAATACTTGGAGTGCAGGTACTGCATTCAGTCTCACAAAGGTGTTCTGGTTATTTTTGTTGCTGTGTGGGAAGAACATTTGTGAATCAGGGGGTCCTTTAGCATTAGATGTAGAGGACTTGTAGTAGAATATTAAAATAAACAACTTAAACAATAAACCAAAACACCCACACACAAACAGTTTGGATTTCAGTTACAAGTTGTTTTTTTTTTTTCATTCAGAAACTTCAGAAACCCTAACCCTAACTTTCTTTCTTGCTTTTCCACTATGTGAAGTCAAGAAGATATCAATGTATCAATGTTTCTTAAACTATCTACAATACAAAGCTCTGGACTTTATTTTCCCTGTTTTGGTTGAAAAAAAACAGAACACACGCTCAGAGGTGTCATGGGGTTTAGGGTTAAAATAATAAAGTCTGCTGGCTGTTCGAAAAGAAATGTTAGGATACAATATTTTTAAACTTTTTTTTTTTTACTGGAACTTTTGGCTGGAACTTGCTGTCACCAGTCAACCACTAATTGTGCTCCACTTTGCCTAATTGTTGGTATTGTGCATTCCTCGTAGAAGGTTTACATAAATACTGAGAATCCACTGCATTCCATAAGATTCCCAACAAAACCCCAATTATTGGCTGGAGCTGGATTACGATTGGTTGGACGATGGTTATTCGCACAAATAATGAGGGAGATTGTCCATGTGAATTTATGAAAAAGCTTCCCTCTCTCGCTCTCTCGCCCTCTCTGTCTGTAACACACATGGCTGATTAGCAGTTGGCATTTTGTCTTGGCTATGTGCTAAATGAGAGCAGCAACATTACCATCTCAAAGATGCTCTCCTGGCCCAGTTAATGGTCAGGACACAATGGCTGCTCAAACACTTGATGGATCATTGAAGGATTATACCATTTGGCTTTGTGCCTTTATGCTCACTTCATGCACGTAAATGTGTGCGTAGGTAGGTGTGTGTGTGTGTGTGTGTGTGCGTATGTGAAACAGAGACACAGACATCCTGTAGGTGTGGACTCCTACGGACCTCTCAATGGGAGCAATAATGTCAAGGAGCTGCAATGTCATATCCATCAGTGCTGACTTTCTGTCAGGGCCAGACAAAGGTGTTGACACCTCAACACCAACAGTGAGTGAGGAGGCCATTCAAATGTCAGTTAGCTGACACATAGCCATGCTCTCATAGATGGGTGGTAACCAATGATTGTCAGGTGGTAACTCAGGAAAAAGGCCACTGCATATATAAAGCTCAAGAGGAGCAGTCCACTGAGATTTAATGAATGAATATGTTTTCATCCTCTGAGGCGAGTATTCAGTTGGTACAATCACACCTGTCAACTCTGGCAAATCAGCACTTATGGAAATGAGGCGGCTATCGCTAAAGCGCCACAGTCATCAAGAGACACATTCAGACTGCTCAGTCAGGTGTGAGGCTGTCAAAGCTCACCGCTGTTTGCAGTACCCAATAAAAGTTAAACTTCAGCTATACTGTTGAGAGAATTTAACTATGCAGTTTCGCACCTTACCGACAAAATTTCACACAACTCCCTCAAACCCTCATCCCGATACTGCATCCCATTACCACAAATGTGCCAGGGCACTGTATAGAATCTGCACATACTTGTTATTTACAGTTTATGGAGTGGAGTTTATGAGCGTCGCAAAGCAGGCAGGGCTTCACTCACGCTACTGGAAGAATTATGTAATGCATTTAGTCATTTCAATCACCATTTAACCCTGATGACTTCACTTGACAACAGAAACATATGAATGGCTCCATGCATGTAAACCTATGAAATAAAAAGAAAGCGTTCAGTAGGAGTTTGGTATCACAGAACATCTTTGGAATCTTTTAAATTACCCAAAGATGGTGCCATGCTGGCAGGAACACCAGAAAAGGACACTGTACAGAAGTTAAAGAAATGGCTTTACATTCAAAGGAATTTAAACTTTTATGAATTCAGATTCTTTGTCCTGGTTATCACTGACAACTAGTTTCTGACATCTTTCCATGTACATGTAAAATAATCTTGTAGTAATGGATTTATTGACACACCAATCTCTGTAAAGCATATAAACTGAAACTGTGGAACAAAGCATCTTTCCTCAGGATTTCCAGTACCAGCTGGCCACTGTCCAGAATGGGCTTCAACAATTACAGCTACAGCCACCTCAGGAAAACTGTAAACGTCTTTGTCCATACACTGATTGTTGTCTTTACATCAGGGTTCAGAGGGTGGTAGGAGGTTCACTGAACCAAATACTGGAACACTTTGCTATTATCAGTCTGAGAGAACGACATTACACTTTTATCCCCACAGATATCAGCTGGACAGCAGCACTCCTAAACAACTGACCCATGGTATACTTGATGTCAAGCAGAGGATGGTGTCTCAATGCTTTAAAAACCTCTGCATGTAACATCCCAACAGAGCTTTTAGATACCTCTTTATGAACATTATGAATTGATGTAAATTGTTTGAATGTTGTTTTGTTATTTCCTGTGTCAGATATTGGCATTTCTATATAGATATAAAACAGATATACGGTATGTGTGATTCCAAATAAGAATGTTCTCACCTGTCGCCAGTCAAAAGTGTTAACATTAGCAACATTAGTGTTAATGTTTAGTGTTAATGCAGATCACTGGGTGTGATGAACTACCAGAATATCCCAGAATTTATAAAGCATTGTGGAACGTGACTTGTGAGGTTCCTCAGTTCCCTGGTCATCTCTCTTCTCCAGCAGAGCAATAAGTTCTCCACATTTTGACACTCAGGATCGGGTTTTGTCTCCTCCAGCTGATACCTATCTTAAATATCTGGGCTCTACATCAAGCTCAGCTGCAACAAGACTAAGCTGCACTTTTTCATTGGCAAACACAACCCAGTCACTGTTGACATCACACAAACAACTTTTGGTGCTTTCTCTAGGACATCCACTGACACACATTCACAAAGGGGGCACTCACTGCCCAGGTCTTGTTATTTGTCTTTCATCTAATAATTCAGCTACCTTCATTCTAGGCTGCTGAAGTAATGTCTTCAGCTCCAACAATGCCTCCAAGGCAATTCCTGTCTTTCATCGTAAAAATAAAATGAATGTCTCTAAGAAATATGTTTCCATGCCCTCACTAGAATCATGTTCTCCGATATATTATTTCTCTGGTTCCTCATATTCCTTGATTTACTTCAGGCTGCAAAGTTTCTTCACGTATTCATATCTTCTTTATTTTATCCGTTTCATTTTATAGTTATGTTTCTTACATAATTCCTGTGCATCAAAACATTTATTCTGAAGTTTTTGGAGGGGCTTGTTTATCCCTGCAGTTTCTTAAAGTGTTTTCTGATGGGGATATCTACCTAAACTGTAACCCAGATGTAATTGATATAGATAACTATATTAGGCATATATATATATAGTACGTTATAGCTTGAAAACTGGCAAGAAAATGACATTATTGAAGGTTCTGGTTACTCTCATGTGAAATAAACAACTGCAATATGTGGCATGATTTGTGGATTTTCAGGTAAATTTTATCAATGCATTACTCCTTAATGTCCATGAAGATTACTGAGAGAGATAGCAGTGGCCAGCTGAATCAACAAATACAGGTATATATAAATATGGAGAGAAACATAGGAATTCTTGTGTGCTATTAAGAAGAATCCTGTGGCATATGGACAGAACTGTAACAATACAAGGATCTAATGAATTCTGGATCACTCAATACAGATATGTCATTGTCTCTGTCCTTTACCAGGCTTAACCATACTGTGGTGTTCCTGTTAAAACAGTGCAAGCACAGACACAATATTACTCCAGCTTTTCCATTTCCCCTCCACTTTGTTATTATTTAGCTGAATATTTTTAGTTCTCACCATTTCAGGTCAATAACAGCAATTATTCCTTGCAGGCATTCCTTGCATTTCTTCTAATTTTCTGGGGCTTTCTCTATATCCTAACGTCACCTCATAATAATACTCTTTCTGCTAAAGGCATAAACTCAGCCACTCAAATCCAGTTTTATGGATAAATCTATCAAATTTGTGCATTTGTGAGACCAACTTAAAAATTTTGGTCTAGCAGACTAGACTTTGTTTATTTGCTCAGATTTGGTCATTTTCCTTGGTTTATATGCCAAGTAGTTAATGCATTATGCTATGTAGTTAACATGTTTCCGTTTTGTGTACATTTGTGGTAATGCTGCAGTGCGGGCTGCTCACGGCATCCGGAAAAAAATAGAACAGCTGCATATTCTTGGCAGAGCCAAGCGGAGACCTGCTTCTGGGACGCTTCTGAAACGGACCGCGGCAGTTCTGATGGGGTTTGAAACGTTGACTAGAACGATGCGATGCATCTGTACCTGGGTATTAATCTGTGTATTGTTTTTGTCAGTTTGGAAAATAGAAAAATGTTCATTGACATACACTGTTTGAATACTTTAATTATTGAAAATACAAAAGTTGGGGAGCAGAAATACAACTTTGCTCCAATGGGGATGTTCCACTTTCACCATTACTCACATGTTCACGCATAAAATACGGTTTCTTAGCTCATATATTAGTTTCTCTTTCGTTTCTTCGTCAGACATACAGAGATGGCTACTCCGAATCTCTCAACAACATAATCACAATATTCTAATGTTTGTGAGATTATGTGAGAGGGCAGACTTATGTTTTAAGCAAAAACAAAAGAGGGCATTAAAAAGAAAAAGTGAGGTCTATTTTACACCAGCAGCTGTTCAAATCTATGTTATGAAGCTGGAAGCCAGGAAATGTGTGTTTAATATGGCTAAATGTTGGATTTTTGTTGACATTTTCTTGCACTTCTCTCAAATGTCTTGTGAATAGCCAAATTACTTTATAATACCATGGAAACAAAGGGCAGAGTTAATTGCGTGCATGGTCAATCTTGGAATTAATGAGGTGTAAAACAGAAACATGACAAAAGTTTTTGACATTTTTCCCATGCTGCAAAGAGGAGCAGGGAGCAAAATGAGAATATTCAGTAGGAAAGGAATCTTCTCATGAATCAGAGACACAATGTGTGAGTGTTAGACTGTTACTGCATGTTGCAAAGGAACGATAGCATTCCTTTTAAAGAGATAATGAAATCCTCATCATACTGTCAACTGTGTTTACACAATGATACAAAAATAAGTTTTACTTTAGACAACAACGATTAATTAAAAAACTAATTGGTTAAAAAACAAGTAAACAAGTAGATTGGTTTAGTGAAATGGCTAAACAGCAAGTGTGGAAATTAGTGTGACAGTACTGTGAATAAATAAGTCTATACTACTTCTTTCAGGCTAACAACTGGTAGCATGAAAGCAACAGTTATTTTGAATTACTTGCTTTTCAATGTCAAAATAAGATTAACTTTAATTTGATGGGAAAGAGATACAAAGGAAATTCATGGATCTGTTTGGGGTGTTTGCATTAGTGAAACTGTCAGGTCAAGTTAAAATAAGTGCGTAACATTAGATGGTTGACATCAAATCCAGTTCCTGGTGCCTGGTTTTATCTTTTAAACCTAAAACTAATGGAAATCCAATATAAGTAATACAAGAAGTTTGCGGGTAACAATCTGTTATTGAATTCAGCGACATTCTGCAAGCAGCAGCAATTTGATTAACCGTTAATTGATAAGCTAATATTTCCCCTCTGTGGATATCAACGTGAAAAAAGTCTCCTTCTGTCAAATCAATTTCACACAGCCTTTTATTTGCCTTTCTTTTTTCTCAGTCTCCTTACGTGAGCCCACATCCTATCTGATCATTTCTAACTGTGGACTGATACCAAACTGAAAGATCCAGACCAGTAGCTGATCATTTAGCATCAGTTTGGTTTTGTAACATTGAGGACTGATACACTATCATTTCGGCCTAATGAACTGAGGATGAGAAGAAAACTGTACTGTGTCTGTTCTTGAATGTAACTTGGTCGATCCTAGTACCATCTCCCACGAGAAGTTCATAACACTTTGTGACAGTCGCACACCACCAATTACCGATGTCACTGATTTTGGTGAAACTGGATCACTTTTATGGGGAAAATATTTTCTAGTTTGTGGGCTAAGAAATTCCTCTCAAGCTCCACATCATTAGCTGTGTTTTGCTGAAAGTATTAGAATTTCTGCAGACTTTGTGGCTTTCATATATTTCAGGGAGAACAAAAGTCATCAGAACCCTTGTGGTTCTCCACCACTGCACAGACAAATAGGCTACCTGTGGAGAGAAAAACACTGGCTGTCTGCACTGACATTTATAGTGCTGTTGTCCTGAAAGAAGGACAACTGGAGGCCATGATCAAATATCTTTTCGGTTTTAATGGGCTGTAGTAACCTCCTACATCAGCACACTTCCACTCAGACCCGCCTGTTAGTCTCAGATGGCTGCTCCTTCCTCCCTCTGGAGAAACGCCGTAAAACACAAGACATTTGGTAGAATACACAAACATGCATGTTCATTCATGTGTGCCAAACGCACACACATGCACATATATGTGACATTTCTACACGGAGATACAAAGATGGTCCCTCAGCCCAGTTGTGTCACTGGGAAATATAATGGAATTAACCAAATTCATGTGAGATAATATTTGATTACATGTTCGTGTAAAGGTTCAAACATCAGGTGAGTGCTGAGGTTTTTCCGGGCGAATGGTTAAAAACTGTTCATGTGAGCACATTTAGCCACAACCTTGAATGCATCTCAGTCAAAGAGGCACACAGAAGCAAACAGCTTTTAGCATCTCCGTCGTATTTTCTGACTGATGTGCTGTTTGTGATTGTGTTGTTTCGGACATGACTCAGAAACAGTCTTAGTGTTCACTGCGGGATCATCCTGGGCATGCATTGTAAATGCAGAGGAAAATCCTGCCTCTGAGTAGTATTGATTTCAGTGCTGCGGTCCACTGTGTGTGCACCAGTGTGTGTTTGTGTGAAAATGTGATTTGTTTATATTGTTGTGTATGTATGTGCCCTCTGCATCGATTCCCCACTTTGTTCAAATTATCAGTAAGGGTATGGGGCCTAATACTGCTATTCACACAAGCATTAGAGCAACAGAGGCAACCACATCCGAGAAAGGAGGCTTAGGAGAGCAGGAGGAAGAAGTAGCAGATGCAGAGGGGGAGAACAGAACGTATTATTGTGCAATAAATAAATATTTCAGGTTATTTTTATGCACCTTTTTTAAGACGAAGAGATCCCAGGGCAGCTTCTATACCATGAATCTCCCTGTTACTGCTGCGCCTAAGAATAACCTTTTCTTGTAGTGTTTCATCACGCATTTAAGGTGTGTGGTCGCGAAGCCCTAATGCCCTGAAGGAGGCATCGCCACCTGCGTCATTCCTTCTCAGAGACATGGAGGATCCTGATTGGAGCAGCACCTGTCCCAACAATCCAATCAGTGGGATCCAATCTGAACAAGTATCTTATTTAAACTAGAACTGCCTGTCAGTTGTCAGCTTATGTTTGCGTGTGTTGAGCTCATCTCTGGACTTGTGAATTGGTCGTGAATGTAAACCAGTGTGTTAACTCGCCTTTTTTTGGGGATATTCATTTGCTACTTGGGGACGGAGCTAGATTTAGTGTATTTAACTGATTTGCACTCACTTGTTAGAAATAAAACTAGTTTAGAGCTGCTGTTTCACTGAGTTTTTGGTTCTTAAAAATAGTTTAGATAGTAAGGTCTTTGTTTTGGTCTTGACTTCCACCTGACAATTTTTGTCTAGTGAGTCAGGATAAGACAGAATCACATTGTGCGTTTGTGTCCAAAGCATTAGCACTGTAAGTTCAGATCTAACTGTTTTGTTACTAGAAAGCTATCATATTTTTTTCAATCTGCAATTGTGTAAAAACTGTTTTGCAAATAGACAAACAAAAGTCACTTCTAGCTATCTATTTGTGACACAGAGCAAAGACAGAAATGCTTCCAGTCATTTGTAAATGTCTTAAAGGCCACTGGCTACAGTCACATGACATGCCATTATTGAAAGGTTGCGGTTATGATTGCATGATGACGGCATTTGTAATTATGATTAGAGATCGCGGCATTCACAGGTCTTATAACAGAACCCTGTTTTGAGGTTGGTCGGTGCTCACACTTATTAGAGACAAAGAGCTTTTTATTCTTGCCTGAAATTATTGAGATGTGACACAAGTCGAGATTTTCTTATAGCCACTTCTATAGTCTTGCCACAAGACATTACCCAGAGTTATTAATGCTTACGTGAGTGTACATGCTGACCTTTTCGCAGGCTTGCCATTGGACACCCACAGTGTAGATTAAAAGATTTGGTGTCAGAGCAGATTGATTTTCTTACTCTCTTTCAACACACTCCTGTCTTGTATGCTGTGTCTGTGTGTGTGTGTGTGTGTGTGTGTGTGTGTATACAGAAGTGCCATGTAGCTCGGTAATCAGTTGTAACCCATCAACCCTGGGTTGGAGGTCATCATCACAGACACATACAGTTATTGATTGGCTTTCCAGTTATCTAGCAGTTTAGAACAACATGCAGGGATATGATGACTCAGTGAGAATCTAAAGTTGTATCACTGTGGCAGGCTATCACTTAGTGCCCAACATATTGTGCAACCTGTGAAGGAAGAAGAGAAAGGGAAGGGGAAGAGAAAATGAGATGCATTTGTGTCAATTTGTGTGTGTTTACTGGTGTGGATGAAAATCTCTCTTGTGGTTTGAGCCACATTGTTTGATTCCACTGATTCCACAGTAAGAGTCGCCGGGGGCTTGTTGCCAAGGTTCAGCCAATTGAATTAGGGATTTGCCGTTCCCTCCTCAGTCCAACCCTCCTGACCATTTCCTGTTTCTAGGGATCCCTGAGGACCCTTCCTCTCCATTCAGCTGTGGACTGTAATTGTATTTAGGATGCCTGTGCAGAGCCCAATGGAATACACCGTGAGGAGAGAGAGACAAAGAGAGATAGAAAGAGCTGAAAGGATGACTAAACATGACGAGGGAGGGGGAAATAAAAAAAAAAAAGAGAAAAAGGTGGAAATTCTTAAAGATGTCTGTCTGTAGCGGGTAGGGGTGGGTATAGGGGTGGTGGCAGAGATAGACACACTATCCACCCATCTAAATGGAACACAAGGTCATTGTTCTCATTAGGTTTCCAAGCCTGAATAACCTAGGCTGGTTGGAGACAGTTTGGTGTAAGTACTGCGGTACCCATGCTATAAAGCAGGAATCTAATAGGCTATTATATCCAAAGACATTAGGATGGGAGCAAAATGATTTTCCTTCACCCTCCACCCAATTTAGAAGCAGCCGTGGTATTACATCTCATAGTAACTATTATATTTCAAGTCTATAGCATTAAAAATAGCTCTGAGTTTGCCATTAGGACTCGTGCCTTTTTGGATCCATGTATAACATTACAATCAAAACAGCCATTTTAATATCAGTAGATTAATGTTGTCTGACTCATAGACAAACTGTCTGTCGCCTGTCCACAAAACAGCTTTGCATAGTATTACCTTAATAAATGCACGTTGGAATTAATTCACACCATGGGAGCAATTATCAATATAAACTCAAGTGGCAATGTACTCCTGATATTAACATAACAGCATGTGTAACACACTCTGACAAAAAGAGGTCCTTTACACTGTTTAGGGAAATATCACCTCGCCCACCTCAAAACCTTTAGCTCCAGGCCCCCCTGAAGGTTTTTCTCCCATAACCACCCACTGTTAGCATGAATGAGGGTCCTCAATTTTGGCTGTGGCAGTCAGCACCACATGGGGGGGTCCACCATAAAACGTAGCATCCAGTGGTGGAGAAGTTAAGCCAGATCCAATTTTTTGAAAAAAAAAAAAAAAAAAAAAAACACAGGTCAGGGTTGGGCAAACCCTCCATATTCGGCCTGAAAATAGGTGCAACACACCTCAGCCCCGCTCACCGTCCTACAACCCTGATGTGTTTCTAACAGCGCCTGATCCTGCATAATGCGGTCTTACTATGCCTCACAAAGCGAGTTCAATAGTCAACTACTGTTTTACAAAACCTCATGATCCAAGACGACAGGTCCCCCTGTCTAGTTACTGGGGTAAGATTCAGCTATTGAGCCCCACTCACAATATGAATAGTGCAATCAAACTGAGTGAAATGACACACTGTACTCTACCATTGTGGAATTACAGGCAATTTACACACTTCTGCCTACACTGTCATTCATTTTAACAGACAAAGACCAACAAACTTTTTTGCGCTCTGACAATGCTTCATAATCTTTTGCTTGAGACAGAGATCTATGGCTCAGGTGGTAGAGTGGGTTGTCTACTTGTTAGAGGATCACTGGTTGGAATCCCAATTATAAAATACCCGATGAATGTGTTGTCAACGGTGTGTGTGTGTATTTATTTATGGGTGAGCTTTAATTAAGTGTAATAAAAGCTCACCCATAGTGTGTGTATATAAGAGCTGGATCGCTCCTGGTGAGTGGTGGGCTGGGTGAATGTGGGAAGCGTTGTAAAAGCGGTTAAGCTCAGAAAAAGACCATTTCTCATTTACTTCCATTTCAAGTTGGTTGGTTAACTTCTCCTCCACAGCATGAACCCATCCTTCACCCAATCAGAAAGAATATGTCTAACACACACTGTAATTGTCGGGTCAAGCTCAACTGATTTCACTTGTGTTATTACGATCTGGCTTTGCGAAACATAGACCGTGTAACTTACACTACCAACTTCTGACCCCAAGTAATCCCAAGTGTCTTTTCAAAAGGAAAGACTGCCACAGAGTCCGTGCATCAATAATCATGTTCACCATGTTGTTGTACATCAGACTGCTTAGCAACTTAATGCTGCTGTCTGCTCCTGTTTGAATCATGCTGCCAGACAATGTGGCTGAGTGCATTTTGATTGGATCGCATTGTTCAGACTATGTGAGTCAGACTGTCACCTTCCAGCTACAGCTGAGGGAAGATCCAGCCTGACAGGCTAAGAGAAAGAAGTTCACACTTGCAGAAATGATTAATTCAAAACTTAGCGTGTACGTAGCTTTCAAAACAATGGAGAGCATTGTATCACGATCACACATTGTACCGCACACTTCTTCACACAACAGAAACTGTGAGTCTTTAAATGCAGTAATTGCAGCTATGTTTCTCTGTGTGTGCGCAAACCCCTCTATGGTCTCACCCACTGGCCCACATCCAATGGGACCATAGCGCTTATCTTTGGTAGTGCCCAACAGTTTTGTCTGACATGTGTTGGTCAGGGTCTGTCCTTCTGTTGCACCGCTTGGATCAAAGGAGGAAGCTACTCCACCCATCTGTGTCACATTTAATTTATCGCAGGCACGACAGGCCTTGCTTGCCTTGATGGTGAGGGCGTGACATGTCTGCCCACATGCGACACACACACACACACACGCACACAGCTGAGTGAGAAAAGATGTAATATGGCAGGAGATGACGGAGAGCTGATTCAGGTAAATTGATGATTAATGAAGGAAAGAATCGGGCATGGACACAGAGCCACAACAAGCAAAGGTGAAAGCATACGGCATTAGTGCCGTTCCACTCCTTCCTCCGTTGCTCTAATTCTTTCACTCTCCACTAAAGATGAGAGCTCTTCTTGGTCTTGCTTTGATGACCAGGTGCTGGACAGGTGGCGTGGAGTGACAGGAGGTAGCTGTGTATGTGCGAGTGTGCGTTTGTTTGTGTGACTGCATGTGTGTGTGTGTGTTGGTGCGATAGAGGAAAATCCATCCTCACAGTAATGAGAGAGGTGCCAACTGCTCTTCCATCTGGCATGGAGAAAACTTTCTCTTTCTCTCTTTTCCTTCTTCCTTTCTCACCCCCTACACTCCTCATCATCTGTTCATTTGCTTCTACTTCAGTATCACTCGTTTTGACATTTTCAGATGATGTAAACACTCAACAACCCACATGCACTTCATCCTAGCCCATCACATTAGACCTGAGAAATTCAAGCTACACCTCCCACTGAATTTCAGATTGGTATGCCGGTTCCTCACAAATACAGCCAATTGGCAGAAACATCTGGTTACGAAATATCTGTTGCTTAAACGCACTGTACTGATGTTGTACTTTGGAATTTGCTTTTCATCCCAGCGTACTGAATATTCCTGACAAAATTCAAGAAAAAAAACCAACATAGATATCTTATTTTTTCAACCCAACTTTCTTACACACATAACTCAGCTAAGAAAAACTTTATAACCAGATACTTCTATAGCAACCCCAAAAGTAATGACAGAAATGTCAAAAAACTGACATAATGACTGTAATAACGGTGATGGTAAAACACAAGTCTAATGTGATAATAGAAAGAGTTCTGAGGGGTTTATGGATAATGCTTACCACTAACTTGATTAAAACTACTTCTAGGCACTATGAAGGAACATAGCTGGCACGCAGCGTGTTTGTTGCCCAAACAAAACCAAACACAGACAACATAAATGCACAAACTTTGTGCTAAATCAGTCTTGTTGGTTTGAATTCAGTATTTTGCCAGTTTACACAATACACAACGCAACCATAGGGAGTGTAGGAGTCATTGGACACACTGAGTTGACACAGTTTTCATGAATGAACCCCCCTTAGAACGACAACTTGTCTGGCAAAAGAAGCTGCAAACAAGAGAATTTAACAGCTTTCTCTGGAAAGTAAACTATATTACTGAGTCTATGGAGCCTTGAATGACTTCAGATTCTACAGCTAGCACTGTTTGACAGGTGAAAGACGAGAAATATGACTGGCTGAAAGGGTAACTGTTACATTCTATGTTGCCCTAATCGTTCCCACTTTGTATATGAAAGTTAATCGTTAATCGCTGTGTGAATATACGTTGCTGTGTGCAGCACTTTGCCTAGGTTATAATCAGTGACCGGAAGGAGCGGAACCATACCATACAACCAGAGACTATTTACTCTACACATACCTGTATCTCCCTCTTTCTCACATACAAACACACACATATGCAGGCAGGCAGACACGCTTGCATACAACACACATTAATTGACTTTACAGCTCCTTCCCAGGCATTTTGAGTGACAGGGGCCACCAGGGGAGATGGGTAATGATGAGGCAGCTGGCAAATGGTCTGATGGGTAATGAGGGACCCAGTGCTGGCAGCTGATGGTTAGATGCTGAATTAAACAGTGTCTACTGTGTGCTAACCATGCTACACAGAGCCAATATGCTATTCTGTAAATGTGACAATGTCGATATGGTGCAACCTGGAATACCAAAAACAAACTTCCCCCGTCACTCGTGCTATTGTTGTACGATAGGAATGGTTAATCAACGTCACTTCAAACACAAATGTTTCTTTGCAGCTCATTCTGCTCGGGTCATGCCAGTCACTTTGTATTCAAACATGCATCTGCATCAGTGTGTGTTAAGGCTGCAGCAGAGGTGATGTAAATTGCACACTGTAATATCTGCTTTGCCTCTACTTATTTTTAAAGTCACTGTCCATGACTGGTGTACAGTGCTATTCCTGTACCCTCTACATTATGCAGACTGTCTACTCCTCCAGTTTGAACGCGGCACTTGTTAACAACCTAGTCGATTCTGACAAACAACACGACCCTCCATTTCACCATCTGTTCCTTTATCTTTTTTTTTTTTCCCATGTTCTGTCGCAAATAGCTAACACGTTTAGCAGCTGCAGCCACTGTCAATATCAACAACTAACAATTATTTTTTTTACATTTTTCAGGTTCATGATTGCCAACAATTTCAACTACCAGTGGTTTACTTTAAATTATTTGTCTTTCTTTGAACAGCAAAACACAGAAATGATATTTTATTCGATAAAAAAGGTTTGAACAAGAAAACGGTGCTGGATTCTTTCTAATAGCTGTCACGGCTTTAAAACATTGATATTTACTTAAATATGTTATATATATATATATATATATAGAGCATTATAGCAGCTTTAGTGGTGCGACGGGTATTTGCAGTGGTAGCAGAATAGCCCTACACCATGCCTTTTGAGTTTAAACATCTCTCCAGGGTGTGGGGTATTCTCTTTTAGCTGACTGCTACTGTAGATGTTCAGTATCCTCCATGGGGCACTGGGATACAGACAAGTCAAGTACAAAAAAACATTACCATTTGGCAGTGTGCGCACAGGGATTTATGGTCTACACGAACACAGCACATACCATATATGAAAAGACGCTGGATATAAACATTAGTGACTATTGACCTATGCCGTGTTAGAGTGCATGTGTGTGGATGCATGTACTGTATGTGTGCAGTCAAGTGAACACAATACTGCACATCTCTCCTGAGCTCACAGCTGAGTTAAGGTAAGCAAAGTTAAGGACATGCTAGAATATTTTACATGTTTTTTGATTATTCATATTGTTATTCCAGCGTTTATATAATAATTTGTTCAACAATTGTTGGTTATTCGGATATTTCTAGGTGTGTTACTTTAGACTCGCTTGCCCATATAATGATTTGAATCCATGCCTACATTGGTGGAATAAGTGCAGGTGGGGAACGGCTCCAGAGAACAAAAATTTACTGCTGAGCTCTTCACACACTGGTCCCATCCAACACTAAAGCAAGCCAGTTAAACTGGCAGCACAGGACTAATATTAGACCTTTTCAGTAGACTGCATTTTATTGTGGTGGATGGTAAGATCTTATGAGGTACCACAAGGTGTATTTCTCCAGTCCTTGGGTAGTTAAAGAGATAAAGGGGTGGTGGCTGTTCTTGCCTTGGTTGCTTAGAGACAGTGGCTAGACATTGTCCATTTGGGATGCCATTAGAATGATGTAGTGCCAAGCTTTCTGCTGACAATAGCAGGGACCTTATATGTTCTCTGTTTATTATTGACCATTACAGATATTTACTGCAACCACCATCAGTGGCTTGACCCCTGAAAGCTTTGCACTAACCTCTAACTCCTAACTAACTAAAGCCCTGTCCCTGCAGAACACCTCTTTTTAGTAAACAGATGCTCGGGCTGTCACACGGCGCTGGAAGAATGACGCTCTTTGCGCGCCTTTTTAATTGCTCGCGCTTCACACTCGCGTGCACTCACACACTTTGTTTTCAGCCTATTAGTCTTCAGAAACATTCAACGTGATTTGTGTCCTTGCTCATTTTCACGCCCATGCACTTAAATAGCTCAATTGGGATAGATATAGTGAGGAGACAGATTTGTGTTTATTTATATACATATCTTTTGGGTTAAAGGAAACACAATCCTTATTCTCTGTTATGTGTTAGAAGACATATTTAATCAAGATATGATATCATGTAAGCTGGTCCGGTGGCAGATCTCAGGGGGGAAATCAACCTAATCTTTGTATTTAAAATGCATACAGACCACGTTTACATATCCTGATTTCATCTTTTATCATTGGCCCAAAGTTTGTTCTGTCCACGGCTCTGTCCATAACAGGGTCAAGAGGAAATGCCAAAGTTTGGCAGCTCATTATTCTGTTCCTGGAATAAGATTTTGTATATGTTGACTATCAGCTCTGCACCATTCAGTAATGTGCTGCTGGGCTCTGGAAAATGAATTGCATGACATCACAGCTGAATCCAGGAAATTAGGGATTAATGTCAATAAAGATGTCTGGGATGTCTAGCGAAGTTGCCAGGTTACCCATGGCAACCCATCTACATGCTGTTGATGATTCTAACCATTGTAAGAAGGCAGGCCAAGAATGGTTTTTCTCAGAATAAAATAAAAATAATAAAAATAAGATTTAAAAAAAGACAGATTTAGTTACTGAATGCACTGTAGCAGAGCGTGATAATGCAGATAATATGCAAATGTCACAATGGATGCCAAAAACTTCAGATTCAAAGTGACATAGAACTTCTCCATCACAAATCCAATTTCTTGGGTATTCAGGGAGAAAAAAATAATAGTATATTGGCCTCAATTCTCACTTCTGAGGACTGAACGTAATATATGCAGCATCACTAATGTCTAGTTACCTGTCAGGCAAAAAAAAATTCTTTGATCAAGTGGAGGGCAATTGGATGTGTTCAAGGGGAGTGGAACCAGGTTAGATAACAGACTTTTTCAGAGAACAGGAAATTGTGTGCTTACCTGTTGATGAAGCAGCAGAGGCCAGGTAACAGTCAGAGCAGCAGGGAGAGGAAATGAAAGATAAAATGAGAAAAAGAGAAGGAATTAGTATCTATCATTGTTCACAAAACATAGTGAAATTGCATTTTTCGCAAAACTGAAAGACCTTTGAAACAGGATGTTAATATTTATCATAATTCATTTATTTCTGTTATGCAGCTGCTGCTAAAGAGGGCAAAGCTAACTCGGCTTTCACGAGGCGATGCTGGGTTAAGGACGAGCGCAGGCGTTGTGTGTCTCCTGGCTTTGCAGCAAATTAGTCATGAAGAAAACAGAGGATATACCTGTGCCTGCACTCGGTGAGGGATC
Source organism: Nibea coibor (assembly GCA_023373845.1). Taxonomy (NCBI): domain Eukaryota; kingdom Metazoa; phylum Chordata; class Actinopteri; family Sciaenidae; genus Nibea; species Nibea coibor. The sequence continues at coordinate 3,958,909 of CM041733.1, read as the reverse complement.
TGGCTCTTTAAGAGCAAGCCTGGTGTGTGTGTGTAGAGGAACTATATACAAAAGAAGTGTATACAGTATAGAAAGCCAACCCATCCCTCATTAGAGTGACATTAAGTGAAGCTCAGCTCTGGAACCCGGTGAGAGGAAAGCAAGAGGAGGAGAAAAAAAACACACACATCACACACCGGAGCTCAGAGGGGAAACGCTTAAATGCTGGGACACCAAAGTGCAGAGACACCTCAGCCTTGATTGGTTGCTTTAACGGACTTGAGTGTGTCATAAGCTGGCAACAGCTGTTGTGTTTAAGTCCATTAGTTTTGGGGGAATATTACATTTTAAATGAATTATGTTGTGTAAATGACTTGCTGATCTCCCCCGGATTCAAGAGGAGAGGGAAGATAATCCACTCCGCCTCTCCCTTTCTTCACTCTTTCTCCCTTTGTTTACACTAAGCTGTGCCTCCAGAGGAAGGATAAGAGGGTTTAGTGAGGGGTTGCTGTGTGTGATGTCACAAACACATGCACGGGCACAGCGCGGCTACACATGAATGCACACACATTCATTGAAGAGAATGAATGATTAGTATAATTAAAGAATAAAGGAAACAAATGAGTTTTGCGAAAACGTGTGTTTTGAAGGCAGTTTCACTACAGGTGAAGCCAGTTAACAAATCTTTATGTACACATTGCGTTAACGGCAACAACAGCAAAAAAAAAAAAAAAAAAAAAAAAATCTACTATAATCCTACTGTAATTCTGTCTTTGCTGATTACTCTAAAGTACTGCCATCAACAGCCCTCTTGGCAGCACACCTCAGCTCTATTTTCTCTGGTGAGAAATAGTCCCACTTAACAGATAATGTCCTTTCCTTGTGTCTCACAGGACAACTGAAAGGCTGAGCGGTCACAGCCAATTTCATGATGGGATCACAACGTTCCTTGTTACAGTTTGAACCTGCATTACTCACTACAAGTGTGAAGGGATGAGACGTTGTATGTCTGTGTGAAGGAGTGCCTGCAGGTAAGAGTCAGTCAATGCATGAGTCGTCACGATCAGCTGACAGGAACGAGGACGATTGACTATCGGCGCTGCTTGACTGATCAATGGTAGCCGGACATTACTTCTGCAGAAGAAGCTAACAAGACCACTGGACACGAAACTTTTGATTGGGACCTTTCTTTCCTAACTGTGTGTACTTCCACTGCCACATGTCTGTCTGTCCGTGTGTGTGTGCCTGTTTCCTCGGCTCTCATTAGGGACTCTCTGCAGGGTGAACCGCAGGGGCAGCAACGTGACTGAAGCACCTTTGGCTGAAACATGACTTTGAACCTGAGGGATATTTAATACCTGTCAAAACTTGTGAATCAACTTATGACATCAAAAGCTGTCCACTGGACCAGGTCTTGCTTCACCCCAGACCGTAAACGCCTGTTAAATACCAGAGAAAAAGGAACATTTGGACTCACACACTGTGTAGTGGAAAACTGAAACTATCTTACAAGCAAGTAGGGCTGCAACTGATATTGTTATACCGTTATTTTCATGATTGATTAATCTGTAAACATTTTTTGGACTACTCATTTGTCTTGTTTAGAGAAAAAAAAAAGCCAATTAACATTTCTTCAAGATAAGACCATAAAATGGCAGAAGTTGAGAAGTCAGCATGAAGCACGGGAGAGCAAAGTCTCTGAAATTTGAAAAGCTGGAGTGAGAAAACGTTTGCCATTTTCACTTAATGAACGACTAAGATAATTAATCAATTATGAAAATTAAATTAATTTTCTGTCTCATTTATTAACTGACTAATCAGCACTACAAGCAATTACAACATTAGTTGATTTTAATCTCACTGGATTATAAAGTGACTGTGCAGGAAATGTGACGTTCAGGCGTTTAAAAATTTAAACGGAACTGGTCTCCATTTCAAAGTGTTCCATTTAGTTGCATTAAAAACGGCATTATTGGTCTCAAATTGCGGTGACGCCTGCAGCTCATTAATATTGAAAAGTGTTGGTACTTGTGTTTTGAAATATTGCATCCATTAAATAATGACTGCCGTATTGATGTTTTCAAACATCTGTTGTATTTGCTCATCAGGCCTAAAGTGGAAGTTTGGTATTGAGCGTAATCAATAGATTTCTAATTAGAAATCAACCAGGGGACAGCTGTTAGTTACTTAAAAGGCAAATACAATATAACCACCAGATGCTTTGCTGTGTGTTTATGTGAGCATCTGTCTGTACATTTCACACGATGCAATTTTTCTGCTTTGGTCGCTGGATTGTTTTGTAATTTAATAATTTTCCCATGTATAAACTACAGGTAGGAGCTGCTGCTGGTAATAAACAGGAGCAGATGCACATTGCAGAGGCAAACACTGTCGCAGGTTCATAGCTTTTGAAGGTTTGTCATCGCATCGGTGAGAAAATAAAAATGTTGGAACTCAGGTCAATATTGCCACAAATTGTTTTTCTGCTCACTTGTGCGGCGGCCTCAGTGCATTCAGTTATGTGGTGGCTGGTCAAAAAGGATTTTTTTTTTCTTTTACATGAATACATATGCTTTTCATTCATTTAAATCACAGCTCGACTTCAGATGAATTATAATCATCCGCAGAAGAGTTTAGAACATCTTTCCACCCATGGCTGAAGGAGTATAATGTTCAAGGTTTAGCTGATTTAGAATCTGTCTGCCTCTCATACAAATACTTTTTTTTTTACAATAATTTAGCTGTTATTGATTTTCCCCATGCATTATTCTGCAACAACAAAAAGAAATAGGAAGATGGCCTAAAGTTTTAGGTGTTGTTTACAAGCATAACACAGAGGTAATGACAGCTGAGGGAACAAATTAAAAATCATTTGGTCCAGATTCTTTTGCTCATTTTAAAGAAATGGACCCGCTTTGAAGAAGCACAGATGAACAAACGCACCGGCACGCACAAACTTGTAGTATGTATGTCCACACAAGTTCGCGCACACAAACACATACACACACAGACACACACACGGGCCTGTGCAAAAGATCTCTAAAGTAAAAACAAAAAACTGAATGGAATAGCAGTTAGCTAGAAAGCTGCATGTGAGTATCTTTATCGTAAAATTCAAAAAAATCCTCAAACCTCAAAACAACTTTGAGCAACAGACCTCTATATTCTGCTGATATTCAGTAACTGCTTTGGAATCCAAATCCATCCAGCTATGATAGATAACACTGCAGGTGTCTGAAATCATTGCAAAGGTGTGAACTGCATCTTAATTACACTAATCATCCGATCACTGTGCACAAAAAGTGATGAAATGAATCCCTGATTGAAGACTGATTCCTTTTATCTGAATAAAATACAACATCGATGTGTGGGATGCTATATCGGTAAACAAAATGTGTATCAACAAAGATTTCATGGGCACTTTTTCAGTCTTGGACTTGTGTTTGGTGTACAGATGGCCTGCCTGTTGGATTTCTCATTCATACTTGCGGTGACTTTCAAGAGAGTAATGTGCCAAAATCTGAGCCGAGCAACAGAGAATCAATTAAATTGAAGATTTGTTGCTCTACATTTAGAAATGTGGTGAGTCAAATGATGCATTATATATTCCAGTTTTCTAAAAAGGAATGCTGTGGGGAATGTCCAGTTTTGCAGCGCTAAAACTGCCGTATCTTAAAGGTGATGAAATCATTTTCCGTTTTTGACAGCGCTCTCCTTTATTCAGCCTGTGACTGCATCCGTTGATTCACCTCCGTTAACTACTCCTAATGGTTAATGGCTTAAACGAGTCCATTAATCCTCTGATTCATGTCCTTCTGTCTGGCAGCATCAAATCTAGCATCATTACCTCCCATTACAGCCAGTGCTGACATGAGTAGCTGGTATACAGCAGCTATCCAATCACATTAAGAGTTTATGTAATTACAATTCTAAAAGACTTGATCTAATGGAGGCGTGGGGGAACATGATTCGCAGTGATAAAGAATGCTTACTGTAACTTTCAAAGTCATGCGTGGACTACACAGAACGTTTTTCCGTCTTGCTACACGCTGCTCGTCTTCTCAGGTGCCCCGGGAGCAGTTAGGGGTTCGATACCTTGCTTAAAGGTACCTCTGGTTCCCAAGTCAAATCCCTACAGACTGCTGCTACATTTCATGCCCTAATTTTCAATTCATCTGCTCGTCTCTAATGCTTCTTTCTTGTCCAGTATTGTCATGCACGTCTGGTTTGTTGATGTTTGGATTGTTAGTCAGACAGAATAATTGCGTCTAATAGTGATGAATGTAAGAAAGCATGTGAAACATAATTAAAGCTGCATGGAGGAAAGATGACAAGAACATTGTTGTCAAATATAAATTGTGTGTAGGCAGTGGTAATGTTACTAAGACTTGCCCTACTGTACAAACACCAGACTGTCTTTCAGAGAGATCTTGGGAAAATAACGGTCACTGAGAAAAGAAAACGGCTAGCTTAAAAAAAATAAATAAATAAATAAAAAAAAATCACTTGCAATCACAGAAGTTCTTTGAAAGATTGTGTCTTGCCATCGGTTTGAGCCAGGTGTGCTATTCATTTAGCATGTTACTTTGGTTATGCACTCAGAAAGGCTGCAGAAGGGGCACCCTGGCAGCATGCGCTCCATATATCAAGGCTGAATCCTTCCTGCAGCAGCCCGGGTCTGATTTCAACCTGCCGCCCTTTGCTCCATGTCACCCACTCTATCTCTACTCACTCCCCTGTCTCTCACAGACTCACTCTCTAATAAAGAAAGAGAAAAGAGAAGAGAAACGATGCAACCATCAATTTTGTGTGAAGTACCGGAAAAGTACAATAACAGAGTTACTCTAAGTAGGGAATAGTATGTAATCGCATTACTTTTGAAAAGAGTAACAAGCACAGCACTGCGTGCGAGAGAGCACCTGAGCACACACAGACCTGCCTGTAGTCAGGATGTAGTTATACATGCGGTGTCGATTTTTCCGGCGTGTGACCAGTGTTTATCTCAGCAGGTAGACACAATGCAAGTGTACTTTCTCCTGGAGACAGGAGTGAACTGACACGCGCCTTCACACAGACACACACACACACACACAGGGGCCCATTAACTTTGTCTTCGCTTCTTCCCTTTCCACACCCATTGTGTCTACACAGAATCCTGACTGACAACATAAAAGTGCCTCAAACGCTGAGAGGAAATGTTTTACCGTTCCCATTTGCGCCATACAAATGCCAATCAAAATAATGGAGGCATTTGATTTAAGGTTTGTTATAGGTGCTAGTTTTCTTTGTGATTCCAAGCTGAAAAGTAGTAATTAGTGTCTGCGGTGCTGTCGTGGTATACAGGAAGGGCTTGGCAAAATTACATATTTAGACACAGCAGGGAAACCCAGCACATTACATTTTGGGTTTTTTCTTGAGGTAAATAACATTTTTTGACTTTGCTTGTGTGTGTGTGTGCATTTTACATTTGGAGCTACTGATGTATGAATATTGCAATGTCATGTTGCAATATGCGGTTTTGCTGGATTTGAGGAGTTTAAAAAAACAGTCAAAGTGACTCTACCTGATGCACAAGCACGGGTAATCATAGACGGAGGGGCAAACAGAAACACTGTCCCTCCTCTGTCATTTACTTTAGTACTTTTTCAGTTTGTCCTTTCTCCTCAGGCTTCATGAATAAAGCAACATTTCGGGGAAAACCCTCAACAACACAGGCGCGTTTTATGAACTTGAAACACATGACCACACAAGCACGCGCTCTGTGTTTACAGCATGACCCGGACTCCCACCTCCCCTCCTCTTCAGTATGTGTGAAATAGAGAAAAAGGAGCTCTGTTGTGCTTCGCTGCAACTGCTACAGCCTCCCAGGCATGTGGCAGTGTTGATGTGACAATGGGTTTGAGAAAGTGTGAGGCTGTGCGCAGCTTCTGGAGAGTGACTCAGCAAGAGCTTAATGAAGGAGCAAAGAAGAAACCAATACATATCTAAAGCTGAAAAGCCACCGTGACCTGCATCCACCTCCGTTTGTGTGCACACTTTATGTAGGAATTCTACGCGACAGACAAAAAGGGGGGGAAGGAGACAGGACGATGGGACACAGTTGCCTGCAGTCCATTATCGGTTTCCATTTCCTTCCCAGCATTTTTGTCTTTTAGTGCGATGTCTTCCAACTGGATTCTCTGTGGTGATGTGCTTTCACCCATATCGTCACTCTGTTTCACCCTAACCATTGTGCTTTTCCCTCTCCATTTTCTGCATCCACAACCCCTCTGGCCCTCTCCCCCCCTACCTAAGACAAGACAAGCATCTCAGTGCCTTGTCCGTTCAATATTTCACCACTGGTGGGAGGATGTTTTATTTACCGTCCCTGACACACCTGCAGTGACTCACTCACAGAGAGGCCCTGCATAATACAGTAGCTGGAGAGCCAGGTCACAGGGTTACAGCTGGGAGATCCAAAGTAAGAGAACCACCGGGATGCCAGGGGCGCTGTGTGTACAATATACGTGAGCGTGCATGAGTCACACCGGCCACGCAGAGGTCAAGGCAAAAGAGCATCGCAATTAGCTGGACAGGAAAGGCTTTCAGAATACCATGGGATATGAAAGACAGAACTACTGATGTGTGTGTGAGCTTAGTAACACAACCCTACCCCCCATCCCAAAACAGACTAATAAGAAGCTTCCAGTAGTGCCATCTCTCACAGTGTCATTCTACCATCTCCTTCCTATAAAATAGATATCCAGTGTGGAGGAATATGATCATTATATGAACACAGATGTGGAGCTGCAGTGTCTGCTAGTTGAGAATTATCAGTTGAAGCATTTAGGATCGGTCAGACACAGACATTTGCAGTAATTGGCAGCATTTACAGTAAATGGCACCTTCCTGACAAAGGAAGAGTGACTTTATTTCATTCTGTGAAATCACCACATTTGTTACTATAGTTACAGCAGCACAATGAGCACTAACCAGAGGCTGTGAAAAGCGGCTGATTCTCACGTCGCAGAGGCTGACACAGACAGAAAGTTTATCAAAACAACACAAGAGGCAACAAATCAAATGTGATAGATCTCATTTATTTTCATTCCGCCTATGAAGTCTGAAATAGCATTTGGAGGTTGTAGAGATGCAGGAGTGAAAACCGTCTGCAACGAAAAGGTAAAGAACGGGATGAAAAGCTGTGATGCTAGCGTTAAATATCTAGATTAAACAACAGGGTGAAGCCATTGGATGATTTCATGATTTGCTAATTCATTTTATCACGTAATGTCCCCATCAAACTGTCTATTGAATGAATAAATGACCAAACAAGCTCAGCATCCATTTAAAAGAGAAAACTTGACCTTAGCAAAGTTCACTTCAGTTCATGGCCTACGTGAATCTCAAAATTGGAGTAACCGAATGTTGCATAAAGTGCAAATAGATTTGTGATTTTGGTCTAAAATGTTTTCTTATTCAAAACTTTTACACAGATTCACAATAATTACACAAACTGCATCCTGTCCTTTATTCCCCACGAGGAAGTTAACAATACACTGAGATTTGTCAGGCATGTTAAGAATCAACAAGGTTTCCTTTTTATAGGGAGTAATGGCTCTACAACACAAATTCAGACGCATGGTGTTACAGATGGGATGGCTGAACCAAATAAGCAACACGCTGCACTGGGAAATGATGAAAAATCAGAGCTTTGTCATCGATCAGGTCAATGCCCCTTCAGACCAGGATGTGGTAGGTCACCTGCCCGTGCAGGGAAGAAGACATCATTTAGCGCTTTAGGGCCTGATAAGAGAATACTTTTCATGGTCACGTCTGGGTATTAAAGCCTCTGTGCTCTCCCCCTGCCCAGACACACTCAGGCTAATTACTGAGCCTATTGAGCTGAACGAGAGGGAAGAAGAAAACCTGTCTCTTCTCAGCTGAAGACATTTATAAGCCACCAACGCTAAAAAAAACAGACAGTACATGTGGGCCAAAGTGACACTGCCAGTATCGCACTGATTAGAAAACTTTTTAAAAAGAACCCACGATGGAGAGTCACTAAAGTGATCCGTTAATCAAGAAATCAGCTATGCTATTCAAATGATCAAGTTGCTATAGTGGTGCAGTGGTGTGTAAGAAACAGAGCTGTTTCATTGTCTAATTCACGCACTGTCATTACATGCATTTGGGAATTGAGCAAGCGACTTCGACTTTACTAGCCGAGATCAAAGTTCCCGCTGCGCTAGAAATACTTTGCTACACCAGTGTGCAGCTGCTGTAACGGAATCTCATGCTTCCTGCAGATATATTTGCAGTAAAAGCCTTCAATGCAAAGAAAATGATTATGGCTCTTGAATGACTTTTTATGCTAAACAACTATAGGAAGTGATGAGTTTGCATTAAAAGCAAAATGCAGCAACGGCTACTGGTGGAAGTGAACACAGTTTGCTATGTTCGGGGAACAGAGATTAAAATAGGGAGGTTTGACACTAAAATATGATAAAACACTCAATATTGGAAGCATGACTTGTCTCCTATGATAGCATATTTCAATTAAAGGCCCACTTTTCTCCTCGTAATTATCAGTAGCGTATGAAAGCAGAGAGTGATCAGTGACTTAGCGGCCTCTCCTCTTAAATGACCTCCTTTATAGAGCTGATAAACAGTGAGTCCAGCACCAGCATGCAACTAGAAGCAAAGTGGAACAAAGACTGCTAATGAGATCAAAGTGGAGTGCTGTTTCCTTCCAGCTTGATTCATTCATGACACCCTACAGCCTATGTGTGATATCATTTCAAAGAGCTACCCACATGTCACAAATTAGCTAGTGACATGCCTCAAATTAGCCTTTGTTCTGCAATGAACCACGCTGACTCGGAGTAATTGGGGGGACTATGATGCAGGACGCGGGAAGTGATGAGTCTGAGGCTAATACTGTGCGCGTGAGACAAAGGCAGAGAGGGTATTTGCATTCTTGGTCTTAATCACCATGGAAAAAAAAAAAATCAGTCAAAGTTTCACAGAGCTAAGTTTAGTTTAAAAACACACATTAAAAGCTAATTACGCTAATAAAGCAGAAGACTTTGTGTGATTTACAATTAAAAGATGCAGTTAGTTCACATTAATGAAGGGGAAGGGGAAGGGATGGGAAAGAGTGTGAAACCATGGTTAAACTTTGAGTGTTGTGCTCACAGATATGATCTGTAATACGAAGATACGAAGTGATACGAGATCATACAGTAACTGTGACTAAGAGCTATGTGCACAGTGTATAGCACACTGCATATCGTGGTAAGGCGGTGGTGCAGTCCAAAGACATGCAGGTGTGTTACCCACCTCTTGCCCAATGCCAGGACATTCTGATCCAGTTTTGTGGCTCTGATCCTGATCTGGTTCCTTTAATAAAGTGTATCTGCCCGTACATGAGCCTTTTATATCTACAGATGAGATTGAGCTGTCTGTCTGCTTGAGACATCCCTTGCCTTACATAAAGAGAAATTACATGCATGCTTCAACATTACTGCATGCTTCACTGACATGTATTCACTCCAGAAATGAAAGCAGCGTCTTAATTCGTCTCTGTGTTGTTGTTTTTTTGTCTTTTTGTTAATATCTTCTCAAACTCTTCTCTGCAGTCTCTGGTGTGTTTCCTGCTGCAAACATGACATTTGAAAGCAAAACACAAACCTTGAGTTATTCTACTTTAAAAGGAATGAAAACACAGCGCAGGCCAACACTGCATAAGCTTCTGAAAAAAAAAACAAAAAAAAAAAAAACAGTTCTGTTTAAAACTGAAACAGCACATGCTGTTTCAGCAGCGTTCACTGTGTTGATCACTCTAGGAGGGATGTGTTAGATTAAAACCGGCCTTAAATATTAAAAATAAAATAAAAAAAATTGCTGGACTTCTGTTAAGTGTGTTAAGTGTTAGAATGTTCCACCAAATATTGGCATAACCACTGACAGGCATCCTGAGCAGCAGAGAATTGCACAGTCTTGACCTCTGCTAATGGAGCTGTTGCCCGTTTCACGTCCTCCATGTTGTGGATGGGTCTAATCTTTATGAAGACCACCAAGATAAAGATGTCTGCAGACAAGGTGTGCTTGGCAGTTCAACCTGCCTCGGGTCAATTCAATCTTTCTTTCAAACTATTATGTGTGTGTTACGATGCTAGAGGCTGTGATTGTAGTCTTGACCCGAGGGGTTTGCTCTTCAACGCTGTGTCATGCATTCGAGAGCTACTTACTGACAATAAGTTGTTGTGCTTCTCACGGCACTTAGCCTCGCTCCATTTATGCTTGATGGGCGTTTGGTTAAATTGTGTCAACATGCCCCTATATCGCACTGAAAAGAGAGGAGATCTGGAACAACAGGCTGACCTTTCTGAACTGACGCGCTAAAAAAATGAAGATAAACCTGACATCAAGCTGTACAGAAAACCTACAAATCCAAACAAGTGCAACCAACTGAGATTAATCTCAGTGTTTGTTCCAGTGGATGGTGCAAGCGACCTTACACCACCGGGTGGTCAACATGTCTACAAAAAATGGTCTAACGACAGGGAACACAGTCACATCAAACAGCCTTTGGAGTCCTGCTGTTACCCTGACTGGGCTTTTATCAAGACAACAACAATACCCTAAACGAACAGCAGACCTACAGGGAGAACAGCTCACAACGTGTGGCAGGGATATTATTTCATCCTGTAGAACAGGGAAGTTACACTTGGCTTTTGCCATCCACGATATCAAACTGCAGAAAGCATTAATGGATAAATGTTTTATGCTGTTTACCACTCCCTGCAGTCATGTAAATACGAAGCACAGAAAATTGAATTGTCCAGAAAAAAACTCAGCAACACATGCAGGACTAAATACACTCATCATGTTCGAGGGAAATGCTGGAAGGTTTAAAAGCCAGCAAGTCGAACTCAAAGAGCTCTGACCATAGTACATCCAACATTCAATACATACACCATACAGCATGAGGCATATGCAAGAGAGTAATGTACCTGTGTTTCTTCTAATTCCAGCATTTATATTGGGATGTGTTTGTCGTAGAGGTAGCAGAAATGCAGATTTCTTGACTGCTGCTGTATAATCACCCTGATTGTTGCTCTGTCCATCCACATACTGTACAAATCTCTACAGGTCACCTCATTACTACTGTAAGGGCAGTGAAGGCAACTCAAGAACCAGGAGGAAATGTGGGAAACACTTAACTCGTTGATATGCGGGGTCAAAGATTCAATCCAGCTGAAATCTTGAATGTGAACTTCCTGCTTGACCTTAGAGTAAGACTGTCACCCGTGGAAGAGAAAGAACATAATATCCCTCTTAAAAATGCAAAGTGAAATTTAAAAGCAAAGAAAAAGAAAAGAAAAAAGAACGCATGGTCAATTCAATACAGTCAGGATTTCCTGACCTCTTGAGTTGTTTTTCACTTGTGCTACTAAAGTTAAATCAAATTCAGACAAAAACATCATTTTCTATCGCATCCTCTGTTCACTGTCAGCCACATATTGGCTCACTTGGGCTGCAATTGCTAACTTGAACTGAGCTATTGAGAGGAAATTTTCAACTAAATGTGTACTCATTCATTCGTGACTGCATTCCATTGCTGCGACAGAGGTGAGCGAAGGTGGGGTCGTTGATCTTGAGAGGGATTTCAGCAGGGCTGCAGGCAGGAGAGGGATGCTGTGAGAGGACTGATGGGGGCACAGAGCCCCTAATGCACTTCCCTTTAAATATGAAGCCGCGCATTAAGCTTTCATAGTCTTCCCACTGCTCCTCTTATCAAGCAAACTGGCGAGCCAAGCTGCATGCACAAAGACAAACAGGCCTACGCGCCCGATATGCAGACATACACAAGGGCCATAGACAGGAGTACAAGTGAACAGCCCAGACAGAGCAAGGTAGAGTGTTAAAGCAATGTTGTGTAACTTTTCAACCATAAAATAAAAGATCATGAATAAATCATGTTGAAGCTTCATTGACTCTTAATCAGGTGTATGGTGTCTCCCACTCAGCAGCCCATACATCTGTTTTTGCACTATGTAACTTTGTGCTCTCAGTATGATCCCCCAAGTCATACACCACAAGCTATTTCACTGATTTTGGTGAAATTGGATCACAATTTATGAAGAATGTTTTCTGATTTTCCTTCTGATGTCCTTCAGCAGTTCTGCATCAATTCTGTGATTTACAGAGGTTTACAGCAGTAGACCACTGCAAACTGTAGCTTCTTTTAACTATTAGCTCAGTTTGTTAGGGTAGGTGGCCCAGACTTTGAGCTCAGAGCACCAGGAGAGTGTTAACATTAACAGAAGGCATTTTGGACCACCGGGAAGAGGAGGTATTCAGGACTGGGGCATGGGGGAATGGTGATGGAGAGCCAGTGTCATGCCAGAACCGGAGCAAAGGGGCGATGTAAAGGGGCTTAGCATTAACAGCATAATACAATAACTTAAAACAAGTCTTCTGCTATTACTAACTGTAGCCAGTGGGCTAACATGGCAAACAGCTATAATAAGATGTAAATTTCATCTTCCAAACCTTCTTAAGTTTAAAAGTTGTTTCCAAAAAAAATAAAATAAAATATTGAGGATTATAAAGTGAATTAATCGTGCCTTCTACCTGCTCCAGGGTGGTTTGATTTTTAAGTTACAATATAAAACTCTTACTCTTTCTGATCTGTAATGCAATAGTTTTGGGAAACAGGGTCATAATATGTATTTAATTATTAAAAATCGCTTGTCACCAAGAAAAAAAATCAATTCATATTCAATTTGGTGATTTGTGCAGAGTATATTTCTAAAATAAGTTGGGTTAGTTACTCAGCACTTCAAGAAACAACCCTGTAAACATTTCCTTCAGTCAAGGACTTAAAAGCCATAAAATCCTTTAAAAAAGCTGACGGTTTATTTTTACCTTTTGCTAACAGTCCTGCTTTCAGAATAGGTGTCACTTTGCTTTCCAAGTAGTGGACGTCTCATTTTGGAGTGAGACTCTTCTTTCAGACCTTCAGAGAATTGAGGTCGTTCAGGAGAATCAAATATTGAAAGCACTGAAAGGCATTGCATTTTTTCATGTCCCACATTCCATTTGTTTACAGAGACTGAAATAACACAGTGGCAGCATTCATTTCTATTCAGTGGGCAATTTTCAGGGTCAGAGGTTCAGTCAGCTGAGTCTTCAGAATTCATAACTGCTTCACTAGCGGGCCAAAGAAACCCTGGAGATTTTGAAGTATTGATTGGAGACCAGCTAAGAGAGCAAGTAGACAGACAGACACACACACACACTGTTTCAGCCTACTACTGATGTCAATATTTTTAAGGGGGGGTGGCACAGAATTGAGTTTGATATATCTACCATCAGAGAATAAGTTGCTATTTACAGAAAAGATGGACATCTTTGCTTTAAATGCACTTTTCTTATATATGATTATATATCATTAACACATAGCTGAACGTGGGATAACAAAGCAAATCTGCAGATGATGTGTCCACTTGATGAATGACAGCACAAGGGATGAGTAAAATGACCACATCCTGTTGTGTTTCTGTTAATTGATTGAGGAAAAGCAACAAATCCTCAGTGTAAACCGAACAATGTGTGGCAGGAAAAATGTGGGGTGTGTGCACATGAGTCTCTGTGTGCACGTGTGCATGTTTGACAGGTTAGCAAAAGAGTGTGTATGCTCAGAGCAGTCAGCATCCGAGCTACTGTAATCCTCTAAGTCCAAACACAGAGATTGTGGCACGAACACACTGCCACTGCTGCAGCGAGATCTGCCAGTACACCGCATGTCTCACACTGCTCCTCACTAAGTCTCTGCACTCCTGTTTTATTCATGCCCCTTCTGGAAAGGAGAAACACAAGATCAGGTGCCTTGCGGTGTGTGTGTGTGTGTGTGTGTGTGTGCGTGCGTGCGTGCACATGCATGTATGTTTGTGTGCACACTGAGTATGTGTCTTTTGGTAAAAAAAAAAAAAAAGTCACCAGAGGAATACATCCTGCTTTTGAAAATGTATTGAATAATCAATGGTCAAAAGCTTTGAAGGGGAAAAAAACATGGATTCTGCAATAGGTTTACCTGTATACCAGAGCAGCAGTGCACACCTCTCCACCACCACCACAAAAATACCTTCACACAGCTCGACCAAAGTCATCTTCAAACAAATTGCATTGTTTAAAGCAGGCCTAACACTTGTTTTAAGCTGCCCAGCAGACCTATTTGAAGTCCCCCAGCACCGCAGTGTCCTATGGTGCTGGTTGATTGCTCTGGTGTTAAACCAAAGTATTGCTACATCAGCTTGAAGGAGAAAAAAACCCCCTGAAAAAACAGAAAAGCAGTGGAGCTATGGACAGAATGGCACTAAGTCAGGGAGACAGAGGAAAGAAACAGAAATGAACAAACACAGAAAAAAGAAAGATGCAGAGAAAGAATAAAGAAGTCAGAGGGAGGTATAGAAGAGGAGGCGGAAAGAGAATGAGCAAGTGAGCAGGGAAGAGAGACAGAGAGAGAGGTCCCCACTGAGCAGTGGTTGTTGAGTGAATTTATTTGAGCTGTGGCCTCTCAAGTGAATCCCCTGAATGCAAGTAAATAGACAGCATGCACTACAAGGCGGCCTCGCCTCACACCAGCTGCTGAATGTATGAGAGGGAGGACGGCTAACAAATTCACAAGCAGTGGAGACTTAACAGCACAAAACAAAAACAATACGGTAGCAAAAAAGTTATTTTGTCGTGATTCATGCAGTACAAGGAGCAGGCAAGACTTTATTAAAGAGTACATTTACAGACTGGAAGATTGTAGACGCGCATAAACCTTTCCAGGTTCATTCTTTACTTGGATCCCCATGAGCTTCCACAGAGTGGTCACTGGTCTCCCTCTTTTTGAAAGAGAATCAGATTTTGAGCATATTCCAGGCAGAAGGAGCATAAAGAACTGTTCTAATCATACAATTTGTTCACAGACTTGGCACTTACCAGATGTCCAATACTCACTTGGCATATAATATACCCGTGACAAAAACCAGACTCCACAGTTAGCCAAGATAAGCCTTTATGCATCTCACACACATTAGCACGGAAATAATAATGAAGAACTAATCTGGCTGCAGGTCCAGTGTGCAGACAGGGAGCGATGCAGGAATGGGCGAGTGGGCAATATAGACGGCTCAGCAGAGGCAGAGGAGAAGAGGCTAACGTGGTTGTTGACAGAGGAAGCTAAAGAAGGGAAATGGAGAGTGATCCAGTGAGAGGTCGCTAGCCGAGAGTAAACATGGGACTGACTTAGTTGTTGGTGAAATAAAAGGCTGAAAGACAGACGCCGAGCTGGGCTTCTTATTGTTGGACTAGTAAGTAATATTAGATGGTTGCTATGTCTTGTGCTGTTGCACTTGCTTGATGTTTGGCTGTTAGCAGATATGTCATCTCGCTATTTTTTTGATCATAATTGACATAATTATAACAAATGCACATGTAGCTGCACCGGTTTCTACACAATGGAGCTTTAAGGCACACAGCATGGCTGGTTGTTTTCTTTGTCCAGGACATTTTTAAGGTTATTAAAAATTCAACACAGTATGTTTGTCGTGAGCCTTTTTGTGTTTTGCTTTGTTTTCCTCCATTCTATTTTTCTCCTCTCACAGTTATGGTGTCGTTTACACAAATTAACACATGACACGTCTACACACTGAAAACACTGAACACCGATGCAGCCTCAGTAAAAGCATCGACATGTCAGCATAGGCTGATTATCATAACTGCGACAAAGTTAAAGAGGGGTATAAATATTTTGATTTGATTTTGATTTGGCTTCCCAAATGGTTCCATGAGACTGTAGAGCACTAAGAGTGAAATAATGTTTCCTATAAATCTGCCCTGCTGGGGAGTAAGGTGAGCAGCTTATTCCAAAGCAATAAAGATATGTAATGGTTATTATGTCTCTCAATCAAGGAAGACCAACTGACCTTATCATATAAAATGCAGCAGTGAGCAGTGTTATTATCTCCAGTAATGGAGCTCAGAGAGTAAGAGTAAACAGCAACTTAAAGGCTCTATAGAAACAGTGTGTTTGGAAATGCTCTACATATCGCTCTACTTTGATGGAAGTTGACTCTGTCATTGTCTAAAAGGGACCAACACGGCGTTCTATGTAATGTTCTGTGACCACCTATTAACCAACCTGGAAATGCCATAGAAACGACAACAAATGCCATAGCAACCATACAGAACATCAGAGACAACCAATGGGAAACATCCCAACAATGATTCTGATCTGGCCTCACCCTCCCAAACACCCACAGTGTGCTCATTTTCATACTCTGGTGGCATTAATGGAAACAACTGGCTGCCTCGAAGGTACACAAGGTTAGGAATTAAAACTCTCCTTCGGGAAATGATTGGTAATAAATTAAAGATATGCACAATTTGTAGTTAATGGGATTAAATGTGCAAATCCATGGCTTACCGTGCGTTGAGGAGTAACACACATCCCACAGAAGGCATGCAGTCGAGGTGTTAATCAATACATCTCTTTTTAGAATGTCTGTTAAGAGATTTCTGCACCCTCTACTCCACTTGTGATGCTACTCTAGCATCATACAGTATTCTTATTAGATCAGTGTTCAGGCCAGTGTTCTGTGTCCGGTAAATTTCTTTCTGTTGGTATTTCTTTGATTTCCAGCATGCGTTTTGCTCTCTAAGCCTCTGCCTCACCGCCTCTTCCACCCTCGCCGCGCATCTCTGTCCTTGTCTTCCCTCTGTATATAAATGCGCTCTGTACAAGGTGGCTGTCCACTCCTCTGTGACTGGCAGTGACACGTGACAGCTCCTCTCACTTTCTGTGTGTTTGTGTGCGTGACCGAGTGTTACTGAGGAACACTGTGTGTGTGCGTGTGTGTGTGTGCTCCTGACCTTAGTCTCACTTTTATACTCTCTATCTCTCTTTCTGCCTCCTTTTATATGTCTACCTGTCCAACATCCCTTCCCACTAAAAAATAACACGCCAATGAAGCTGAATTGGTGGAGACAAATAAGACACGGCCAGTCCTCATTCTTTCACTCTTCATCTCCATCATGACCGCATCGTTCAGAGAGCTAATAAACAGAAATCTCATGGTATTAAGTAGAATGTAATTAGTCAATCTGTGTGATCTGCGTCATCCATGTGCACATTCGTCTGACTAACAGTCTGAGCGATGACCGTTGGGTGACACCATAGTTGACAAAGAAAAAGAGAGAAATCCAATGAATATGTTATCTCCCCGAAAATACCACATGTGCTGTAAGGCTAGATGTGTGTGTGTGTGTGTGTGTGTGTGTGTGTGTGTGTTTGTGTAAACACGCAGTGTTTGAGAGAGTGTTGCACAAGAGTCTGGTCCTGTGTCAGCTGGCACAGACAAGCATGGCATTAGGATTTTCAGATTTAGCTAATCTCAGAGCAGCCATTCTTTCTAGTTGCTAGTTCAGCAATACAGCGACACAGCGGAGCTCCAACCTTCTGAGATGCACCGCATCTCTGATCCATGCAAAAGAGGGTTACAGTGGATAGAAGAAGGCAGAAGAAAGGAGAGGGGCGCGATGTGCGTGTGTGTGTGTTTATATTTTCTTGCTCTACACCCACCCGTATGTACCTGGTGGACAGCGCCTTGTGCAGCCATCGCATCCATCTTCGTCAGAGTCATCGTCTCAGACAGCTGTTTCACAGCCCAACACTCACAGAAGACTCACCCACCTGCTCTCTCCCAACACTCACACACACACACACGGGCGGCTATTTGTTACACAGTACCAATGCAACAGACCCACTGAGCCAACAGTCCTCCTGACCTCATCTTAGCTCTCCCACTGTGTGAGCATCAGCGTGCTGCAGCATATTGATCCAGGAGCCCTCTTGCTTATTGCTGCCATCGTATAAGAACAAAGTTCATGTTTGTTTATACGTCTTTATGATCTTGTGCATTTAAAAACGTATGCATCGGTGTCAAAGAGAAATTACGCACCATTGTCTTGATTTTATGAACATAAAAACAATGTATCTAGGACTGCTCATTTAAAGTCATCTTCCATTCCCACACACACACTTACCTAGTCCCAAACAAATACAGCAATGAAGTGTCTGGATACAACCTGGAGCCTGTTTCCTCCACACCTCATACATGCTTTATTACTATCTGTGTTGCGCTGACACTACACAAACAGGGTAATCTCGACTATTAGGCCATATAATGTGAGCAAATGACTGTAAGAAAAATCAATTTGGAGAGAACAAAAAGAGGTTTGCATGTGCGCCCGTGGCTTCAGAGGGACGGCGAGCGCGAGCGAGAGAGTGGGCACGGTGTGTAACATTTGTTGGATAAAGATTAGTGTGGGTTTCTAAGTGTTGAATAAAGAGATTGAATAAAGAATAAAGAGAGTCAGTGGATTAAGCCAGACGGGCAAACTGAGATTAGCCCACACTTTAAGGTCGCACAGCTTTACAGGAAAGAGGGAAAATTCCAAAGAAGGGATAACTCAACACTGAGAACATAAACCGTGACATTTCTCCCCGGATGCTAGTTCAGCATGTGAATGCCATTATGAAAACATATTTTAAAAAAAAACATTAAATATTCTAAGTTTAACCTCGGTGAAGCTGATCTGTTATGACAAAAAAAAAAAAAGACCAGTGTTATGGCAGCTGAGCTAAGACAGAGATGAGTGACAGTTCTCATTTCTTTATTTCTCTGTCCTCACCATATATTCCAATTAGATAGTGGTGCAGTAATGTCTGTTTCTCTGGGCTATAGCTATCTTTAGTTAGATTATAGAAAAGCATGGACACTGCTGGACGAGCGAACTGGCAGCTCCCCCCCGTGTAGGTAAACGATCTCGCTTGCTCTGACAACTAATGACTGCTGCACCAGATAGTCTGCTCGACTTGGTAATGCAGACAGCTTAGATTGCCATTTTGTAATGCTGGTCATTTATTTTTAAAAAATAAATCTCCATGGCGAGGGAATTCGGTTTGCTAATTATCTAGGATTTTTCTCCAAGTGCTGTTTCTTTTTTTTCTTTTTTTTGCATCTTTAACCATCCCTGGCAGCTGCCCACTAATTTCTTCCCATGCCTGGTTGCACATTTCTTTCCTCTTTTTCTGAACCGCCATTCCAATGTGGGATTTTACTATCAACGCAATAATTTACATGCTGAAGCCCTGCAAGCTCTTTCTGATAATACATGGTTATATAAGATATTCATGTAAAATCAAGGACAATTTTAAGTGTGAACACATGAGAGCTTTAGAGAGACAGACACATCTGCATCATAGTTTAACCAGATTGGCCAGATCATCCATCAAAGTGGTGACACTTTTCTCCTGTTATGAAAGTGGCTTGAATCAGATTTGAGTTTCAAATATGAGAGATCCAAACCAATGCAGTCATTCCTCACTGATGGCTTCAGACATTCCCACCACGACATTCCCAGAGGAAGCATTGTCCTTTAAATTACACTGACATTAGATGAAAATCTCAGCTTTAATGACGAGTGATGCTGGCAAATATTTTGAAAAAAAAAAAAAAAAAGTACTCTAGCACAGTGCTTTGCTTTAACTTCCACAGCATGTGGAAATCACCTGGCTCCCTGTGGGTAAGTACAATATTTCAACAAGATCATTTATAAATTGAAGTGTCTGACACTTCCTTTAAAGTGCTTCCCTGTGGAGAGTATTACGGTTTGACGTCTCATGTGGCTTAAGCAACCACTCTGTCTATTTTTTAACAAAAATGAATCAGTTCAATAACACACAAATTGAAAAAGCTTTAGAGCCACATGATCACTCAAATGAGTATGAATATAAAATATATGAACTGTTTTTTTTTTTTCTTCTTCTTTTAATTAGTCCACTTGGAGGGAGAAAATGAATACAGCAACATTGGAGACAAAGAGGACATCTAAAGTGTTAGGAGTTATTATTCAAGAATACATCTGGTCACATCTGGGGGCTGACCACTGATCTTATCAGCAAAATGTTATATTATGATACATATTTCAACATGCTGTTCCAATGACACACCGTCAGTAAATGAGAGCATTTTTGTGACAAAATGCTTCAATGATGAATGGGACCCTGTGTTAATGTTTGAGGACAAATGTTTTGTGTCCTTCGCTCAGAAAGCCATCTGTGACTGCTAACGTAATGCAAGTCCATTAGTGTGTGCACGTTCATGCTTTGTGTGTGTGTGTGTATGACTGTATGCTGGGCTCACTATCTACACTCTATTGGAATGTATCGCAATGAAAGCTGCAGTCTGTGGGATGCATGGGAGAAAAAACATCAGATTACACCTAATGACTGATTGTCTCTTCCTGAAGGTGACCCGCTTGGAGCGCTTTAAGAGGGGTGATGGTGTTGTGATGGTGTTACTGGACAAAAGCATTTCTTCCAGGAGTTTGGTACCATACCTCTACATTCCTCTGAAAGAAAGACAGGAGGGGACAGAACCTCTGCATACCTATGTTGGTTCTTGAAGAACACAAGAGCGGAGGAACTGCAGAGGAATCTAGAAACGCGACCATCTCTGGGAAACAAAATCCCAAGATAGCCAGCAATGATGCAGCCCAGCAGGGGGGTGCAGGCTAACCACTTTTACAAATATAAGTCAATCAGAACAATCAAGCACTTTCACAAATCGAGTGTAATTTCAGACTCCTCATGGTTTGTGAAATTACAGTCCCGGGGACAAAAAAACACATTGTACAAACCACTCTCCAACTCTTCTATTCTGTGGCCCCACGGAGAAAGATCCAGAAACACCTTAAAGACCTCATGAAGTCAGTAGTGTTTGTCGCACATATGTCTAGTACTATATGTCACCTGTACATCTGTCTGCCACAAGAATGACAGAAATGTCATTTTTAAGGTATTCTTCATAATGTTTTAGTTTGTTATTTCCTGAATGATAAAAAAATCAGGGTGGTTGTGGCTGAGGGGGTGGAGCAGGTCGTCAGAACTTCCCTCACTGGACTAACACATCTTATGGGAGCACCATAGAGAATATGTAGCAAGAATCAGAATGGGGCCATGTGGAGCTCTGAAGCTGCCAGTTCGCTCGTCGTTCATTGGTTATCGTTAGCAGCGTGTATTCCTATCAGTTGCTGTAAGAAAGTCAATGTTGGTTTAGAGCATGAAAGCTAATTTTTATAGATCCATCCATCATCGGCTGAGCCAGCACACTGTATGTTTTGTCATGTTGCACTGCAGCACTGATTGGACCAGCCTGTTAGCAGGCAAAATGTGTGAAAGGGAAGTGTCGCTGGATAATTTATGCACATTCTCACTTTGCTTACTCTCCCACTTCTCCTTCCAACCTTTGACCTCTTCTCTAATGTCCCCCCTTCACCTATACCCTGATTTGTTCCCTTTCCCTTATTTACATGAAAATTAACATACTGATTTGCACTTAAAGCTGCTATGTGGAGTTTTTTTTTATTTATTTTTTTACCACGACTGGTGATGTAGATCAGCGTTTTGATGAGTGGGTGCCCAGTTTTTGTTTGTATTCGTTGTACCACGAAAAAGGCGCATGCATGCCAAGAGTGGTGAGGGTGGAGTAATGCTCACTCTGCCAAACTGCAGAGAAAACTGTTATTATCTTACTTGAAGCTCGGTTAGCCGCAGTGGTTTATTTAGATGTATTAAAGTGTGTGAAATCATACTTTTATCAAAGCAAAAAAAAATTACAATTACTGTACATATTTTAAAAATCACAATACTTAAGCAAGTCTCATTATAGTCAAACTTTTTATTATCTCAATTGCATACAGATTTCATCTGCAATCATGAAACACTGCTGATCTTAAAAATAGACCACACTAAGTTAAAAATAAATACTTAACATTGCCTTGTATCTTTCTTTGAAATTATCAGTGTGTAAAGGATGTGAAATAGGTGGGTTTAACAGGACTGTTACACTCATACGTAACAAATGATTATGATGTAATTAAGGGTAATGTCCGGAATACAGTAGATACTAAAAGATTAGATGCGTTCCTCATTGCATTGTACGTTTGTACACTTTAATGTTCAACAGTTGTTATACCCCAACATTTATAAGACATACAGACCATACATCCATACATACATCAAGAAGCGCTCTTCACACATACATGAACACATGCAGAACTAGATGTTGCAAGAGCAGGGTGCAGGAGGCAGGGAGAGTGGAAGACAGCAAAGACAGAGAGCGAGAAACAGAGAATTATGCCTCATGAGACATGAGAGGAACACATTTTGTGCCCGCAAAGATGATTGGGAAAGAGGATAGAGGAGAATAAGACTGAAAATCGGTTGGAGTGCAGCACTTTGCTCTCTGCTGAGCACACACAATTAAACATTATGTGTGCTAATGCAAAGAGTATTGAGCGTGTGCTTAGATGGCTGTTGAAGAAAGAGAGAAAAGGACATTAAAAGCTTACATGCGAGAGAGAGAATCGGTCGCATGCATTCGACTCTTTAACGCAGTGCAATAAGTGGATGCTACACACTGAGAGTCAGCCTATGTGACAGAAGTCTTCCTTTTGCCCAATGCATGAGGACAGATAGACGCACGTACACACAGGCAAACACACACACACACAGAAGCATGCGAGGTAGTACACACAGACACACACACACAGTAGGAAGCCCCCTGGTGGATCTAATTGAAGAGATTAGATGTTATCCTGTTATATCCCAGCCAATTTCAGTGTATATCCAAAAGTAATGCCTGAGAATTCAGGGGTTACAGCAACCTCCACACACGGCATAGCTGTTCCCTTGGAAACAACAGCAAGACAGTCTATATCAACCTGCCTAATAAAGCCTCTTTCTCTATGTCTCCCTATAACTATCACTTGTATTTCTTTAAACCTTTGTTCTGTCAATTGTCTGTCTAATAGGTTTTCATTCGCCCATTCCATGCTGTTATTCTTTTATCTTTGTGCTGTCAGAGAAGGAGTTCCTTTCTCAACACTCTGCTTCGAGATATCAAATAATCAAAAAGGCAAGAACTTTACCATCAAAGAATACATCCAAAACTAAACAGTCTTTGAGTTCATCACAGTGGACTTATATAATATATAAAAACACACGTTTTAAGTCACTGTGATACAAAAAAACAACTGTAGGTACGTGTGAATGTATGAAAATGTGTGCGCGGAGCATAAAAAAAAAAAAAAAGAAAGAAAAATAAGAGCACTAAAGTCACGTATCTCACTCATCCAGGGGTGCACGACGTGCTGTGCTCTCTCGGTAAGACCGGCATTTAATTAGTCTAAAAATATGTCTACTAGTAATGATTACCTAACGTTTATCACTAATGACTCCACCGAGGCAAAGACAATGTATGTGTATGTGCTTGTGCATGCCCGGTTTTGCGCGCTGTGCATGACAAGCGGAGCGTGGTACGCGGTACATAGCTACCCGTGACCTCTGCACGAAGAGCGAGACAAACAATGCAAAGCGGGAGATGAGAAGTGGGACTAAGAGTTCTGGCTGTGAAGATTTAGGTTCATCACGAAGGTGTGTGTGGGCTTGTACTGTATATGAATACATTAACTACATATGCATTTACAGAAGCACATGTGTAGGCGCATACACTCCCACTCAGCAAGGGATGAGCTCAGCATGGTCCCATGAGCTTTGCAGCGCGTTCGATATAATCTGTGCACATAACCTGGGAAAAAAAGGAACCGAATGATCAATTAGGGTAATGTTTAGACTCTAATGCTCTGATTTGCGTGTTGCAATAGCAAAGGTCACAATACCCTTGATGCCCCACACCCACACACACACTTAGACAACACACACACAGACCAGGGTTGCGTTTGTTTTCCCAACAGTTTAGCTTAACCTTCAGATATCCTCTCCACTCTTCCGTGACCTGGTAAAGGTCTCATTGCGCCCTCCCTCCTCCCTTCTCTCACACTCTTCCATGGCCACAGCCATCTCACTTCATGTCACCCCTCCTGTATCGCCGAATAAAGAACAGATCGACTGAAGATAGATGAAGATAGACAGCATATTCAGGACATATCAGTCACACATTCCTTTTTAGTACGTGTTAAAGGTTTTTTACAAGTGAAATTGGGAGCTTTTTTATTGAGATAACTATAAAGACTGACATGATTCAAAAGAAAAATGACTGTTCTTTCCTTACCATTTAATGGACTGGCTTAGAAAGTTTCATTGGCATTCATTGGAGCAGGCTAATCAAGTTAAAAAAAAAATCATATTTTACAGCATCATTTTAGAGGTTAAAATATTTTGGCATTCACCCATATGACTTAGTCTCTTGATCTAATGGCAGGCAAGAACTGAACATTTATCCTTTGGGGATGTGTGTTGTTTTTTTTTTACAGTACCCCGTATAAATGAGGAATCAAGCTGCTTTTTAAAAACAGATATGGCATGTTGTAACTGTAGGTCCAGCATGAGCACTGGAGGAGTGTTGAAATTAGATTTTTATTTTGGGAGTAGAGTTTCAGAACAAATCTGGATCGAAGACATGACCTGTTGACAGTGAAGCAGCCCACTCAGTTCAAATAAATTTAACTCTTAATGCGTAGCTGAGGGAAATGAGCACGAAAGTAAGCGCACGCAACGCGCATGTGTTCACACGCAGAGCAAAAACTAGGGCTGAAGTCAACCAAAGAAAGTCTTGTTCGACCGAAATTCCACATACTCTTCAACCAATCGATTGGTCGGTGGGAAAAAAACAAACAAAACAAATCTGCATGTTATCTCTAGATTAATTAAACCCGCCGCAGAGCAATGAGCGCGCTCTACCTGCTAGTTGCTGATCAATACTAATCAAAGCTACACAATGTTGCTAAACAAATTAATCCCTGCAGTTTGACCATTTCTGTTTCACACGTAGTGATATCATTACCTTCAGGGAACATCTATCGAGTAAATTTGCATAGAACACACACACACACACACACACACACACACACACACTGGCGCGGAGGGTTAAGAAAGCTAACACGGTATAAAGTGCTGCTGGGCAAGCTCGAAGTTGTGAAAATGAAGGGGGGTGTTTTGACATCTTGACTCATAGGTCTATTAAGCCATAAACAGATCCGAATATCATTTATTCATAATCAGTATAGCCCATTACTCATATGTCTCTTGTGGCCCCCAAAACAATAGACTGAGACGTGCTTTTCTCCTCAGAAATGTAACACATGTTGGCCCATAAAACCAACACTGCACAATCAGCTGTTGTCAATAAGTAAAACAACACTCAGTAAACATAAAATCCAAACTGTTTTCACAATTATACTTGGGAAAAACTTAATTTAAGTATATTTAATGCTGTAACTATTTATGAGTTTGGCTAAGCAATCAGACCGACCTGTAATGAGGCCAAAAAGGCATAAAAATCCATCATCGTCATGGTAAATTCTGTGATTACTATTGATGCTACTCATCAGGCATCTCATTGCCTCCCTGAGAATGATTGGTTCTGTCTGGCAGGGAGTTCCATGTATGTGGCTGAAGTCTCCTGACAAATAATGTGTGTGTGTTTGTGTGTGTGTGTGTGTGTGTGTGTGTGTGTGTGTGTACGCACGCGTTGAAGGTGATGGGAGTGGGGAGTGTCGGTGAGGTTGTCTTGTGATTAATACTCCTATTTGCCACTGCATCTCCCTCCTTAGCCCTTTCTCATCCCAAGGTTAGCTGGAAATATCTCGCGTGAGAATAAGAAATAAGAATATTGGAGCCATAACACACCGTGATACAATACTTAAAAACCAATCAGCCACGTTTAAGTGCCAACACATAAAAAATGTAAAGTGTTTTGCAAGGCTAAGTGATGGCAGTCAATTTTTGGAACCTAAAAATTGTCATTATTGTCACACGGCATTTAGTACCTATATTTGCACACTGCAAAAACATTAATGAACATGTTGTGATACATTGTCAGTTATTATCTGTTATGATTTCCAAATTGCTTTGGTTAAGATTGTAATGAATGAATCTCAAACTTGAAATCTTTATCAGTGTCCATACACGGGAGCAGACACACCGCACTGACATCAAGCGCACAGCGGACAGTGATTTAATAGACTATAACATATTTAACTTGTGCTGTCGTGTACAAAAGTCTCAAGGTTAATTGCTATAGCATGTGTCAGTTCCAGACCCATAAGCTGTGGCTAATAAGCATTTGGGAAGCAGAGATATTATCCAGTAGCTGATGATGAGCCAGGGATGTGACACAAGTCACAATTTGGTTTGAAATGTTTTTGACAGATTTTCTTTTACATTATTAATATATTTGGTATTTGTTGCAAAGTGATGGCACCATCAAATTCTTCACTTCTTCTTCACTGAGACAACAAACTACAAATTTTGTGCCACCTGCCTATTCACTATCTGTGAGCTCAGTGTGACTACTAGTTCCTCATCTGAGCCAGGCCACTGCTGCCCAGTCAAAAGCTACTTTATCCCACAAAGTTATTAATAATTATTGGAACAGCACAAAATAGTCTCACCTACAAAATCTTTAGCAGAATCAAATCATCTCTTTCTTGGCCTAAATACAAGACAATAATGGCTCTGTCACCCTGTTCCATTTGGAACTTGCTTACTGCATGTGGGAATATTCAGGTAACAACTTTAAGATGAATCTGCCAAACTCTTGACTTTTTTTTTTAAACTGAATGGATGCAATGTTGGTATACCAGTACTCTTTATATGTACACCCATCATCTGTATTTATTTTATTCAAAGAGAACGTGCTGGTTGGAATAAGTAATATGTGAAATCCTTGAAAATACAGTCCTTTGTTGTCCAGTATAAAACATTAGTTTGAAGTGAAAACAATATCGTTCTTGGAAAACAGCTCAGTTTGAGAAAAATGAAAATGTGTGTATATATATATGTGTGTGTGTGTATGTGTGAATATATAAATATATATGCATTTCAAATGTTCTGAGCTCTCTGTTTGAACAAAACAGGACAATGATCATTTTCATAAGTAATAATTTTCCATCTTAATTCCATGTAAAGAATACATGACTGAAATACAGATGGTTACTGCTTCTGCACATTGTTGTGACCACTTCAACGATCTCACTTCCTGTTGCTCATGTCACATCAGGATCACTTCATTATTTGATTAGGGGGAGAAGATTTGTGTAACAGGGTTGAAGAGTTACTGATGTATGAACCAAATAATGAATAATCCTGACAAAATGTTTGGACCTCTTTCTATTTTTATTCATCACATCCAAGTGCACTTTGATCCCAGGCCATGAGGGACATGACAAAACAGGTGGTGTCAACTGAAAAAACATTTCTGATATAAAGAGAACGTGTGTGCAATGGTTTATACACTTCAGAAAATAAACATAACTGGTGGTATAAAAGCGCTTTTAAAAACTTAGTCTCCCATACCTGTTTCATGGAATGACTCATATACAAGCTGTATTATTGCACCAGACCGCAGACGTGTTCAGGAGGATTGGTATATCGCTGCTTTAAAGTCCACCTTCAGCATTCAGAGGTAAAATGTGATGTTTTTTTTAGTTTAATCTCGGTAACACGAATCCAACTGCAATCGCCGACAAAATGCCGCCGCTTGCATTAATTACCCAGCAATTAAGTTGCCTATCATCATCCGTCATCTGTCACATGGGGTTGTGTTTTTTTCCGCCACATTATCATGTAAATTAACGACTCTTCAATCAATTAACACACTGATCCTTCTCAGTTAGTGCTTTAGATAATCAGAGATAATAGGAATAATTAAAAAGCACAATACACAACTGTCGTCTTTGACAGCAGGGACATTTAAATGTTCTTTCCCAGCTGGATTTTAAGCTTTCCTCAATATTATCCTTAAACTATCTATTTGACTGTAATCATTATGTACACACGTCCTTAAAAGTTATTGTTAGCCAGTCTCAAATGCTTCTCTCTGCACACACACACACACACACTCACTCAGCACAAATACTTTTCTAACTCCTGACAGACTCCATGCAGTGTTGCGCACAGTTACTGTGCACAGCAAATTGAAGAGAAGTACATTTTCCCCGAGGTTTCAACTATGTTTACCTCTCTTTTTCACTTTCCTTTTTTACCCTTCTGTCCCGCATGCTCCCTGTCTCTATATCTCTGCCTGATGACAACTTGATTATGCAGTAACTGTAGGAAAGACGAGAGGTTGGGAATAAATTGATATTAATAACTGTGATTTGGCTGACAGCTTCTTGCCCAGCTATTTTCATATTTTGTTTATATTTATGACATTATTCAGAATCCTCGCTGACTTTGAAGAGAGAAAGTGGGATCCAAGGATAAAAATGCAGTTGTGCATGATAATCAGGGCTAATTTCCGCAGCAATTCACATCTCAACAATGATTTAAATGAATACGTATCACTGGGGGATTGACTTGGATTCAGTGACATGCACCACATTCAGACAGGCGTACAAAGGTAGCCAATTGAAGGCGGCCTGACTTCTGAACCCTATTAAAATGAGCAATTACATGCTAGGGCAGTGTCCTTCAACTGGGCTGTAGTTTATTGAAATTAGAGCCTGACGAGTGATCTGGGTCACGATGCGGAGATCGGAGGTGCAGGAAGGTGAGGAGGTCACAATATAACTAAAGCAAACAGGAGCTGACAGACAGACAGAGACACGCACGACCTAACGCATGATGTCGGCGTGTCTGAAAGTTTGCTCTACTTTGAGCTGATGCACTGTGAAGTTAATGTGACGCAACATGATCTACTATCTACATCCAGGTCGGTGATACCGACAGATAAACAACGACAGCGCTGACGCGGTGTCACACAAGGGGCGACTAAAGGCATCAGACGAAACGACGACGGATTTCACACATAAACAGACGTCGTAGAAAATAAAGAGACTCATAATAAAACATGAAATCACACTGAAAATAGCCAAAACAAAGCCTCGGCAGACAGGGCCTCAACACTGAGGCAAACAGGAGCTTTTCACACGGCAGGTAATTAAGAAAACAAATGAGTTTAACAGCACGCTCCATTTTCTGGGCATTTCAATTCATCTCAGTAACTACACAAACAGTCTTAAGTGGGAATCACGGATGCATTGAAAAAATAACACGGAGGATAAACATCACATCGCCGGGGCTTGCTGTGCACATGCATGTATTCCCAAACATGGGCACACGCGTACAGTATACGCACAGCAGAATGTAAATGAGCAGATAAGATGATAAATACGAGGAGAAGCGAGGCGTCATTAATCTTTGAGGAGATGAGGTGTAGTAATTAAGGTTGCTGACACATGGCAGACTCCCATAGGGAGGCTGTGACAGAGTTAGACAGGGGAACAGCAAGCCTCTCTAGCCGTGCCCAACACCCTCTTAGCGGGGTGCTGAGGTGAACCTTCACTGGCTGACGCATCGCCTCTGTTTGCCCCTCCTCGCCCTCCCATCTTCATGAGTATTTGAATTTCTGCAAGCCCCTTTCCATCACTTGTTTTGCCCTGACCCCCGCGACGCCGTCATTCCTGTGAACTTTCAGTTCTGAGATGGGAAATCTTTAAATATGCAGCACAAAACTACTTCTAGGCACTAATGTGGCACACAGGGCAATAAAACAACCAGCGACACTTGACAGATGACATAATAAAGATATATAAACTGTTTCCACAGACAAACCCAGAGGCAGTATATCGCAGGGAAACATTATATATGTTTTCATTTCTTTTACCGTCGACTACTGAAGAACTAAAAAAAGAGCAGTTTTCAAAGTGATTTTAGTTTATGAGGGGAAAAAAAGAATGTCATCTCAGCTTGAATGAGGACAAACTGAGCTTAGCTCAAAGAATTGACATTCTGTGGCATTATCCTTACTGTAGCTCTCCAACGTTCTGCTGCCATGAATATTCATATGACAAGAAAACCACTTGCATCAGAGAGGGAACAAACAAGATAGGTAGATAAAGCTTGAATGTAGATACTCTTTCCCCAAACCGAACTACACATGCACACATCTGCTCAGAGTTAAATGTTACATACAAACACTAACACTGCACTCAACATGTAATATTTCTGTTCTGTCTGTTCTGTTTCCTAAGATGACAAAGCTGAAAAATAAAAGAAAACCTGACAACAGCTGGGTCCAACACATCTGGCAAACCTTTTTAGCAGAACAATCACTCGCTAGGTTTTTGCTTTTGTTGGGACATTACATATTATGTCTCTCCAGGCTACAGTCATTGTCCTTATTTACATTATTTATGAAGCATTTATGAGAGATTTAAACTCACCCTAAACAAAGTAATCAGCATTTCTTAAATTGAGAAATAAATATACTGGATCTCTCTACATGTAAAGATATTTTCTTGATCTAGCATCATTCTATATTCTATTATTAGAATTATGAAATCCTTTGGACAAGCACGGTAGTTACGTTGGATATCATGCTGGTAGTAACATGAATTAATCCAAATTTCAGTCTGAGTCTGAAAGGGGCAACATATTTAATATATTTAATATTGTAATCATTGTAATTCCAAAAAAAAAGTGCAACTCCATCTACAGCTGCTTGTGTAAATTATTGGTCAGAGGTTCTCAAGTGAATTTGGGCTTCCATTGTATATAATAACCCACCGCAGTGCAAATTAACATAACCTGCAAAACTGATTTCACTACTGAACATTTGCTTTCGCTTGTGACTGACGTATGAAATTTGATTTGCACTTCTTATAAACTAAACAAGTGTGACTTGTTGTTCTTGTTATTCACTGGATAAATGCACACAGTGCCAACGAAGTGCCTGCTGGAGTCCACTCAAACAGGGGAAATAATCTGCATGTTTTTACTGGCGCTACTGTGTGTTGATTGGCAAATGCTTCGCTTGAGTTATTCAGTGATGTTTGCTTGTCAGCATAGGAAATGTTGCTTTTTTTTGTTGTTGTTGTTGTATCATCAAACTCGACACAGAAACAGAAACAGTCTGGCTTTGTGGAGGTGTACTGCTGCAGACCATTTCGAATTCCCAGATAGCCTGAGCTTGAGCTTCTACTTCATATCACACTGTGAAAAGTGTCAAGGCACATGGATTCATTGTAATGATTCATTTATGTCATACTGGAAATATGATAAAGCATTCATTCTGGTTATACTCAACCTGGGCCTTATTTTCCAGGCTTTAACAATAAGAATGATTGATTGCATTCATTATTGCCTCATGATGTGGAGAAAGGTATTAACATCAGTATTTCCTCTCATCCAGACAACTCTAACTCTTGCAATGCGTTTTCTTTTATTTATTTCATTTGCAATCCCAAGTCACAATTAAAACATCCGCGTGATGACAGAACAACACTAAACCGACACTACACACAGCTGTACACCACTCACACACACAAACACACGTCTTAAGGTCTTGACTGAGGTGGGAGAGGATGCAGGTACAGAGATCAGTAGTGTGTGGCAATTTAATTCAGTTAATTTATTATTTATTTCTTTTACACAGATCTATCTCACGTCTTCCAGGCTTCATGGGCTTAACCCCAATCTCTCATCCTTTTCTTTTAGATACCGTCTAGTTGAGGGCACTTTCCTTCATTCCACTTGGCAGTGTAGTAAACTACAAGATTTTTGGCAGGAGCTCTGTGATGCTTTTTCCACAATTCATAGAGTAACTTTCCCAGTGGATCCCCGAGATATGCCTTTTGGGCAACCTCTTAAACTCTAATCTTACACATAGTCGCTCCATCAAACTTACAGAAATCCTATTGGCCGTTGCCAAAAAAAATGGATTTCAGTGGAATGGTAGTCAGATCTCTCATTGCTAGTTGGATCGAAGCTCTCATTACATACATCAGGAGGAGGAAACTTACTCACTGAGGAATAAGCTACATTTTTTAGATGAAATATGGCAACCTTTTATCAACTACATGGAACATTACATGACTGAGTGACCTTCTGCACCGCACTGAACTCCACCAGAACGCACTGCAGCAGTGCCCGGTGGAATTCAGACATAACTGTAAACATCTTGAAAATCTTCACATCTAACGGTTAGAACGCGGTCACTACTGTTTCGGAGCATGTGGGCAAGAATTACAAACTGAAAGCCCCATTAAAGCTCATCTATCTCTCTATATTTTTTTATTTATTGCTTTAGTTACTCTTATTAGTTACATCTTAATTTAGTTTTTAGGGTGTCTGTATGTACACAGTGTCATTGGGTGTTTGGTTTGTACGCTGTTAGAAAAAAATAACTAAATGCTCAAAAACAAGTATTTAGCGTGCACACCCATATACAGACAAACACACACACACACACACACACACACAGCCCGGTACGTGTGAGACTTGATAGACAGTTGGAATGTCAACATAATGGCAAGACCCAGCGAATGCGAAGTACCTTGCAGCCCTCTTTTGTTCACCAAGCTGTAAATACAGCTTCTTTTCAAAGGTATGGAAGAAGACAAAAGCATTGGCAGTATATGAAAAAACCAAAGGCTTTTTTAAAGCAGCTGTCTTTTTTGAAATTAATGAGTTAGGGTGTCACATCACTCACAGGTCATCCATTTTGTCACAGTATTTGAATGACCCGGACGTCACGCTGAAGTGCAGACACTCTGGAAACAAGAACTCACTGAAAGACTGTCTAATGAGAACAGTCCCGCCGTCCCGCTAAACATGTCACAATCCCCCTGCCCCACGTCACTAGTTTCATGCTCAGAGAAATCCAATCTATCATAATTACATGGATGTCTGCCTATATTGATCACATGTTAGTCAGGCAAGACTGACAGTGAGCAGTGAAATTAAAATAGATGTGTGAGTACCAGACATGAGCTCGGGGAGTTCTACTCCACTTTGGCTGAGCAGCACACGACTCTACGAGCCTTTAAGTGTCATTTTGATAGATCTCTTTCCTTCTCGCGGTTCCCCCCTCTCTCTCCTGCATACGCACACTGACCCGATGGTTGGATTCACATGAAACTTGACATATAGCACAGATGTAGATTTTTTTTTTTTTTTTTTGCATGTTCAACAGCATCACAACTGAGCCTATAAAACCGTATCTGCCTGTGATAAATAAAATGGCTGAGCATCCGAGTGTTAAAAAAGTCATGAATTATATGTTACAACATGCCCACAAAGATGCATGCACTGTAGTGAGCGATGGTTACACCACCCACACACACACACACACGCACACAACAGAATAGTACTGTCCCAGAAGATAGTCTGTATCACACCCTTGGTGTGTATACCACCTGGTCTTTTATTAAGATTAACAATAACACGGGCATGTGCATCATCGCCATCACCATCATCATCCCTCACATTGTCATCATTTTCTTAATCACCCATTTGATCATCATCATCCATCTCAGATTCTTTCGCCACGATCTCGTGCGTCACCCGTCTTCTGCTGCACATTTGAGAGTGGGCTTAAGATGTTCTTATTTGAGACAGCTTGTAGTTAGACCTGGCTCAGGTGAGACCTAAACCGTCCCCTAGCTCTGCTGCTATAGAACTAGACTGCCAGGGGACTTCCTGTGATGCACCAAGCTCTTCTCCTCCTCTCTATCTGAACACATTCATGCCCCATTAATGCATGTTACTAACTTAGCTTCTTCCCTGGAGTTTTGTGCTTTCTCGCCTCGCAGGTTCTCACGGATCGCCTAGATGGGGGATTGGCCAAACCTGCTGCTGTGGTCCTGATGAGGACCACTACGAATACTATTATTATTGTTATTATTACTACTACTATTAGTCATCTGAATTACAATTCTAGTTGTAGTTTTTATTGTTATTATTACCAGTCACATCAGATGGATAAACCATGTAGCTCAGGGTTTCTTTGCCACTGCCCACAGTCCAGACCTGCTCTGAATGGAAAGTGTCATGCGACTTCTGTCATGATTTGGCACCATATAAATAAAGTTGAGTTGAAATGGAATTAGTCTTGACATTATCCAGACTAGATGCTGATACATTTTTAAGATTTTAATTCACTTGCTCTCGTTATTTTCATCTCGTATTTGCTCCTTTCCATCACACCTCCCACCTAATTTCTCCTCTGACGGTGTCACGGTGACTCCATCATTCTCTGTCGAACAGCTGAAACCTTAATGGTCCCTAATGATAGGCTCAAAAAGAGTAAGGGGAAGGTTGTACTGTGACGGCAGAGTGATGAGTGAAGGAGAGGAGTAAAATTGATAGATGGGGTTGTGAAGAAGAGGTGAGAAAACACATTGGAGGGAAAGAACGGCTGGAAAAATGTGTTGATGGGATTAAAGTGAAAGTGAAGGAGGGGATGGGATAGAGCTAAAGGACGGTGATTGTAGTGAAATTGGTGGAATTTGTATAAGCTCAGGTGAGAGGTACTGTCATTACGCAACAACGACAAATGGAAACATACAGAGTGATTGAGGGGGGCTGAAGAAGAGATACGGTAGATACAGAGAAACAAGACACCCAGTACAGGTCAGACACAGCTATCTTACACCCTATACATAGCCGGCAGGAGAGAGGAACCCTGGATGTTGCTCCCAAAATGTTAACGTGTTAGCATCCAAACGAGCAGACGGGCTGCAGCCATCTGGCCGGCAGGATCATCACACCCAGCTTTCACCTCAGCAGCATAGTGACGGCTAAGGGAGACAAACAAAGTGCAAATGCACCAGGTGTATGCGTGATCACACATCGCACGCTGGCCAAAGCACGCACAAATGCGGTCTGACCCCCGTTCACATCCGCATGCAAACAGAGGGACGGACGAGGAGACACGCGGTTAATATTAACTAACTTTTTTTTTTTCTGTTTGTTTTCAACATCTGTCAGATTTACAGCTCAGCAGGGAAGACTGCAGGGGAGAGAGTGGAAAACAGGAAGAGAGACAAGGGAAGGAGGGAGGGAGCAAGCAAGTGGGGTACGACTTGCTCCTGTCCATCTTTCATCTCCCTACCTAACAGTGCAAAGCGGCTCATTTTGTATGTGAGTCACATGCAGACGTAGTCGGAGAGAAAGAATAAGGGCCTACTTTTTGAAATTGCTACTCGGTAGGGGTAAGTGCTCTGCAACAGTGTAGTAAAACCACATAAGATTTTTGGATATCATGAAAAAAAAAAAGAATGGGTTTGAAAACGAGAAAAATAAAGAGCGGGGACTTGACAAAGTTATAAGACGGGGAGTGAATCAAAAAAAGAAAAAAGAAAAAAAAAAAGGCCGCCCAGGCTTTTCTCTCTAGATAAATCTCACAGGATCTAGGTCGATACAAGGTCATTTGAATACAGAATGGTTTGCTCTAAATGTCCACACATATAACACGCTCCGATAGAAGAAATAATAAAAAAAAAATGTGTTTAGAAAACTAGAAGGCTTAGTTACACGCCCTTCGACACAGGCAGCAAAAAGGTGAAGGAGTGAATAAAATAAAAAAATAAAAAGAACTCAAATTCAATTTGCAGGGGCTCGAGCCAGTGCATACAGACAGGCCTGTATTAGTATTACTCATATGATAGAACAGCCCATCCATCACACGCGCATAGAAAGAATAGAGAGAGGAGGAGATGAGGGGAAGGTAGAGGTGAGAACACTGCATCTAAATAGCATCTGCCAGACTGAACGATAACTATCATGTCTGTTACTCCGGCTCTGAAGCCAGCTTTCTTTAATCCGCGGTCTCGCTGAACCATCTTTGTATGTGTGCAAATACACGCGTCGCCGTATCCGTGTGACGGAGTGTGTTCATTACCACTGACCTCAGGGGGGAAAAGCGAGATTATTAGAGCTATTGTTTTGTGAAGGACAAAGTCGAAGGTTGCAATCCAGTCTGTCTCCACCTTCCTATCCCTTCTGGGGAGGACTGTGACGTAACAAGCAGGGATGGATGCAGTCTGCAATACATTTTACTGTATATTGCCATTTAGGTCACTATTCCCCAGACAAGCTTTCCTTTCTATTGCTCTTTCTCTCCTTCACACAAAAATGTCTCACACAAAACTCGGGTTACAAAAGAGGAAATGTGCTTTGCTTTGACGCCTGTAACCGTACACCCAGAACCTGAACGTAAAAGGCCAGCCCGGCACACAATTTAAGTTGAAATATAGTTCATTTTTGTGGTTTTGAATGTGTGTGTGTGTGTGTGTGTGTGTGTGTGGAAGGGTAGTTATTTGAAGTCTCTGTTTTTTGTGTTTTTTTTTTTTTTTGATGACCTTTTAAAAGCACCCGCAGTCAGTTGAAGGGTTTTTGTGTTGATTTGCAAACATGGAGAAACTGAGCTGGTACTGTACAATGAGAGCACTCACAGGTGAAAATGATTTTATGTTGAGATAAATACAACAGTAAGAGTTACGTTAGTCACATCTAGCTTCTTCTACGATGGTGTCCCGTAACTTTAAGCTGTCAATGAAATCCATGAACAATAAACCTTCTGCATTTCCTGCCCTGTCTTCTGTCTGTCTTCAACAATAGCCAGTATATAGTTTGTTGGAACTGTTCATCCTTTTTAGTGGTGCACCTCAAGTGTATGTGAAATCCATTTTTCTCATTTCACTTCCAGTATTTTAAAGTATTTATCAGACATTATGGTAATTGTGTACAAAGTTGCCTCTTTCTCTGCAGCACAAAGAAACACCGTCTAAAAAGATGTCGGCACATACCAACTGTTCCATATCAGATTCAAATGAACACGAATGAACAACGCGTGTTTATGTGTGAATGTGCAGCAAATAAAGATCAGAAAATGGAGACACGTTTACCTTAAATATAATACAGTACAAACAGGACGGATGAACATTGCAGACATGTTTATGCTAGTCCTGTTTGAAATGACTCTCTCTGAAATGTTGTTTTCTATTTTTCCTCTTTTTCCTTCACATCCACTCCCATGATGATGAACACTATCGTCATGGCTACCTACGCTCTACTTCACAGTGAGCACGGAGCAAAAAAGCTCATCATGTGTCCACCCCCAGGGGTGTGCATGTGTGCATTTGTGTGTGTGTGTGTGTGTGTGTGTGTAAGCAGGCATTCATGTGTGTCTATCTATGCGTATGTGTGAATACTTTTCTGTCCTACATTTTGAAACACTTTGCCTCGTCATGTGACCTTAAACTCCCCATCTCATCCGTTTCTCCTCAGTCTGGGTTTTTTTTTTTTTTTTTTTAATAATCCGTTTGCCAGATCATATCTGTTCCAAAAATCTGTCGCACCATTTGAACTTTTGCTTTTGCAGATAATTAATTAATGAAAGTTGCACTCAGGCAGAGAACAGAAGAAGCACATAAAAGCACTCTGCTCGCCGTTCTTCACTGTATGCTCTTGTGAATCGACTGCAGCCAACGCGCGCACACACACACACATACAGTCGCACACATCCCGACGGGTAAGATTGCTTGGACATCCAGATGTCAAGGTCATCCTCAGAGTTCAAAAACCATCACTTTGTTTCTAAACCAGTCTTCAAATGAATCCTGATAGAAGTCACTAATGCAATCAACCTTTTAGCCTCAATCCCAAACCTCCATTCTCCACGTGGGGCGATGTGGACTCTGATGGGGCAAAGGACAGTAACATACCCCCTGACGATTCATGGGACCGCACAAAGATAAAAAATCAATAAGAAAAGCGTGTACGAGCCTCCGCAGACTTGTGCTGTTAGAGTTGAGGACAATTGTTTGACTTTCAATCACTTTTTCCACCCCGTAACACTTAACCTCCGCCATTACTCTACATCAAAGCCTGGTAAATGACGCTCGCAAGTGCCAATTTCTGGGTTCTCTGATCTTGAAGTGTCACAGGATACTTCAAGATCCAGCGAGATGGCGCGCGCTCAGTGCATGGCTGAACACGCATTGGAGCACACACCTGTGTGACACCTGCTATGTGTCATCGCTCCGTTTGAATGGAGTGTTTATTGGCTCTCACTCGGTCCACAGTAAATCCTCCCAAGAGAGTCCATGCCCCCCTCCGGGTCAAACTCATATCAGCGCTGCGTTTGATCTTAGGTCTGCGGAAAAGAAACTGGGAAACGGCACTGCTTGTGGGGTTATGGTGATATCAGGACACTTCACAGGTTTGTTATGTTAAAACAGTTCACCAGAGCTGGGACAAAAATGTGTGGCAGAGGAGGTAATTAAAGCCAGATCCAGGATTCAGAGTGAGTTTTATGGGACATGAAAACAACAGGGACTCATAGAATAGACACACACTCCACTCCACCACACACTGAAATCACACTGTGAACCAAACACCACATGAAAACACCAAGTGAAGCCACTGAAGACACTGTAGATCTCACTCTGCAAAGCACCAAGGCTCAGCCAACTCTCTCGTTCAGTGTATTTTAAGATCTTCTCTAATCTCCCAAAAGGTTTGATGTGTCCACTTAATATTTGAGTTTCAGAGGCGGAGGAAGTAAAAATATCTACAATATTGTGTGTGTGTGTTTCTCATTAATGTATTTTTCTGCCAGTGGGCCCCATAATGATCTAATATAGAGGCTGGGCTCTCAATTTGTGGTGTTTCTCGAGCCTATATTTAACAGCAACAAAGCCTTAGACCCCAAACCACAGTTCCCTCCCACTCAATCGAACTCCATTTTACATCCACCAAAAAGCTCCACTTTTATCTCCAGTAATTCATCTGGGACACATATGAGGACCTTTCTGGAGAATAAACAAGTGGAGAAACAGGCTCTGTACCCCTCCATCTCTGCTCCGGTACACAACGATTTCAAATCCAAAGAAATGAAGCAGCCAAGTTCTTTTCCATAACAACCTGCAGAATAAAAACAGAGGCTAAACCGACCTTAACCCACACGGCTTTGTGCTTCAGTGTGAAATGTACTGAAAGGGAAAATATACTAATAATCTATGAGAACACTGAAATAATCTTACAGAACAGTTTAATGTTACCGTACAAAACAGCTTCAGGGTTTAATTCAGTTCACATTACGTGCGTTTAAATGTCGCATATGCAGGAACGCTGCACTAGCCCTTTCCTTCTTTGACTGAGGATAAATAAGATACCAGTTCCTGTGTTGTTTTGCGGTGATTGTTTTTGTTTTTTCACGTCTATGAATATTATTTGTGTCTTTTGGCTTAAGGAATGTAAAAAGAGATGTTAAAAAGATGTAATCAGTACGCAAGCACAAATCAGAATCCAGTGAAGATAGAATGTGTGTCTGTGCGTGTGTGTGTGTGTGTTACTGAAAGGTTTGCGGTTTGATTTGGACCATGCCATGTAAAGCAAATGCTATGCATAAACACTGTGCCTGTCACTGAAAAGTTGAAACTGGCAGCAGTTGACAGGTGCGGGGTTTCCACAGTGCGTGCATGAATGACTGAGTTTGGGGTATAAATCTGTGACCTTTCAGAAACAGGACAGTTACTCTAACCACTCTGACATCCTGTCATGTGTCATGACTCAGACATGTGCCCTGTAGTGCTCTCCAACACCGGCAATGCCCAGGTTTGTGTTGGCCATTAAAGCAGCAAACACTGTACTGTGGCTTTCTCAGCTCTGTTATTGCTGGCTGCTTCCCGTAGCTTGAGGTTAACCTCAGGGATACAATAACAGAGACGAGGCTATGTTCACACACACACACACACACACACACACACACACACACACACACACTTTCTCTTCTCTCTCTCCCTCTCCCTGCCTTTTAATCTCTCTTCTCGTATATTCACATTCATTATCCACATGCACACACACGCACAGCCTCCACACACTCCACTCTGTACGCTGCAGAGAACATGGTAACCTCAGCTAAACGGGCATACGAAGAAAAAGCAGGATTCATTCAGAGTGTGTACATGCTCACAGAAGCATGACCGATGAAAAATGAGACTGCGCAGCGTGAGTTCATGAAGTGTGTGCAAGTATCACAATCTCCCTTGATTTACATACTGATTTCAGCGTAGCCTTACTACACTTAATGAGCTGATTTTAATTTGCACATTGACATATGAGCTTACTCAACTATTAAGTAAAATTTACATTTCATTAAAACTGAGTGAATCTGAGGGCACTTTCAGGTTTGGACTACATATGACTTCAATTTAATGCTTTTTCCAACAGCTCAGAAACAGTAAAGGCCAAATTACAAGGGTTATTTAAAAGTGATTTTTTTCGGTGCAGCTGGCGCCTTGGTGTTTGCTTATCTAGTCACAGATTTCTGTCTATTTGATGTGTTTCGGTGCTTTGGAGGAGCCAAGACGAGCCAACTGCTCCGTGGGCTTAGGTCTTTCCAATAACCCTGAGGGTTGTGCGGGTTTGTGAAGTGTTTGCCTGCATGTGTGTGTGTTTGAGTTCCCCAACTAATGTGGCATCTAAAGGGATGTGACAGCTCCCGGTGTCTGCAAAGGGAGGCTAGGCTAGTCCTGAGCCAGCATGAAGGTTGTTTACACCCCAAAATGTGATACAACACAAGAAAGGAATTGGAAGGAAGGGGGATCTAGCACAGAGGGTGATGAGACTTGGCAGCTTTCAAGTGTGCTCTTTGTTTGTGTGATTATATCTTATGTTCATAAAAAAGTAAAGAAACCTACAACGCTGTTATTAAATTTTTCATTGACTTTGGATCACAGTATTTGTTCACTGGCCTGTGTAAATCAGGACAGCCTAGGTCATCCATAAATACAAAGAGCAGAGCCAAGGCAGTATATTAGCTGCTCGGCCACTGGTTGGTGGAAGCCCCACGGCCCCACAGGACTTCCCACACATACACATGAGTGTTACACGTGTCTGTTCAATTTGAATCAAATCATCTGATTAAGCAAGAACACTGGGCTATAAATAACACATCATAAAATATCTTCCAAAGCCAGTTCCCCGTTCTCACAGGAGAAAAACACACGCTCTCAAAAACAAGAAAAAAATAAGAGAGGAGGGTTCTGTTAATAACTTTTCTTCCCCTTCCCCCCTTTCTCATTCTTTTTATATTTCTTTCTTTTATGATGAGCCAAACCAGTAGTTCATGACTCCAGTAACCACTTAAAGGGAGAGAAAACAGAAGGGTGGTCTCCAATGCAGATGAGAAACGCTGTGCTAATGCCGACCAGATGCATGTGTTTTGCTATAGCATTTGTTCACTGCAGCACGGTCTTTTTGGTGGTGGTGGTGTTGGGGGGGGGGTTTGCCTGCTGTATGATCCAATGAAAGCACAACGCTGAGAACAGTTTCACTTTTGCCGAGGGTTCATTTGTTACTATTTCTGTAGTCAGACTTAGTCTGCTTGATCAAAAGTCTGGGTGCTTAATGTTTTACCAGAGACAGCTGGTAGGGTGTTTGTGCATGTGTCTGCTCAACTGTGTGCGTGTGTGTGTGCAAGTGCAAGCCAATTTTTCCCTGTTTGGGAGAGTGGATGTGTGTCTGCAGTGTGTGTCAGTAAAAAAAAAAGAAGAAAGAGGAAAGAGGGAAGGTGGGAGGGTGGAACTATTATTTAATGATGTATTTATTTATCTAATTTTGGCACTTGGCACATTTAGTCCTCCATAAGAACAAGGTAATGGACGGTCGGTTCAGTTCAGGCAAGCAGCTTTATTCGTTTTTATGGAAAAGGGGGAAGGATGACAAGAAGAAGAGCACGCCCAGAAGGCAAAAGAGGAAACATGCACGGGAATATAAAGTGCATGTGTGATCAAGTTTGTTTTGCTCTTATTCGCATTACCTCAGTTTCACAGAGAAAATATTAGAGCAAACACTCTACGTACATACCGTTTGCTGATGATACCTCTAATTTTATACCTCTTATTTTAGGATTATAATTATGTTATTTCTTCTGTTTATAATTTTTAATTTAGTTATTTATTTCCAGAATTCTACATACAGATTTCATTTGATGTCATTTGGATTAATTTAGTAACACGTTTATTGTTGTTCAGTACAGCTTGAACTCCAAAACAAGCATTTTTCATTCAGTTAATGTAAAGATACTGACTGCATAATATTTCATGCTCTATATTCTAGGTGTGAGGAATGAAAAGAGGTTTAATGAAAAGAGTGACTGAAAATCTGTACTCAAGCTGAAGTACTGTTACATGAATATCACTAAAAACAAAGAATACAAGTAAAAAATGAAGCTACTGTTAAGAAAATAATTCAACTAAACTAAAACTGCTCAGAGTTACTTTTTAACTATTGATGTTTAAAACATTATTAATAGCAGGCAGTCAATCAGAAAGAGTGATTGTGTAGATTATATCCACTTTCAACCTTTTCTCTGATAAATGAAAGAAAAGGGTATGGATGGATCAAACAAATGTAATTTCTCTCTTAAATTAATATTCACATGAAGCAGGACTTTAGTTAAAAGCATGTTTTTGAACTTGTCTAGAACACATCTGTCTATTTGGTTTCTGTTTCTCCAAATCTTGTCTTCCAAGTCCCTGAATCACTGCCAACTGCTGGTAAGTGTGGTCACGTCTCCAAATCAGTGCCTGCTGCAGCATTTCTTCTGTTCGCGGCTTTCATTGGCCCACAACTTGTTTTCTGGACAGATTTTCATGACGCAGACGTCACCAAAAATTTGCATCACTGCAGATTGCGAGCCTGCTGCACAGTATGAAGGTTTGGATAGAATTTGATTTGTGGGCCTATTCATTTAAAAACACTGAAGTACTTTACATCCTGCAATGAATACTAAGAGTAAAACAGGCTTGAGTAAAAGCTAGCATGAGTTTCAGTCACCATCCCTGAGTCATCCATTGGTTGGAGAAGGAGATGTGAATGATGGAGCCATAGTATGAAGGGAAATAGTAAGCTGAGAAGTAATGGCCAGACTTTATTTAGACAGGCGACTGCTGAAAGTCAAAATCCTATCAAGCATTTGTAATGTGTCAGTGAAAAGATATCCACTGTCTGGGTGAGGGTTTATCTGAGCCACTGAGTTAGTGTTAGAAATAGGGTCAGTTTGGGTTGAGGATTGGACGATTGCACTGTCTGCACAAGATAAGTGTTCTGAAATGCATTCACCTTTGGGTTGGGTGCACAGTCAGTTGGGGGCACTTATGTAATCATATAATTGCTGTTACACTGGATCTGAAAAACCCAACACACACTTATTAAAATAAAATAATAATAATAATAATAAAATAATACTATATTGCTACTGTCTCTGAAAGGTCAGAGGCATCACGTCATGTGTGTTGATGCTCACTGGCCACTTCAAAACAGATCAGACCCAATTCATCAGGTCTGTGGCAAACATGGTTGAAATTCAAATAAAGACATTTTTGACACTTGCAAAAAAATCAAACTGTGCAACTCGGTTCATGCAACTCAGTGATGTTGCTAGGTATGCGTCCTCTGCTGTCCTTAAATCTGAAAGGACACAGTAAAGTCACTACAGACGTGTCTGTGCCGGTTACAGTCAGGGAGTTTACGACATCTGTATGTTACTCCCCTCTTCCCCTAGCCTTTTGGGGGACGTAACGGTCAGTAATAGGTTGTGTTCATCGACTTGTGGGGACAATGGGAGTACAATAATAATACTGAAAATAAAGAGGACTGTTGCTTTGTATTTCAGAAGATGAGGTGAAGTAGACTGGTCTAGGACTAGGCCTGCTGGAGTACAGTCAGTTCTTTCTGAACCAGAAGTCCAGTACAAAAACAAGAAATGGACTTGTTTGGAATGATGCATAAACTCTGCCTAGTAATGAAAAATGATGCCGGGGACAGAGTGTAGCTGACAGATTAAACAGTTGGAGTGAGGAAGATTCACGTAGCTTCATGTAGAGTTTGACGATGTGGGGCTTTATTCACTGGGGAACACAATAATTACCTCTGTTTGCAAAGACTCAATAGGTGAGAATGTATGTACACCTAATTTACTAAGTATATGTATGCATATCAAGGTAGTTGCAGTTTTCCAGTTGAAATCCCTGAGGTACAACCACAGTCAACAGTCTCAAGGCAACAAGCAGCAGAGGGAAGAGAGAAGACGGTGATTCCCAACTGTACCAGCCGCAAGAGAACAACGAATGATAAACACTCATTATTAGAATACACACACATTTAAATGGTTTTCAGATAAACAAAATATATTTTCAATAATCTTTTTAAATGTGCCCTTCTTAATATGACAAAAACGTTAATAGTTAAGCCTGTGCAGGTTAGCAGATGGCACTCTTTATAAATGTAAGTGAATTAGTGCTGCCGTGCGTTTGTGTCTCTGATTGCATCATTGTCCTGATTGAAAGTTTAATGAGTTT
Source organism: Nibea coibor (assembly GCA_023373845.1). NCBI lineage: Eukaryota > Metazoa > Chordata > Actinopteri > Sciaenidae > Nibea > Nibea coibor. The sequence continues at coordinate 3,914,713 of CM041733.1, read as the reverse complement.
TTACACGACGCCTGGAGCTAGAACTTTTTCTTTAAAAAAATAGGAGACACTAAACTGAAAGAGTTGTAAGAAAAGGGAATACTGATATCAAAAAAAAAAAAAAAAAAAAAAACAGATGGCAGAGTCTCGTAATGGAATCGAGCACGCACTGAAGACCCTGGCTGCAAAAAAAAATTTCATGTTCAATACTCAAGTGTCACTAACAGCAGGTGATCAGATGAGGCTTTTAAGCTGATACCAGTGGTCCACTCTGTATTTAAACCCACAGAGTCCATTAACACAAGGAAAGAGCCAGAGCTCTGGTAAGGCTCACTACTTAAAATCTTTTGAAACCGAGTGTTAACAAATGTGTTTTGGCAGAAATCTTCAATGTATTTTCATTTTTTCCAAGAGCTGATTAGGAAGGCTTGTCTGAACTGGAAAGACTAGCACCGCTCGCCAGCTACAAGCTGGTGTTCTGTCGCCTTCTAACCATGTATTATATTAAAATTAGAGCATACCTTCCGGTCAGAGTAACTTAAATCCCGTGAGCATCTTTCGCATGTGCATCTTGAACTGAATTATTTTGATTTACACCATAGCATCCATGGCAGGAGCCTGGAGTATAAGTTTAGCTCCAGGAGCAAACAAATGGATTCTTGGAAACACAAGAAAAAGGAAGGGAAGAGGGTGCTGCTCATTCCTTGCTTCTGGGCAGATAACATTGGCAGTAAGAGGGATGCAGTAAGGCTTTATTTGCTGCTGACTTGTCAAACTGTATGCTGTAAGATATTGCATGGTGATCTCCCCTGGTTAACCCATGTTCAAAGAACTGAAATTGACTCTCCCATTTCTATCTGTGATAGCTCTTGGCTAGAAAACATGCCAGAACTGTCAGACATTTAAACTTCCTGGCAACAAATGGACAGATCTAGTTAAAAAGATGAGCTATTGTTCAGCTTTACATTTGTGCTTGGCCAAATGAATTTGTGGCACTTGAGTGTACTAAGAAAATATTCTGGAACAGGCTTAATGTGGGCGCGTCATTATTGCACAAATAATCAGTGTGTGTGTGTGTGTGTTCCCGTCACTCACAAATCCACAGTGCGTCAGAGTAGAAGGTTTCACCGCAAATTATTGACTCACCTAGAGAGACAGAGATAGAGAGAACAAAGAGAGAGGAAAACGGAAACAAGATTTAAAACCTTGGTGCCTCACATTCCAGATCATTTCATTCATGCAATTCATTTCCCCCGTGAAATCCCGACTACTGTTTTACACACCGCACATGTATTTTACAGCTCTAAGGTGAAACAATGCAAATTTCTGAATGTGCATTGGTGGAGCCTCAATAAAACGCATTCACATTCACACACAGCGGTGAGGACTTCTCTCCTTCATAATGGAGAGTAAACCGTGAAGGAGGATCAGAGGAGCGACTATCCATCTTTTCCCACTGAGTGACTGAGAGAGATTATAGAGGGGGTGGAGAGGGTGTTTATTAGAAAAGAAAGGATGCACGTGCATGCGTGTATTTGTGTTTCAAAGGTACGTGTGCGAGAGTGCAAGTGGGCGGGTGAGATCCTGGCATCTTGTGAAACGGTGAAGGATGCGTTTCGGTGTCAGGCTCTGTTGTCTGCCTTTTTTTTTTTAATTCATTGTATTTGACTGTTTTTTCAGCTATTGATGACAGATTGTGCGGCGCACAAACGACAAGTCTAATAAATCCATTAGACATTTCTTAAAAGCCTGGTTCCACTTGCTATTTCAATGGCTTGTGAGTATGAGAGAGAAGGAATATGGACAAAGAGTGAGAGTGGATGGCTATTGAGCTCTGGTCTGGAGTCAAAAGCAAAGTAGAGGCTCATCTCCTCCAATCAAATGATAGCAAAACTAATGAGGCGCGAAGAGGGAGACTGAGGAAACCTCACTTTAGCTTTTGTGCCAACCGGGAGCTTGCACATTAGCTCAGGTCAGTGACATAAAACATTAGACAGTCAAACTCACCTCAGTGAGCAAAGTGATCTTTAGCAGGTAGACAACAGTAAACACAGTTAACGTGAATGCCTCTGTGAATTGACTTTACATCATCACTCAGCCACAGGCCTCACCCTGCCGCTGTTGCTGCTGTGCAATAAGCTCGCCTCTACCTGCTGCACGAATGTGTGGATAAGCACATCCTCAGGTGTGCAGCTGCTCTGACGTGGATTAAGGTGCACTAATGTGTTAATGGATGGTTTTCCCATCAAGATGCATCTGGAGGAAGCGCTGACAAGGTGAAAGTGTGTGCGTGTGTGTGTGTCTGCGTGGGTGGATGTGTGTGTTTAAGTGCGCACAGCTCTAATGTTTTTTTTTTTTTCTTCTTCCTGTACTGCACAAAGAGCAGCCAGTGAATGACGATCTGTGCTCGTGGAGCAGCATGAAATGCGCAGATCAAGTTGAAGTCCTCATGAAAGAGACGGCGGAGTACTACTCGTTTCAGCATATTTCCCTGTTTCCTGTCATTTAGCAGCAGTTAATTAGCAGTTAGCTGCTTTAGCAAGCATTTAGGCTGAAGCCATCAGTCCGACAGGAAGCTCTGTAAATCACAGAGAGTTGAAGCTGAGCAGCCGGGGGGGGGGGCATCAGAGTAAAAGCAGCAGACATATCCTGTATAAAATCTGATCTGAGTTTCACCAAAATCACTAGAAGTTATGAAGTTGTGCTTTTGTACAGTAATCAGTGAGGCCCGGCCATAGATGCATGTAGCAGCCCTCAGAATCACTCATAGACTGTATCAGACAGGAAGCACTCTGCTCCAGCGATGCGTGTAAGTACATCAATACAATCCGGGAAAAAAAATGTTCTTTTGGCGAGATAGTGGAGATTACGGGACAGATGTGATAAAAACATTTAAATGTCGATTTTGTGATACACGTGATAAATTTTAGCAGAGCTGCTTTATACGCCTCAGCCATTCAGGCAAAGCATACACATGCTTAATAATAACAATAATAACGATAAACAGTTTTTACAAAATGCCTTGACAGGCAAGCACAAACAGGACACTTAAGGACACTGAGCCAATCAAAGACAAAATGAAGATTTAAGAGCACGTTTGGAGGAAGACAATGAAAGATAAGGACGGTGGAAGCAATAGCCATTCTGTATTCTTGAGAGCATCACACACACACACACACACGCAAATACACAACCTCAGACGTGCCCCACAGTACTGAATCACTGGTTTGTGTTTTACATCGCGAAGCCGCTGCTGTCACCAAACATGCAGCCTTGTAGTCTGTCTCGTCCTCTGTTAACATTTTGTGTGTGTGTGTGTGTGAAAAGTTGACTTGACAGTGAATCTTTGGACAGGACAGGGAACTCAGACAGCTGAGTACATCATCGCTGTTGTCAAACACACTCGCAGACTGGTCCGCTCAAGAGCGACCAAAATGTACATGTTTTTATCTCAGCACAACCTCAGAGACTGCTTGTAAATCCCTAGCTGATTATAGCCCAAAGAATAGAGGCAGATGGGTGAAAAAACGTGTGTGTGATAAATGAAAGGAAGACAGAAAAACTGCTACCTTTTTTTTTTTCATTGTTATTATAACAGCTCATGTATTATCACCAGGACTATGCGTTCTCAGGAGCTTGCACCTGTTTTCTTCTCTTTGTAATGTTCTCTTAGAATCTTTTAGGACACCTGGAAGTCTAATACTTGTGTGAGGCTAAGTAGCACAGTGTGCATTACATTTTGGTTTAAGGTGCTAATTAATTAGTCACAGCCTAGGGTCCTGTTTGTTTGTGTCTCATAAACCCACAGCAGAACATGTAAAGACCAACAACAGTTCAGAGACTGGTGGGTCCAAAAGTTCATGTCATGTGTGCAAAGGAACTGTCTTTGTGCACTATTACGCATACTGACTTCAAATTAGAATTTTAAAGTTCATCTGGAAAAAGAAAACACAAAGTTGTGGTTTGGCTTTGCAAAGTTATTTTGCTCACCCCCACCCTACCACATGTACTGTAGCTGTTAAAAGCAGAGAGGAAGCAGAAGTGTTAAGCTGATGATGGCAACGCACCAAGATACTCCACACACTGCTACATGACTGTTGGAAGAATAAAACTTTTCCTCAGTACTTTCTGGAGGCCTGCCAGCCTGGGACGTGCAGTGGATTAGATTTGGCCAGGGGTCTTGATCACACTTAATTCCCTTCTCTTCTCTCTTCACATTACCTGCCACTCTACGTTGTCAATTTGGTCAATAAGGAAAAAATGCAACAACTCTCTACTGAGTGGGATATTTTATCCTGAATAACACGAGGGAAACTTGTTAATAATCACTGACAAAAAGATGAGGCATCTTGAGGTACCACTTAAACGTCAAAGTAAGATTATAATGGTTACTGGTAAGACTTAAAAATCCAGTGGAATGGAACCAGTACAGTTTGCCATGCAACTCATTTTCATGAAATAAGCATAGATGGATATTTTAGGACAGTATCTCTCAGTAGGCTGGATGGATGATGGATATCATTTTGCATTTGCTTTTCATTTGAGGACAATGTTAGTCTCGTGGTGCAGAATAGACTGACTGGTATTCAGATGGTATTCTATTCAGCAATCTAAACTGGAGGTATACAGAGCTGGCCTCAGGCATTCATCGCATTATGTTGATTCATTTGGCACCAATCGTTGCTGTTGTACTTCTCTGTGCTAAAAGCAATAACTACTTTTCAGTAAAAGTCTCGAGTGTCAAGATCAAAATTGTCAAGCTCAGTGGAGGAGAGGAGAGTAAAAGCATCCCCGGTTTAGAAAAACAACAATAACTCAAATCATTTTAAGTTAACTTATCGGGCTGAAAAATGGCGTGTCACTGCCCTCTCTGGCTGCAAGTCTTGGACTAACACATTTATGACATATTGTTAAAATAGCATTAGGTTTGCCAAAAACATACTTTTCTCTGGAGACAGAAAAGAACAGTTTTAGTATTGTGGTCTGGCAAGTCTGTTGGAACTGATGCCATGGAAAGTAGGCTGTGAAATTGATTAATTTAAACGACTGTTAAATGCCTGTTTGACTGGTTTTGTGAGAGGTCGAGAATTATGCCAAAAACATTCCTGCTGCCAGGCTCTCAATTGATTCTCAGTGGATGTTGCAGATTGAAATCTCGCAGTTAAAATAGACCCTGTTTGACTAACTGCTGAGGAATGCCAGATTTGATCCACAAAGGACCCATCCATTTTTACCGAAACTCCAACCCAAAGGTTATAGGAGCAATGTTTGCAGTTTAATGGCAACTAGTGGTGTAGTTGTAGATTGGCTCCATTCGTCCTCCTGTTCCAAGCGTGAAGGAGAAACTACGGTGGCCGTCGATCTAAAGCTGGTGTTTGGTTTGTCCTTTCTGGGCTACTGTAGAAACATAGCAGCGCAACACAGCAGACACCAGTGAAGAGTATCTGTAGACCTGTAAAAGGCTCAATTCTCAGGTGGTATATTCTCTAAATAAAGCCCAGAAAATCTTGTATGTAATGACATTAATATGTCCTCAAGGACTCATGTTGCTCTTGGCATGATTGTCTGGGTTTCAAAACCTTTGTATTATCAACAACAGCATTCAAAGCTCATCAAGAGAACTGTTTATGACATTTGCTAGTAAGTAGCGTTATATAATAACGTTATAATTATATGATAAATGCCATAGTAAATGTATCATAAAAGCCTTTTTGCCATTTTGAATTGACATTAAAATGCCTTGTAACGACAGTAGAATCCAGTGCTGGGCAAAGAAATTACTGAGTCATTGCTGCGAACCCTGATATATGAACAGATATGCTGAATGTTAATGGGCAGTCACAATAATGGGGCATCTTAATCATTGCACTTTAAAAGAATCAGCAGCTTTCTAAAATATCTTACAGTGGCTATCTTTGGGAGTGATTCAAGGTAGAATAGGGTAAAACATCACTGACACGGAGTGACAAGTTCATGGGAAACAATGTCTAACGGACAGAGCAGCAGATTTTGGAAAAGTGTATGAAAAAACATACAGCGTGTATAGTACATTTCTGAATACACCAGTTACCAAAAGAACCATCCAGCATTCCATTATGTTAAATACCATGTCATTCTGTTCATGTTCTGTTTTGTGGAACTTTAATTTCAACTGGAAAATAATTATTATAATGAGCATGTTTCCATCAGGTTGAGTGTGTGTGTTTTTCTGCCTGCAGACACCCACATAGTTTATGTTTACCCATGAGCATATATATTCTGGGTTAAGTGCCCAGCAATATGTTTCACTGTGCCTGAAAATCTTGGTTAATTTAGATCTCACTGTCTGTGGAAGCAGCCTGAAAACCTCGGCTCTACTCCAATTAACTCTGTCAGCAGCCAAAGACTAAACTCCACGTCAATTTCCACACTTTGTAGTTCACTGAGTGTTTCTCTGCTTCTCACAAAAGCCTCATCCCTTTTGCCCTGACACGCTAACACTGCAAAATAACTGAAACTTTGTTTGGAGTCAAAAGAAAAATGGGACAGCAAAGCAAATGTTTTGGTTTCTTTCAATTCAGTTTTCTCATAAAATGTTCTGCCATTAATGGCAAGAGGAAAATTGCATTTTTTGACCTAGCCGTACGTCCGTACCACACACTTGACTTGACGTGGAGAAAGTTTTCCCTCACTTCATTGTCTTGTTTCTGTCACACTAAAAATGTGTTGATTTTTCATTCCAGCATATTCCATGAGACTTGAAAGGATTTAAAAAATAAGGTAAATGGTAAATATATTCATATAGCACTACATTTGCTTTCCCCATGAGGGCTGAATTCATTTATTGGCTTCTGGTTTGGCTTGTAGTTTGTGGTTTTCAACATTATTTTCCAATGCCTTTGGGATATGTATCTGAAACTGGAATAGTGACTAACAACCACAGAGGTACCTCCTACCTTCATATGCAGCAAGATAACTCTATGAGGGACTATTTTCCACTATGGCCTCTCTAAAAATATCCTGCATGGGTTCTCATCTAGTCTCACTTGAGAGAAGCATTTCTGACTTCTTCAGCCACACACACACACACACACACACGCACACACGCACACACACACACACACACACACACACACACACAATGCAGATAATCCCCCCTCTGCTGTGTGATCTGCTTCTGCCCACTATCTGTATATCCTCAGGCTGCTATCAACATATTGTGAAAAGGAAGTGAATGTACCGCAGTATCAGCAGATGAGTTCAGTGACTTCTACTGTTCCTGCTCAAGTGTCTCAGACCAAGATCATCATTCAGATTTAAGAGTTTCATAATTTATGATAAAAGTGGTTCAAAAAAACAAACCAAAAAAAGTCAATAGAATTTTCATTTAATTCAATTTCCAGGTTTTTTATTTATTTATTTATTTTTTGGGCAGAGAGAGATGAGGTGGATGCTCTACCAAAGGAGCTAACTGATAGCCCCAATTCAAGAGTTTTTATTACACGTTATAAATATTATGCATCACACAGGTTGATGCTTGTAGAAAACCACATATTGCAGACAGACACACACACGCGCATACACACACACACCAACTGCCTGAGAGGCACTTCATTCCAAAAATAAGTCAGAGGTGAGAGAATCAACACATTCAGTTTCTGTATTAAATCACTGCTGTGCTGAATTAACTGAGCTCCAATTAAAACACTACACCACACACACACACACTCTTTCTCTTCTCTCTCCCTCCCTCTCTCTCTCTCACACGCACAGGTATAGACTTTTAAACAGGGAGTGTTTGGTTACTGATAACAGCTATAATATATTTCTAATGAGGCACCTGCCAGGCTGTAGAGCTGCTAATTCACTAGTAGATTTAGCTGAACAGCTAGACACTCTTCAGCTCAGCAGGAGACGCGAACACATACAGAGAAAGTGACACATGGAGAAAAAAAAATGAATTATTACCTGTCAGATAATAATACAGATAATAATATAAAAAATAGGTCAAATAAAAAAAAAAAAAGTGATTTGTACGAAGGTTTACTTCAGCCACATGGACAACATTACCCACTACAGAGCACTGCAGGATATTAGAATGTGATCTGAATGCAGATATACAACCCAGATGATAAAAAAGAAATCGCACTCACGCTTACATTTACACATAACTTTTATAACCCTGTACCCTTTTTTATGATGCTGTGTCATTTTTCACTCGAACTGCACAAAGCAGTGGAACAGGTTTGTAGATGGCACAGTCAATAAAAAAAACACACAGCAGTTTCAGTCTGCGTTTACTTTTCAGCTGAAATGAGGGAAAATCACCATCTTTATTGGATGTTTCTCCCGGATGCGTTAGATACCGCAACACCCAGCTGTACTCTTCCCAATGAGTGAGGTGAAAGAGCGGTGGCAGGTGGGAGGAGATCACGTGGCGCTTCTTTAGTAAAGCTGTTCGGAAGGTTACGTGTGTGTGTCATTACGTTTCAACCCTGAACGCTACCTTTCACAACTGTAAACACACTGTGCAGACTGCATTTTGCACCTGGCTGACATCCAATTGCAATTTAAGCCAGATGGCATCTGTAGGTGATCTGGCAAACACGATCAAATTCGCATTACACGCTGTGGGTATGACAGTATGTCTAGGATTAATGTGCATTTTTTTTCTTCACCAAGGTAAATGCAGATCATATAACCAGGGGTAAAACTTCAACTTCAGGCTGCTGAACTTTCCTGATCTGTTACTAAGCAACTTTTCAACCTCGGGGCATGCGGCTGCCTTAACTGATAGCAAACAATGCTGTCACTTGTTTGACAGTAAATATATATTATTAGCACAAGGCTGCACCATCTTACTTGGTGCATTTTCCAGTCGCAGTAATTGCAGGTATACATGTGTGTTCCAAGTCTAGCTAGAATTAAAGTGTAAAGGCAGAAATGTTCATGGCGTAGAGCTTTATTTTAACACAGCCAATCAAATCTCGCACAAAGCAGTAAAGTTGGTGTTCTGTCATAGTCGGAGCAGAGCATACTGAAGCAAACAGCAGCCTGCTACACAATACATCCAACACGAAAGCCACAGACTTTGAACCCACATTAGCTTTTCTGCTAAAGTCTCCTCCTCATCTAAGTGACAAGAACGAACACACTTCTTGTCCTGCACCCCGGCTTGTTGAACGTGTGACGAGCGGCTAAACAAACATTCTCCATGGAAAGGTGCTAACGTCAGCTTGCACGCTAGACAGCTAATTAGGTGCTTAGCTGGAGCACATGGAACAGTGTCTAAACTGTGCCTGCAAATGTCAGTTAAATTCTGGTGTAGTCTATATTCTGTAATAGCACTAACAGCCTGCTGTCTGGCCATTACATGTAGGCTACAACCCAAGTTCCCTGACTCTTAAATGCCACCGGGCATGGCTCTATAACAACATGTCTATGACGTTGTCCTGGTCCATTCTTCCACATGGTTTCATACCCCCACAAGTCGGAAAAAAGAAAAGAAAAGAACTGCTGTGTATTCTCCACAGAGCAGAGAGCCTCTTCTGGGATGCTCCCGAAATGCACCGCGGCTCTTTTGGTGGGATCACGATCACAGTCTAGAACAGGCGCGATCAGCTCTGCCGGAGAACGTCGCAGCCATGCCCGGGTGGGATTTAAGGGTTACTTTGTCTTTCATTCCCCTGCCAGAGCTCATCCTACAGCTGCTGTCAATCAAACATGGACAACATCACGCTCCTCCAGACAGCTAAGATTAAGGAGCATTTCCCCAAAGACCTTCTCTCTTCCTGTTAATAATGAAAAAGTATTAACAATACATAAACATACACAGCATTATTTTTAACTCCCCAAAGGCATGACAACAGGATCTAAGTTGGCTTTAATTTGCATATGCTTGACATTCTATGCAAACATAGTGGTGATCTCACTGGTCTGGAGTGTGTCACACAGTGTCACAAGACTTTTGTTCCTGTCCTCTTCTTCTGGTCCCATGTTGTCCTCTCAAAATTCGCCAATTACATCACCAGAGGCACAGGTGTGAATGAAGCTTTTTTTTTGTCTCCGTGTCACCCTACTGTGTGTGTGCCTGTGTGTGTGTGTGTATGTATGTATGTGTGTGTGCCTGTGTGTAAGAGAGAGAGGGTAAGAGACATGCAGACAGCAAAAAAAAAAAAAAAAAAAAGCAAGCGTAGGAGATATGTCGTCGTACCCAGAAGAGTGAGGTGACAGCAGGTTGCTAAAGAATTGATGAGCAGAGGGGGGACATGTTTCACCTAAGACGTTTCCTGCTGTGATACATGTCCTCTATGATGACTTCCTGTCATCAATATCATTACATCCTGCTGAGGTGAGTTGACAAAGGTATCTGGTCTTGTACGCGTACCGCCGTGTACAGTGCCAAGACTGTGCACGGATCTTAAAGTGGCAATGTGTGTTTGTGTGTTTGTGTGAAGGGCATTGAGAGGATTTCATGAGCGTTGTGCAGTGAATTATTCATTTGGAAATGTGTTTCCCCTTGCCTATAATCCAATTGTAAATGCCTTGCTTGTATCTCTGCTGGACTCTCCTGTTGTTTATAGCGTTAACTGAGAGTCCATAACTTCATTTGTTGTTTTAAAACGGGCCCTATGAACAACATTAACTTGGGGTGACTTGATAAGTTTATCCAAGTTGTCTATCCACCATAACTCTTCATTATAAAACCAAATACAAAGTTTTGGGTGCATTTTAAAGAGGGCACCGAGCTGAAATATGCATAACAAACAAACAAAAAGGTGCTTGAATTCCAGAGAAAATCATTTGTAATGTTAACACTGAAAAGTAAAAATAATGCTAAGCAAAAACACCTGCAGGTGGCATGCTTCTTGGCCACCTCTCAGGATACAAAAAAACAACTGTTATATAAACCTCCCAACAATCTGTCAAAACATCATATCAGCAGGTGCTCTGCGATGTAGCAAATCATATTTCAGTGGTTGAGTGAAGGAGAGCTATTCCGATACCACACCGCTGTCCTGTCAAATCACAGGATACTCGCCAATAACAAGAACCTTCTGGCTGAAAACCAATGAATCAAACCCAAATCTAATAGTTCAGACACAAACTTAATCACAGCTAAAGAAAAGAGCCTACTGAGGATCAGTGGCTAGCGTGTGTAAAGAATTGATGTTTCTGTCAGAGGCTCAGACGCCGTGCCTCTTGTCTGATAATAACAGCTGTGGGAGAAGTGATGGACATGAGAAATAATAAGAGCACAGTTTGAACGGCTGAGAGAAGAGGATCTGACATTTTACTAAGATCACCATACTTTGAACGCCTCACAATCATCTCCACTTTACCCCTCACAACTTTAAAGGCTTTTCATTATAACAGAGAGATTATTAGAGTGAGAGGGGGGCGATACTTAGAAATAAAGAGACCATTTATGAGTATCCCACTAGGAAATTAAGGTAATAGTGAACATTTCATGACAAGGTCATAACTACATTACAGTAGTGGAATACAGTTATTATGTGAATTTGAGAAGTACAGATACGTTTATTTTAATCCAGAGACTTTGGAGCTGATGTTGCTGCAGCACTTGCACTTGAAACACACACAAAACCGCACAACTGAACAAAAAAAGGCATAAGAACACATTAGAGCCTACCAGGACTCCTCCAATCAATCGCAATTCAGTTAAAGATTTTCAAGCTCGGCACTCGCAACTATAGTGAGTCCAAATGGTGGAGGGACTCAAAGTGTATATTCGACTTCTACCTGCCTCTTACAGTCTTCAGTAACCATGGAAACAGAGAGATTTGAAAGTAGAAAGATGGGAGAATGAGGAAGACTGTTTTGTACAGTGCAGATGGATGGACAGACAGATGGATCAAATTATCGTAAGACAGAATTCACAGAGTAGGTATTTAAGAACACTAACAATCGCCCTGGCATCACACAGAGGCCTTGAAGTCATCATTCAGGAAAAAGTTCAGGAGTTAAACTTTCCGATAAGAAACTCTGCAGTGTCAGCTACTTGATCCTATTCAGTAAATAAAATGATCTCAGTTGGGCCTCACAGCAAGAAGGGCATTACTGTGTGGAGTTGGCATGTTCTCCTGTGTCTGCGTGGGTTCTCTCTGGGTTCTCTGGCTTCCTCCCACTATCCAAAGACATGACCTTAATGGGTTAATTGCCTCTAGGTGTGAAAGTGAGTGTGAATGGTTGTTTGTCTATATGTACCCTGTGATGAACAGGCGACTTGTCTGAGGTGTACCCCGCTTCTCACCCTAAGTCAGCTGGGATCACTCCCATGACCCTGATGAGGATAAAGAAAACGGACGGATGACCTCTGTAGCATTGGTTAGACAATCAATGGCGCTTTCATGAGATGAATGGAGCTTCTCAATCCATTATTTTCAGGGGCAGAAGGACAGACATATTTTTTGTGTTATAAAAAACACCGCACATGGTATAGTTTAACAGATCCAAACGATCTATAAGTCAGGAAGGCAGAACACTCCTGATTTTACAACTTTGAACACGCCCAACCTAATGGGGACTGCTGGCTCCGACCTAACAGTGACGATTCACTCAGCCCCAAACCAATTAACACAATGTCAAAGAAGAACTAGCACAAATCGCTACATCGCCCCAAGCTCAGAGAACAGAAGAACTGAGCGGATGGCGTTTATTTTTGATGCGTGTGCATCTTGTACTATGGACTGCTATCAAACTGACTGATGGCACGTCTGTGACCCGACTTCAGACTTGACAAAGCTGTGAGTTTATTAAAGTGTTAATTTTGTTGTTCCGCCTAATGAACTTGGCTTTAGTATATGGTGCAGCTAAACGGGGCTATGTTGCACTAATGTATTCACGAAGGGCAGTCAATAGAAACTGTGTGAACCTTGAGCCTCATTTGAAGTCAGATATATAATGATGGTAGTAGCGTGGATGCTGATACTGAACTGTTTTACAGCCTTGTTCTAGTCTCTCGCCGCTTTGTGTGTGTGTCACTGCTGTATGTAAATGCACTTAATAGACACTCTGCACTGTGGTCAGTTTAGTTAATCAGGAGATAACGTGCAGTTCATTAATGTTCCCCATCAACTAATCAATTGGTTGAAGAATGGGGTAGAATTTCAGTTGACGATTTTCTTTGGTTGACTAGAGCAGCGGTATAAGCTAAATTAGCATATTTTTCTCTGACCTCATTTAACAGTCCAACAACATAGACTATGTGGACAGATGGGCAGAGAAGCTGTACACAAATATCTGTTTGTGCCTTTATTATCCTCTTTGATTTTGTTTTTCCCATTTTTACTATCAATGGTCTGGTAGATTAGGATAGCTCATCAGAAATCAGTATTCCTAATAATCTGAAATAACTCACCCAGTCAACTTTCCCCAAATGTTTGTTGTTTGTCAGAGGCAAGAATGCCTCCATTTACATTTTAGTTATTTTGCTGGTGTTCTCATCCAAAGCAATTAAAATGAGTGCAGTGGTATTTACCAGTAAACAGGGTGTAATGTAACAATCTTTTGTGCCGTAACCTGTGGTGAGCTTCCAATCAGAAACCTCATTTGGGTGTTGAAAACAATGATGTACCGTCTTACAAATGACTGCCAATGAGAACATGATGCTACACATCGACAGGTATATCAGCAACCGTCTACCTGAACTAAATGTTCAAAGTGCCAGCGTGCATGACAGAAATGATGGGGTTTGTCGGGACTTTCACGAGTCTCTGATCTTTCAGATAAAGAAAAAAAAAAAAAGATTTCAATCCGCTAAGGCGCCCTAGCGACCCGAATCAACATTGCTTTGCTTGCGAGCATAAAATGATCTAATGCAGTGGTTTTCAATCTTATCAAACTGTGAACATGAAAATTCCAATTCATCATCTTGCATAAAGGAACGGTGAACAATTTGACAGAGGAAGAAAAAAGAAAGTCTTTCTACAGGAGGTTGAAATGTGTTTTGTTACCCGAAAAATGATCTGAAAACCAGCAACATCTATCCTGTTACGCCTGAACCACGCATCATTAGCCCCATCACTTACAGTCGGATGATCTAAGTTGGTATTGATACATGTATTGATTGTATCGGCGTATCTTACAGTCTCCAGGTAACATCAGTTATCTCCCCTTCAGTTATTCACTCAGTTCCACCGATCCCATGCTAACAATCAGGGCAATAACAAGGACACAACCGCAGATAGTAGCTGTAAATGTTCACCCCTCAAGGTTAGCTGGGTCATGTTTGCTCCTGTAAATCATCTATTAGTCTTTGGATTATTGGAAGTGGAGCGGTCGATTTGTAATTGGTGTTTACTTTCCCACACGGCCGTACAGCTGTAAGTGATGTATATTGAAAAGTCCCTGAAGCCTTCATGGTTTAAGTAGTTATGACACAACAGCTTCATTGGTAATAATTGGATTTGGGAATTAATGATGAGTGTGTTTGTAAAACCTGAAGCATCCTGGAGTGAAACTTTTCATCAGGGCAAAAAAAAAAAAAAGACAGAGAGAGAGAGAGAGAGATGACGGGGGTACAACCATTTGTTTTCAAACTTCAGCTCCTCTTGGGGATGGAGATAACACATATGCTGGTTTATACAATGAAACCTGACCTGATCCTCTACTCACATTCCTTCATAGTGTGACAATAACTGTCACATCCATCTCGTTACTATTCTCTAACATGCCTTCAACACCTGCACCCAGGGATCTTCAATATTACTATAATAGACTCAAGGTCATATGTTGATGAAAGACATGTAAAGTGTCGTCTGTGACATCAGAGAAGGTCAGTGGTTTGGACAATAACGCGAGGCCTTGAATCCTCAAGGGGAGTCAAGTATTTCATTGTGCAATGATAATAGAAGAGTCAGCTTTTAGCGGGACATGTCTGCTCAAAATTCAACTTGATATAATGGGCTATCACAAGTACAATAACTTTAATGAATAATTTGCCAACTAAAAGGGCGGAGGAGGAAATACGAAAAGAATAGACTGAATTAGTTTCTCAGTGGGGTAGCTTATGTAGCACAAAACTGCTCTTGAATCAGAAACTGACAGACAATTGACCTGGAAAACAGAGAGGAATATATCAGCTCCCTGCTTCAACCCTCCAACCTACTTTTCTACAACAGGAATATACTGTAAGCAGTGTGTGTGCGTGTATGTGTGTGTGTGTGTACGTGATGAGGCCAAATTCCATTTCAAAGTTGTGCCTTCCAACCGGTTTGCTGATTAAGGCATTTAAAGAAAATTAGCCCCACAGCCACCATAAATCTCTCTGGTTTTCTTTAATGAATGCTGCAAATCTCACATTTCATTTCTCATTTGCATATGAAAGGCATCACCTTCACTTTCCCTATCTCTGCTTTGCACAAACTGAATTGATATTCTGTAAACGAGGAGGAGAAAACATTTAAGTAGCGATGTGTAGTGCAGTTTGTGTCAACATCTGCATATCAATTTGTGCCCAAAACTCGACTTGGAGTCTGAAGTGGACCGGCTCACTCAAACCTTTCTTCTGATTACAAAGTTATTATGCATCGGAGATGAAAGACTGTTATGACGCTCTATCATCCTGGATGATCCCTCTGAACTTAGCACTATAATTCATCACTTTATGGCTAACAAAATATGATGCTAAATGAGAGCAGGGAAGCATTATCAACTGAAGACAACATAGCCGGTGTTTCAGTTTGATGAATATTTGGCTTTTTGGGAGTAAACAATCATGCCTCAGATAGCTGCTGAGGCAGAGGGGAGGAATAGAGCAACTTCTGTATGGCATTCACAAAGGGCCCAACTTAATGGAAGTTTGAATTACCATTTAAATAGGATTTCTTTTGGGGGAAGGGGAGGCGTCATAGAGAAAGATAAATTACATTGTAAACAATGTCAAAACAGTTTAATGACACATATGAAATGAAAGTACACACCCCGTGCTTTCCTAGCTACTGAGTGATATAAAGAGTGGATTGAATAAATAACGAGGCCGCCCGAGGAAAAAGGCGACTATGCAGACTTGTTTTGTCTCTAGCAAGGCCTGCACTTTTAATTGACTTGAATAAAAAACTCAATTACAGCATTCTGGCCACCGGAGGGAGAGAGAGCTAGCGACAAAGCGAGAGAGGGAGAGTGAGAGGAGGATGAGAGAGAGAGAGAGGGAGGGAACGAAACAGAAAGAGGAGTGAATGAAGCATGAGAGAGGAATGAAGGAATTATTGGGTCAGAATGGCACCTCAGGGGGGAATCAGGACAGCAGACTAGCTTTTATACAGGCCAGTCTGTCTATGGGAATTACATCTCACTGAGAGGTGGAAGAAAAGAGAGTAAAAAAGAAAAAGGGGAAGAAGGTAAAATGCTTCGTTAGTGTCTTCTAAGGTTTTTATGCATTTATTGTCATCCATCCTGTGTTATTCCACCGAGACGGGCTTGAGATACTGATTGAAGGTGAGGGGCATTGAATCAAGTGAAATCAGTAAGCAGTCCCACTCAGCTGAGGCGCTGATTTAGCTTCCACAGAAGTCGACAGGCCTTGTATGAGGAGAGTATTAAAGAAGGAACATGAATAGATAAGAAGGCAACAGAACAAAAGGAGAGCGTGATGCAAGGAGGAAGAAAGTGAAGATTCTTTGTGAGAAAAGAAGAGAAAAAAAGGAAACATCCTGAGCGCCACGCAGTGATACTGTCAGGCTGATTGTCTATTGGCAAAGCGGTCTGTGTGTATGTGTGCGTGTGCAAGCACATTTTAACATGTTCTATGTGAAGGTGTGGTGTAGCTGTGAGTGTGGGAGTGGTGGGGGGGCTTTGTGGAAGTATGAGTCTCCTAGATATCCTGAAATAAGAAAACAACAGATTCTTTGTCAGCCTAGAGCAGTCAATGCAGTGTTTGCGGACAGTGAGCCAATATTTCCGCGTTGTGAATGTGTGTGTGTGTGTGTGTGTGCACGTGTGTGTGCAGACAGCAAGCTGTTGTTCCCATGGTTGTGTGTTATTGATTAGTCATCTCTGTGGGCAATAGGAGCTGTTATCAGGCTTGACATGGAGACAGACGGGGGTGGATGATGCATGGGACGGGAAAACTGTTCAGACGCAAAGATAATGGAGCTACACACACACGCCAGCTCACGCACACACATGCTGCAAAGATGGACGGGTACACACTGGCACATGCTCCCACAGATTCTTGCACACACAATAGACCTGTTACACAACCGAGCACAAACGTATTGGCAGCGATAGATTTGTTTTCAGCACCACGGACAGCACTCTAAATCTTGAGCAATGCCAGTGCACAGTGCATATGGCTAATGATTATCTATTGTCGCACCCACAACCATAATCAGCCATTACTCATGGAACTTAAGTGTAGATGCCCCCCTTCCAAGAATCGCAGTAAATCTACCGAGTGACTCTGAGAAGTGGAGACAAAACTGAATGGAAAATGAGTTCATACTGTGACGGCCAACCCGGAGCTCCTCTCAACCGTGACACATGCACCAAGGGTCCAGGAACTCACCTATGAAGGAGAAACAGAGAGAGAGAAAGAAACATGGAGGTCAGACCTAAGTAAATACATAATGCATTACGTGTTGGGAAGGCAGTGAACAGTGTGAAATGTTGTTTAAATGTGGCCCCGCTTCGTGTGAACACGCTGCATTTCAGATCGTAAGAGATAGTGTTACACACACACACACACACACACACACACTTGTTAACGCATTTATTTCCAGACTGTTTTTTTTTTTTTTTTTTTTATAAAGCATTGAACACATGCACACACTAATCAAGACAACGTCCACGAATAGAATCTCCACTAACTCACTGCCGCTTCACCAAATGGAGCTGGTAAATGAGCAGAAACTCTAATGAATGTTGGATGGAATGTCTGGACTGAAACTAAAACTGGTTCATCTGTGTGTTTTGTGATGAACAGCAAAGTCTAAAAAATGAAAATTGTTTCAAGAGTTGGTAAATATTTGAGCGATAGTCCCCGCGTGGAGCTGAGTCTATTATGTGTCCCTTTGTTTGGAATCATGGAAATCCTTGTGCATGCTACTACTGGGCAAAAGACTGGGCTTTAACTTTGCAGTTTATGTA
The DNA here is from genome assembly GCA_023373845.1 of Nibea coibor. NCBI lineage: Eukaryota > Metazoa > Chordata > Actinopteri > Sciaenidae > Nibea > Nibea coibor. Next base: position 3,896,647 of record CM041733.1, on the reverse strand, counting down.
ACTCTTACTTCTTTTTTTTCCCCCTCAAATACCCACACACCCTTGCCAGTCTTTCCTCTTTCTGAGGAGCTGAGTGAGTTGTGTGTAAATGTCAGCTGTGGAACTGGCTGTCCACGAGAGGCCAACCATGAGCACACAGGGAAGAAGATTGTCATGCCCTGCACTCTACAATCCTTTCTTTCTCCACAGGGACAGGTAGGCTCAGGTTTTTTCTAGTCAACCATGAAAATACAGAGGTCAAGCTTCCCACCATGTCCCCCCGCTCTCTGTGATGAGATGGACAGGGTAAGGTACGGAGAGCAGACACACACAAAAAAAGTGATCCATGAAAAGGAATTTCCATCGCAGCTTTCATTACAAAGTGATGAAAACATGGCAAGACTGGGCGCCAATATATTACAAAGGCCCTGTGTTAAGAAGAGTTATGAAGAGTAAAATCAATTTTCAAGCATTCAAACCATGACTGTATAATATATGTATTTTCAAAAACATGATGTGGTCAGTAATAATAAAGGAAGCATCCAATGCTGTAACATTTCACTCCAAATTCTGATCACACAGATTTAAAATACAAAAACATTTGCTAATGTTCCAGATATATCTGAATTATCTACAGAAAATGATCGCCATCATTACGCAGCCGTGTGTACTTGTTATGTACAGCACTTTGTACAGTGGGTCACAAAAAATAAAAAAAAAGGCCATTTCTCAAAAGACAACTAATAAAGCTTGTTCACACTACCAATTAAACTAAGACGCAATGGGAGCTTATTGTAGCAAAACAAAACCAGACTATTGTCTAGTTTAAAGGAAAGATCGTGAATGACTTGTGAACTCAGTGAAAGCCCATTAAAATAAACAGAAGAGCTGAATACTTCTTCCGGCGAGCACGGCTTTCCACATGCATTGATGATGGATCGATGCGTCCTCGTGGAGGAGCCGACTAATGATACAAGGGTGAGTTGAGGTAAGGCTGAGCCCATTAAAAAGACAAAAACTAAACTAAATGTACATGTGAGTTTCATTCCAAACCCGGGTACACCCTTGACAGGTCACCAGTCAGTCACAGGGAGTATGTGAAACCTATTAATTACTTAGTTGCTGATTGCAATCCCAGCGCCCGGGAGAACCTACAGTGACTGTGAAATGCATGAAAAATACGAAAGGCCAGTGTTTAGTTCGTCCGTTATGGGCTGCTGTAGAAACATCATCATGACAGGCTATGTGGAAGACGACCCGCGGTGTCCGTAGATATTTACGGCTCATTCTAAGGTAACAGAAACATAATAACCCTTATGTTCAGGTGATCACACACTAATGAAAACAGAGTTCTGAATATTATATTTAATTGGCCAGTTGTTCATCCAGCGATGTTTGCTTACAAAACAGGACAGGTTGAGGACAAAATAATTCTTTAAATATGGAAAATGTATTCAAGCTAGCAGCTGCTGAGCATCTTACAATCAAACAACCCAAACACTGAAATATATTTCTATACATAATTAACTTCTTCTCCGAGAGCTTGTGTTCTTCCATTATGAAGGGACAGGATGAACTATAGGAAGCTATGTCTGCAGATCAGCCTGTTAGCCAGTGCCTGTGACATCTACCGTATACCCACAGAGCGCCTCGTTTTTTTCACTAACTGGCCTAATGACCACATATGGCTGCCCGCCTGAGCAGACATGGTTAGGCATGTCATTGACGACAGAACACTGAATATAGACGTTAACTGAGAAATGTCCTCATTGGACAGCCTCTCTGTGCAAGGAACCAGGAGAAAATGCAGAAAGGCGGATTATCTTTACTCTGTATACATTTCTTTCCCCTATTCCACTGAGATATTGAGCGATTGTTTCTGTATCTGAATCAGATACGTCGGCGCACTGTCTCTCACCTCCTCTGCCTGTCTCCAGGATCTAGCCCGCAGTCAAAACATTCCCTCTACGAAATCTTAAAAGAAAAGAAAAAATCTCCTTTGCTCTGTCGTCTTCTCCTTTTCTGAAAAGGGATTCGTGACTCTCTGATTTGGGACTGGCTGAATGCGAGATGGATCATCAGCACACAGAAAGCTGATATCAAGCCATCAGGCTATCAGCTAATACACAGTTTCTCAGTGTGCATTACACTGCCTTTCAGAGCTGAAATGAGAATATTAAAGCATTAACCATAATTCTGACCATCAGGCTTGTTAGTAAAATATGTTTTACATCACTGAATATCATTTCTGCTGGTCCAATATGAAATCAATACAACAACAGGAGGACCTGTGTGATCCGCTGTGTGTCTATTCACCTCCCCACTCTGCTTATTTATCTGTGTCTCTCTACAAATGCCAATTACAAGTCTGCAAAGTGCCGGTGCTCTAATCTTTCTCTTTTTAGCAGGCTAGACAGCCCAGAGAGGGGACACGTGCACATGCACGTGCACACACACACAATGAGAGAGACTAACAGATAGCAGACAGCATGGAAACAAAGAAGAAGAAACGAACTGGTTGCTTCTGTTTGGGTATAAACATATACTCATATGGTGACTGTTTAAAAATACATTATGGCCTGACACTGAACTGACCCCACTGTCTCCTCCTATTATAGGATGGACACCAGACAAAAAAAAAAAAGTAGGGCAACAACAAAAAACATTACTGTTAGGAAAGACAAAGGGTTATGTAAGCACCTAATTCTAAGTTATGCTAAATGGAAACATTATTGAAATCTCTATCCCTCTAATAATAAATATATCTGGCAGTGCATGAATTCATTTGATTACATAAGCACTTCCATGTGCATGCACACATACCAACTTTTGTTGACGGCTAAATTAGGAGATTAATTAGTTAGAATGGCGAGGAAGACGGAGCAAGCTATTGCATAACCCTGTTTTGAATCAAGTCGACAAATCAATAGAGAGTCTGTTCTTGCTGTTTAGTTTGTGCCATCCTCCCCCGAAGTGTTGACTCACTTGTGTTTTTGACCAGGAAAAAGGTACTGCTCTCTGGGAGCTGTTCACGGCAGAGGGGTGTGTGTGTGTGCGGGTGTGTGTGTGGTGAAATCGGGGGGGGGGGGGAAACTGCTGAACTGAAGTGACAGGGAAAAGCCCTTTGTATTCCTCTGTGAGATGTCTCTGCTTAGCCATCTTTCATCCTATGTTTATTCTCACTACTCATCTCTAACAAGGCATGAAGCACAGCAATGAGAGGTGATGTAAGCCTTTGAGTGACAGCCGAGGTCGGACGCACAAAATGACACGCCATTCCACGGGGAGGACCCAGATGCAGCGGGGCGGCGGGTCGTGAGCCAAGTCACCGCCGCGGACAGTAAACACGATGCCTGTGCTGCCTGCTTAACAGTAACCCTGAACCCTGACCGTTACACCATACGGTAGGCGACCTGGTAGCCTTCAACAGCATGGTTGCTAATGGGACAGACTGTGTTAGTCAAAAGACATTAGCTGGAGCATCAAGGTCAAAAAGTCACTCGGTGAAAAAAGTTGTTTTGTGTCTCTTCCTTCCTCTCACACGTAGTGACGCCCACGTGTCACAGGAGGGCTCAGAATGAAGCGCTCCTGTTACAGCATAGAGGTAAATTGCTGCTTTGTAACTAGGGCGCACCTTTGTGTGTGTTTTTGTGTGTGTACACATGCGTGCGCCAGAGTGTATTGATTTTTCTTTCCACCTCTTTTCTCATCTTTACGTTGCTAGCGTACCTCTATTTTTCTATTTGTTTGTGGACATCTTCTCAGAGTTCACTCTGATGGAAAATGTGATCTTGTCCCATCCCCTCACTTTCTTGCTTTTCTTCATTCTTTTTTCCCTCCCTCCTCCCCTGACTAATAGAAATTCTGTTAGTATGTTTGTATGGGATGAGAGATGAAAATGATTTTGTGGATAGGAAGAAAGATGGCGATGGAAGGGAGGGAGTGGGCGATAAAAAAAAATGGGCAGAGGATAGAAAATCGATGGGAGATGAAATATATCAGAACTCCTGGAGCAAGGTCAAGAGGATATGATCTCTCACGACACACAGTTGTGCCTGCCTCACTGAGCCGGAGGGAGCGAGGGAGCGAGTGAGCGAGATGGAGACCGAGAGAGGACGGAGACAAAGAGGGGAGAGGATGAGGGAAAGAAGGAGTCACTAAGAAAGACAAAAGAGGGCAGGGGGCCAAGACAGACATAAAACTTTTTCTTGAGCGAAGCCACTGTCCATTTATCAAAAAACAGCATCCTACTCAAAGCCTGTGTGTGTCCATAAGGGCAGGAGTACTGTGGACGCGCAGTTTGCTGATGTTGGCACAATAGGGTCTGCTACAAAATGTGGAAATGAATCTTCCTTCAGTCAGCTTTCTTCCCACGTTAACTAATTCAGCAGCTAAGTAGCTAAAGCGGCCAGATCAGCAGGCTGTGTCTCCACCCCGGGTCCAAGTCCTGGTTCCATATGCACAGACCATTAGAGCCCCACTCACACCTCCTACAGAGAGCAGGGCTAGATAACATCTGTCTACAGAAACCTCCCTGCAAACACTCAACCAATTAAAGAGCCATTAGCGCTCAGACTCAGTGGGCGGTGTGCGGGTCACTATGCCTGTTTATGTTTGTATGCCTGTGCTTATTCTCTATAGGTTAATGCAATCTTTTTTTTTTTAATGCTACATGAATTAGAATGTGTTATGTGCACATTTATCTACAGTACACACAGCATGTACTCACCAAAACACACATTTATTTCCATGTAACCTTTGTTTTCCCTTTCCACCCTCTTGGCCCCACCCCCGCCATGTATCATTCATTAGTCGCCCCAGTCTTCATCATACAATTTTAATTCATAATAGGGACAGAAGTAGGTCATTTGACAAACATGTCACATCTGCTCCAGTCAAGGCTGCGCCTCCTTTTAGCATCAATGTTTCATCCGTGCTTAACACGAGAACACGAGCTCGAGGTTAGCGATGGGTTAGAAGCGCACCTGAAATAAAGAGCTGTTTTTTTTTTTGTGATGACACGCCGTCGGAATCTCTCAGGTTCAACCCTGCTGAGAACGCTATTATTACAGAACACAACTGTCTTGTCCTGTTTTATGAAGTGAGACAGAGTTGCAGCAAATGCAATCTCAATTATCCCAAGATGTATAGCTTTCTGTACCACAAAAACAGCATCAGGGATCATAGCTACAGATCAGGATCCTCATGACAAACAAAAGTCCTTAAGTGTTAAACACAATATAGAAGATCAGACTTGTGTGTAGAGCACGTGTACCTGAGATCATTAGTGTTTGTTTTAAACGACATATACTTGAATAGTGACAGTTCACATTGCACAGTGACACTTTCTTCCCGGAGCTTGTCAAAACATTGTTGCATTATTCTTTGGAAACTCCTACACGATTTCTTTGGCATTCACAGTCGTATTACTCAGTGCGGATCTGAGCAGTTTTCCAATTCTGCATGTCATCATCAAAGCTGCAAATGTGACAAAAACAACATCAGCTGCGCGCAAAAAAAGGCTATTTACAAAATGCCTCACAGAGGACAGCAGGGAGAAAGTGAAACAAAGAGGCCAGATGAGGTGCAGACTCTCCTCGGAGTGACCCAGGTGTGAGCTGGCCCCCTGCGGCGTCTTCTGTCCCTCATCGCTGACCCAGGGGAGGCGAAATGTCTACTGTCCCCAGAGTGCCCTGCACGCCAGTCTGCTGCCCTGCACGGCTGTCTGTGTCCACCAACTGGCTGAGTGATTGCCCAGCACGATCACAACACGCACACATATGCATATGCAGAGCCACTCGTATATCATATTACACAATATTTCACACTTTAACAGTGGTGCTCATTGTGGGTGGTGCATTTATGATTTATACACGTGCACAATAATAATGCTGTAAATATACAAATGCATGTACATACTGCATGTCAACTGGAGCAAAGAACCCAGTGGGTTTGTATTTATGGAGGTCTGGATATTGTCCTCAAGATGTAACCATTAACATATTCATTATTCAGTATGACAGTGTGAAATGTGTGTATTGCACTGTGTAATATATTTGTGATCATGGGTGTTTAGTAGTAATGTGTTTTTCTTGCTAAAGTTCCCTGTGGAGAGATAAAGCCTGCAGCCACTGAGCTTTGAACGAATCCACCACTGGAGACGTGCTGACTTTAAAATCCCCATGTCCAAAAAAGAGTCACTCGCTCCTCTTCCACACTGCCGCTCACACACATTAATTTGGAGTTACGGCCTAACACACTACAGTGACTTCAGCACGGATATGTGCACCGAGTTCAAAAAAAGACCAGTGGAGGACTTAGTGCCACCTAGCGGTCTAGTTGCTGATTGCAATCACTTGAAATGACCAATTATGGTAAAAAATATGTTTTTATGTTGTATTTACAAAAAAAAAACTCACCCTAGAGCCAGTGTTCTGTTTGTCTGTTGAGGGCTACTGTAGACACATGGTGGTTCAACACAATGGACTCTGTGGGGAGGTTACCCAGTGTCCCATAGCTATAAAAGGGCTTATTTTATGGTAACAACAACATAATGATTCTTATTTTCAGGCGATCGTACACTGTGTAACTGCTGGTAACACTTTGCTTTTGGTGGGCCAACACCAAAAGCAATTCAAGCAATCATCTGAACCAATTCCAAGCATGTGGTCCATGTCAATGTGTTTGTTACTCTACCCGTGACACCCTACACCCCAAAGAGAGGAAGATGGAGTAATACGGCGTCTGAGAGAGGTGATGATTATGATAAAATACAGCATAGTGAGGACACAGACACGCTGACCCACCAGTGTGCATTCAACCTGTACATGTTCGTAGAGTCAGGCTTTCTCTCCAGGTCTGGCCAATGCTGTTGTTGTGTCTGAAAGGGCCACAAGTTAAGAAAAACAGAAAACTGTGGAGTAACATTAACTTCAGAAAGTGTTTCTGTCAAGTCCGTCCATATTCTCACGCTCTTTTCTCTATATCTGTCCCTGAGAGAGGCTACAGCCGCGTTGTGATTGAACACGCTTGTGTTTTTAGTGAACGGTTCAAACTGAAATAACAGATAGGAGTGAACATTATGAAGGAAGGTAACAATAGCACGAGGAAGCGATGCCAACGTGGAACGTGAGGTTCACTTTCATTTTCCGGGCGCATCTGCCAAGTTCCTCCAAGTCAAACTCACAGAATTTTGTGTAATACTCTGCCAAATCTTCCATTTCCGAACAAGCTCTAGTTGTCAGATCTATTTTCATAATCAAGAGTGATAACCAAATTACACATCCTGCTGTACAAATTGCCCACACAACACACCGGCACCGGTTACCTCACGAACTCTCCCCAGGAGCCTGTCTGACGTTGTGTGCGATAGAGTCAGCATCACAATTAATCTAACAGACTAATAGACTTTTTAAATCAATTAATAAGTGGAAAATGTCTTCCCCCTCCACATAGAGTCACAAGAACTGATACGCTGATGAAAACGCGAGTGTGCTTCTCATATTCCATTGCTGCCATCAAATTTTACACACTGGACCTTTAATCCTCAAAGGAATGATCAGTTTGTGTTTGCTGCACAATATGAAACTTGTGAAATTGGCAATGAAACTGTCACTAACACTGTTCTGGCTAGAGAAGCTGAAACCAGACAACCAGGCAGTTTGGTGTCAGAGCTCATGGCTAATAGGCTCATTCATAGACATTAGCTTTAATAATGACCATACTAGCTAACAAACGTGCAAACTGCATTAAATGTTCTGCTGAAAGAAGAAACAGAGCAAAAAAAGCACAGGCATATCCAGTTTTTTTCATGGCATTTAAGGAATTTCTGCTATGCATCCTCATTTTGTCCTGCTAGTTTGTGAACTGGCAGTTATTGCCTAAACAAAAGAAAATAGCCACTTCCCAGCAGACTGCGGACATCAATTCTGCAAACTACAGTGGATCTTGATCCAGACTGAGAAGAAGAGAAGAAGAGAGAAAAAGAGAAGAGAAAAGAGGAGAGGAGGGGAGGAGAGGTACACTCAGACAACCTCTGTCTCTTCCACTTATTGTTACAAGTAGAATATTTATCCATGCCTCAGTGCCCAACAAGAAAACACTGGAAGTCATTCTCTCTCCCTCTCTTTCTCTCTCTCTCTCTCTCTCTCCCCCGCTCTGTCTCTTTCACTCACTCTCTGCATGCTTGCTAGCAAGTTATGTAAAAAAGAGAGCTGTCCACTTAAGCAAAACAAAGTAAACAAGATACAGGCCTCGCCAGTGTGCCACAGCATTTCACATATTCCTCTTTGAGGGCGCATGCACGCCAGTGTTAATTGTAAAGCACGCGCTTTTTGAGGAGTTGCACGATATGTTTTCCTGTCTCATAAAGTCTTTCAAAAAAAAAAAAAAATCCCAAAGCAAAACAATTACTGCTTCGCTTGATGACAGTCACCAGGATTATGAGTGCTAATGAGCACAATCAACAACACTTGAAGCAGCTGCATGTGTTTGCCCACGTGCCCGCTTCCGTGGGTGGTTATGTTTGCAATTCTGTTCCCCGAGTCTGCACCTATAGTTTGCCGTGCATTGCGAGAACACATGTACTGCAGGCCTGCAACTCACAATTATTGTCATGGGTGATTAATCTGTTTATTATTCCTGTTAATCAATTAAAATGTCGGAAAAATGCAGGAAAATGGCCACTGCAGTTGGACCAGAATCCAAAGATATTCAATTAAGAAGCTGAAAATAGCATTTTTTGGTTAATAAATGACCTAAACAATTCATTTACTCTTAATATTCTGATGAATTTCCTGCCAATCAACTAATTGATGAATCTGCGCACCATTTCATCAACATATTGAACTATTTGGACCGTGCATCATTTGGAAATGGACTTTGCTGATGTACACTGCAGTCATTTGCCATTAACCGCTCCTGTCATTTGCCATTTACTGAGTGTTTGTGTGTATGAGGCATACAGCAGCTCATCACATTATGTTATGGTCCTGTCAGCTGCACTCCCACTGTGTTGTCAAACACCATCGTAGACGTCGCATTCATTTGAGGGAGACAAAGTGTTGATGCAGTTGCGTCTGTGCGCGAATTAGCAGTCATGCCCATCTGTTTTAAGGAACATGGGACATGTCATCACGGAGATGCTATGTTTATAGCTCACATTTGCAGCTGAGAATATTCAGGAGTTGATTACCTGGAGGTAGAGCGTCAGTAACCGAGTGCACGTTTCGATCAGCAAGCCAATTTTACACCTTTAGCAAAAACCTGTGCTTGGGGTGTTACAGAACAACCTGTTAAAAATGCGAGGAACATACTAACAACACATTTCCCCTACAAACAAGAACAATCAAATCCCCTTGCTGCTCTTGCCTTTGTTCCCCTTTTAGTAGTGACAAGCCCAGACGGCAGAGGGAGGTGGATAGAGGAATGGGAGCTGCCTGCCTGTGTCCTATTTGTAGCAGTTGCCAGACTCCATAAAATCCCCCTCTAGTTGTGGAGAATATGTCGCCCACCCACTGACAGCCTCCTCAGCTTGACACACTCTGCATTGCCAGTGGGAGATAGTGGGAAGAGATATGAAATCCAGCTGGGTTAATCCTGTTACACAGTTATGCACAAACCACAATCTCACCTAGAGAACGCATACATGCGTAAATCAAGCAGCACTTTAAATACTGGAGCGGGTTTCCATGTTTTGAAATCCAAACTAGGTTATTTTACCTGCTCGTATCGCAGGCCTGAGAGGGAATTACACCGTACAAAATCAGTATGCATCCTTCTCCTCTTGAATTAGTTGCCATGTCATGTAGTTAGCTAAAACATAGACAAAGAACGTTGTGCCAACATTTGCACATTTATCACCCAGACTGCACCGAATGCATCAATCTTTAAAATGATGTCTGCTTGATTATTAAAAAATGGCAATTAAATTTCAGGAACAGTCTTCTCTAAACCTGTTAAGTATTCAGCCTCTTGAAATTGGCTGCAAGTTAGAGATTAATATTCTTCATGCACATGTCTCTTTTTTTTCTAATATTGAAAAAGAATTAAGTCTATTTAGAAAAGCAAGTGAGTTGGAAACAAATTAATGGGGAGAAAGTGACCAAACACATACAACGAATTTCAATTACCTCCCTGTTCTGTCTAAGCCCAGACACTAGCTCCCATCGCACAATGAACACATTCTGTCTGAGTATGTGTATGTATATAAAAAAGATATATTATTAAGTGTCGTAAAGCACCGTAAGTTATTTTTACAACGCAGCCTGAAGCACTCGTTGCTCTGTTTCACAGACAGAAGTGGTAACCTGCAGCACGTTAGTTCTCCAGAACTCTCTTATGTGACTCAGTGCACCATCTAATGCGTCAGTCACCAAGGCCGCCTTCATGATGTCTGCCGCTTTTCTGAAACGTTTGGTTCTTTCCACTTCCTTTTCAACGGTGTAAAATGCACAGCAGGCACAGGCGTGCAACCTTTTCACCCCATGCGTGTTCTTTTCTCCCCCCCCACGCAAAGAACTTCTCCTTGCTGTTTACAGCAAACAAACAATGCACCGCTGCCGCACATGCCCACCAACACAGAGAGCTTTACATGTGATTAGGGCGCACAGTGCCAGGAGGAGAAAAACAGTCAATTTTTTTTAGCTAGCAAAAAGGGAAGTGCACTTCAGCCGCGTTTCCATTAGTCACATAGCAACCGCAGCCGCCATCACTATAGTGAAGAAAAGAGAGAAGCCTATCTGCCTTTGACTAGAACAGTTGCTATGTTCTGCTTTTCAAGTTTGCATCATCCTGCAACAGTCCCGGCCCCAAAACCTCCAAGATTCTTTACATTTCAGGGATTCAGTGGATGCTCTTATCGAGGCTAACTCCTGTCCAATAGCTCAATCATTATAGCAGTTCATTTGTCTGAACACGGGCCACGCCACAAGTGAAAACAACTTAAAAGCCTTCCTTGATATCTTATCTTAGTCCTTTAACCAGCAGTGGAGGTGCACAGTGTCAGCTTCTTGTCACTCTGTCAGCTACCCTAGTGTCCCACTCCATGTTAACATGCAAGTCCCTATCCAGTAGACATTAACATGCAGGGCCAGCAGCCGCTAGGTGGGCCTGAGCAGAGCCCAAGGCAGGTGGCAGATAGTCAATGTGCATGCTCCTAAATCATTCATGTAGCTGGGTGGAGGGGATTGCGTGTGTTTGTGAGTGTTTGTGTGTGTGAGCAGAGAGAAAGGAGCAGCTTCTATTGATGTTGCAATGTAAGAATAGAACAAGTGAGAGGGAGAGCTGGATGAAATAGTATTCCAAAGCCTTTGTGGGATCCCACGAGTGGATACAATTCATTTGTATATTCCTCATTACCATATTGGTCCCTTGGATGGAGCAAGAAAAAGATAAAGAAATGTAGGGAATGCAAAAAAAATAAAAAAAAGGGGGGGGGGGAGGTGAAGCCAGGTAGGGAAGGGAGTGTGGGTTGATGGGATTGGAAAGATGAGAGGGAAGCAGGAAGGTGAAACTGACATTCTTGAGAAGGGGCAGGCCATGCGGGCGAGGTTTTGTTAATGAATTAGTATGCATGGCTGGTACCACACAATGACCTCGAGCGAGGAGCTGACACGCCACAGACACTAGACTGAAACTAACTCTAACACCACAAATTATTACCTTTTCATTATGGAAATTAGCCCTTCCTTCTCATTCCTCCCACTCTGTCTCTGCCTCGCTCCTCTCACCTGCTCTTTTTCTATTCCTCACATCTCCCCGCTTGCTCTGGTATATCGGAGGAAGAATGGTGTTGACTCTGAAAAGCAATTACCTGTCATTTACCTGTCTCTCTCTCCCTCCGATAATGAATTTCAAGTGAAAGGTGAAATAATTATCTTTTCTCCAACAAAATCAAAGCTGGGGGCGGGAACAGCCACTGTCACAATATGTGGCATGCCATATGGGATTAAAGGATTCTCCATAACACGTACGCCCACGTACAGTACACACACTAACACACACATACAGTACAGGGTTGTTCTTTGAACTGCATTTGCATGAAGAATACCTCAGCCTTAGTCGAGGCCGTGACAGCAAGTCATCCCTGTGCTATCTGATGGCCTGTGTGATCCTGAAGATTAGCTTTTGATCTGGAAGCAAAACTCATGTGCAAGTAGACGAACAGCAGCTGTGATAAACTCATTTGCCTAGAACATAGACAGCAAGATGACCATTTATACTTGTCGGGACACTGGGACACTCAGTTTATACATTAGGGGGGAAAAAACTCACATATTTGGGAGTATTTTCAAGTACGCTCAGGGATTTTAGAGGAGACTTCGGCAAGATTGCAACACGAAGAGGAAAAGGGGTTTTAAGATGAATCGAGTGCATCAGACGCACTGTAACTGACATTAAGCCTCTCCTTTAGGCAGACAAGCTTTACAACTGATGCCAGACTAAAGTGCTGATCTAAATATAGTATCCAAATACAGAGACAAGTTAAGGAGAAAGTTCTTTTAAACCACTAAGCCACTACTGAATATTTTAAACACGGATTCATTTGAATAAAGGAAACCCCGAACAGGACTGGAGAGGAGAAACAGAACACCAGACACACAAGGTTTTTAAGGGGAATCGATGGGGATACTTTAAGTTTCCATCGGGGAACTCAGAGCAAACTAAAACAAACAAAAATCACTGCGACAACTCTGGGAAAATATACTTAAAAAATGAACTGTGGTATGAAATATATCTAAGATACACGGAAAGAGCAGCTGTCAAAGCATCAGAAACACTGCTGCTTAATGGCATCTTTATACGGTCCCTGGCTTCTATCCCTGCTACCCTATAAAAGCTTCAATTTGCACCACAAACAAAACACTCCAGTCATTTTGCTCCAGAAATACATAGAAGGCCTTAAACAGTGTGTGACTGTATCTTTCCAGGCTACTTAAGATCAAGAGAAAGCACCACGGTAGACAGTAGAGTATCATATGGAGGCAGAGTACAAACACTTTCTCAGAGGAAATGACCTGACTCCCTCAGCAACCTGAATGCTAATCAAATATCTGGCCTGCCGTCAACTTATGCCACAGAACAAAGAAAAGCGTGTGTGAAGAAGCACCAAGTCATCGCTGTTTGCCAAGCCATGTTTGTTAAGTAAGACGGCCATTTCCTCACACGCAGTGCTCTTTGTTTTCTTGATTGAATATTTAGTTCCGACATCAGTTGAGAAAGACAAAGAATTGTGCTCAGCATTGGAATTGAGCTGATTTCTTGAAATGTATATTTATAGAAAACATGCATTTAAAGCAATAACCTGTCGGGGTCTGAGTCCTCTGTGGAAGCCATCTTGTGCCGGTGCTTAAAGAGGAAGTGCGCCTCAACACTCTTCCTTTTATGTGGTGTATGAGTAGATGGGTTCTCAGATTTGATTGGATACTGGATGTGTGATGAAATGACAGCAAATTAAGGTGAATATTGAATGAGGTACAGATAATTGTCTTATTTTGAATATGCAGTATCTCTGCAGTATATGGTGAAGAGTGAATTGAGACAATGTGTTATTTCCTGTTACCTTTGTCAGCCCCTCCCTTCTAGAGCTCTCACCTGATAGGCCAGTTTGAAATGGAGAGGCGGGCTCTCATGCTATATATATGTGAGGGGAACGGGAGGGAGCTGTGCGCTGTGTAAAGGTAAAAAAAAGTTTTGTTTTATTTCATGTCTCTTTGGAGACTGCCTGTTTATCCAGCACACCTCAGCCTGATGTTTTCTCTCCTTCACCTTGTATCATGTAACCTTGCACCTCACCCTGCAACAGAATGTACGCATTAGACTGCCTATCACAAAGAACTGCTCAATAAACTCTGTTTTATTGTTCTGATGGTTCTGATGGGGAAGGTATGAATGAGGAGGCGCAGCATCAAAGTGGGCAAGTAGGTAAGAATATTATATATTTGGAAAATACCAGATGGATCTATAAATATCCTGACATCCATAATCTATTTTCTGTGTGTGTGTGCATACTGTATGTGAATGTCAAAGTGTGTATGGTCTACTTATGGCCCAGAGCATGATGCCTCTGTCGATATCCAATCACAGTGAAAAACTACACTGTGTGAACTAAAAGCGAACCCCAGGGAGCATCAGACATTTATCTGTGCCTAACAGGCTTCCTCGGAGTTGGCTGGGACGGACAGACACACACACACACACACACACACTCCTTCACACACACACTGTATAGCTAGTGTTTGTATTTCATAAAATGAATAGATTCACACTTTTCAAATCCACAATTTTGAAAAACATGTGAAATGAGTGTAAGGAACGAGCTTGGATAGATTTTCTACACATCAAAAAAGATGATTTCCGTCCATCTATCTATACATCCTTCCATATCCACGTCCATACATCTATTCTTCCCAACATCATTCATTCTTTGGCCATGAATCTCGTACAGTACGTGATAGCTGGAAAATCAGATTTAATGTTCTTGATAGTCCAATCTGTTTTTGCAATGTAGCTATGCTGCAATAATAATAATATTAATAAAGAACAGCCTTTGGTCTTTGGTAAGCTCATTTTTTGATATGCTTTTTGTTTAATACAACTCACAAAACGCAGATAAAGAGGAACTAATGAGCAAAAAGCTGAAAATGTGGTTTGTTTATCTCACATTATTTCTTGCTTTCAGCTGACTGTCCATTCTGCACCAGAGACAAAAAAACAGGCTGCAATGAGGCATCATAAACAGAGAAAAATTGATAGAGCAACTTAGACAGAGAGGATGCAATCCACAGATAAAGAGAAGAGGTGCATGCTGGAATCTCAACATCTGATCCACAAGCGGAGGTGGGCTCTTTGATCTCTGGAGAATGGCTCGGTTTGTGGAAGGCTGATTGGAGACAAATCTGTGTTACACGTGAGAAAAATATCCTATGATTTCTATCTCCCTCGTAACAATGACGTGACTGTGTGCTTGACACTGAAACATAAAGTGTTTTACTCTTTTTGGCACATTGTGTCAATAGTAATGTATCCCTGTAACCTCATTAACACAGAGCGCGCTCTCAGTCCACCACGTTTATTTGATCTGAAAGAATCTTTTACACCTTTACGTCCTTCTTTTGTGTTAAAAAAGAAATTTCCCTGTTACTTTTCACGCCCCAAAATTCTTCCATTCTTTCCATTCTCTCCCTCTCTCTGTCTCGTGCCCTACTTTTCCACAGGCAAAAGTTGATTTTATGCAAATGTTCACTAATGCTAATGTTTGAAGGCTGGCACAGGCCTCATTTGCATATGGCAGCACACTCAGCCAGTGAAACAGAGTGACATGATGACCCTGGTCAGGTTGCCAGGGGAACACCCCACCCCCTACACCCCCCAACATGCACACACGCGCGCGCGCACTCCCACGCACAAAGACACACAAACTGGGAAGCACCACAACCGCACGCGCGCACACACTCTTACCCTGACTGCAACAATGCCGGTCAGTTCTGATGCGCTGCACTAATTCCAAACTGACTAGTAACAACTTTATCTCGTGTAGCATGTGAGCCCCCCTCCCGCCCACCCTTCACTACATGGACATCCCACGGCGAACATGGTCCTGTGATCCATCAGGCACAGAACTACAGCGTTAATGGGCTGCTTTTGTGTCCATCACAGCCACTTAGCTCTGCTTTTGAAATGGAAATAGTTGGATTACAGACAACAATAGGCTCAGTCCTCTTTTGGTTAATTTTACAATAGAATGACGAAGAACTATGTTAAGCTTCTCTTCCTCTTGCCACCATCTAAATAAAGACATATTTCCGTGTTTCAAAGCACTACTATTCCTTTCCTAGTGACACTAATACACACACTTAAACACATTTGCAGCACAGTCAGAGAGAAGAATGTGCAGCAAACAAGGATGCATGAAAGAAGATTCGTAGACTCGTAGGCAGCATTGTTTTTATGTATGTGCTATGCTTTCAGGCAAACACACACACACGCACTCTCACTCTTTCTCTCTCCGTTTTTTCTAAGCAGAACAATGGCTGACAGGGATGGATGTTCTGGATTCTAGCTGCTTAAGGATTATGTGAATGGGTCTTCTCAGCACACGATAAGCCAATAAGACCTTTTCTTGGACAGCACATTTGGGCTGCTGGGATGCGACTTTCAGGAATCCTCTTGCAGGCAGAGCATCTATGCGTGTATCAAAAATGACACTCGTGCAAATTTGCTGAGAAAATGTAGAGAGCATACTGAAAGAGCGGCGAGATGGAATGAGAGAGAGGAAGGGAGGAGTCGAATGTGATTTACAGTCAGGCTGGCTGTATGTGTGTGACCGCTCGGATGCAGTAGCCACAACAGCAGCTCCTACGGCGTCTATCTGTTTATCTGTTTATGTAAGACAACACAAATAAGAACCAGACATTTTTTTTTTCATAACAGCCTGACATCTTTCCATGGTACAATATTTTCTCTCCTGTTATCTGAACCCATGTCATGCATTCATACAATCTTCCCTATCTTTTCACCCTCACATCCTTTTCTGTTTCTCTTCCTATTACCTGACACAATCTCTTCCTCCGTTATGCTTCTCTTATGGCCAGAAAAAAATCAATTTAATGATCATGTCTACACTGAGACAGATTTGACCTGAAGTGACACTAGCAGACAGATATTCATATACGATTTCTGAAAGAAGTGAATTACCATAAAGTCTATTTGATAATATTTTGACATAAAATGTTACACTGTAAAATTCTGGAGAACACCGATGACGGGTACACTGATCCTGGTCCATGGTCACTAGAGACAATCTGAATTAGTTGATATTAAAGAAAAACAAGTAAGAAGTAACATACAATATGTATGATTACACAATGACATTAGCCTATTAAATTAGAAAATAGTAATTATACATAGTCCTGTGTAAATAACATAGGTAAGTTTACACTGTAAAAAATGCATGTAGATATTATGGAGAAAAACTGCCAAATTATGACAGCAAAAAGGCGTAAAATATGCCATGAAGTATGAATGTGTTTTCCTGTATACAGTTTAACACAGTTACACATCAAAAAGCTTTATTTATACACATTTTTCAGGGAATTTATACAGAATGAAGTAGCATATTATCATTTTAAACTATGGAATAAAATGCCAATCTTTTCCATGAAATCAACAATACAATACAACAATAACACCCTTCTACTGGAATATTAGAAAAAAGTTATACCATATTTATTATGGTAAAAGTCTTAACTGCCAGTTTTTTACCATAAAAACAAGGGTTCATTTTTTACAGTGTACTTGCATGATGCAAAAGAGGTGATTTGTTCAGGGCCTCTAATGCTGGAGGACCAAGGTAAAAAAAAAAAAGTATAAAAACAGGATCAGCATTGGATTGACAAGTCTTAGGGCATTAAATCAATAATTCATCAAGGATTAAAAGCTTGATCAAAACATCCACACTCCAGAGCAATTTACAAAGCACAAACCAGCAGGATGAGCTTTAATTCCTGCGTCACTACAAGCAACCAGTCATAAAAGGCTAAGAGACAGAGTGACACAGTGTTCCTGGGGGAGAAGTGAAGTGGAGGGAACAAAGTGCCACAATAAGAGGTAATGAGAGAGACAGGGGTGGAGGAAGATAAATGAAGCCAGACAGATTAGCAAATCACCAACACAAATCAGTTAAACATCCCAAAATTAGAGAGCTTCTCGTAGCTTTGCATGTGGTGTAATGTTATACCTTTGTGTTGGCTTGAAATAATTAATGAGAACACAAGAGAGTGCAAAGGTTTGACAGAGTCGCGCTGCAAATATTTTAATGTTAATAAAACAATGTACAGTGAAGAAATATTGGAAATCTACCGGATATGAAACTAGTTTGTAAATGTGGTAAACAACAAGATGTCTGCCATCTAAAAGCTGACCACTCGTAGCAGTAGTTGGATATTATTTGGTCACATATTAAACAGGACTGATTCTTTCAGCCTGTGATGGGTTAAGATCAGCATACAGCTCTGTTTTCCAAAACCCAAATCACGCTCGCCGTTGAACAACAAAACTTGGAATGTGCCTCCTTCACGCCGTGTGTTACAAGCAGCAACACACTCGGCCAACTATCTTTGTATTCTACACGCGCATGTGTATAGACGCACGCACACACACAGACACACCGACACACACACCTTTTGTTTGAGAGTGGCCGACTGGCATTTACCTCTAGACATTTTCTTTTTTTTTTTTTTGCAGTCTCTTCTTGTAACACCTGTTCACACCATTTATAGTCGCCTTGACTGAAACCTCACGGTTATTATACATTCCACTGTATTACTGAGCCGTGCATAAATGAAAAAAGGTGTATGTATACAGAAAAACTGATGCTTGATTTTGACTGTTTTTGTTTTCAACAAGCAAAAAAAAAAAAAAACTTGAAATTGAGGCGAAGGGCTTGAAATTAAGAGGCACGCTGGCCAGGCGTAGCCCATGGGCCTTACTTGCCCTTCATCATTGTGGATGCCAGTAAGTCCTTCTCCTCCTACACCCCATGTAAATGAATTTCACAGATTCATTAGACCTAGTGACCAAGGTTAATCAGCTCATCATTTGCTAAAGAAAAATCTGAGAGAGCGTCCCGATGATGAGGGATTTCAGCTCGACTTCATCTTTAGAACCTTGAGAAAGTGGAGAAAATATTGCAGTTTCAGATAGACATTAAAAACCATTTGGAAACGGTTTCCTGAAGCCTCTAAATCTAGACTGCAAGATGTTGATGGCAGCTTTAATTTAGGTATCTGATTAGGCTCTGGGGAACGCGCTAAGTTACAATTATAGTGCGCATGGCTGGAGGCATCGGGTATGACTTTGTTTTGCCACACACTCAGTGATTTTGTGCTGTATAGAGCATCCATTTATTTGTCGCATGTCTAATTCAAGACTGCAGCATATGCACTTTTTCCATTCTTTTACCCCTATTTCTTGTTTATGAGTTTTCTTTCATTAGAGTGGCTTTTTAATTACTGTTCCCTCTCTCTTTATGGCCTTGTTTTTTTTTCTTCTCTTTTTTATCAAAGTACTTCTTTGATAGTTTTATAAGTTGCACCAGTGGCTGTGTGGTAAGCAGATTAATAGGAGAGTAATGTCATTAAAATGGTAATGTGTAGACTTGGGCGAGATGCTGAAAACAATAATACTCTACTTGATTAATGACACTCTAAAGCATGAGCATGCACAATGAATGTATACACACACACACTCACACACACACACACACACACGAACACACACTATTGTGGTTTTACTTTTGAAAAAAAATTGCAAACTTTTGTGCATTTCTTTTTTATTTGAAATTCTCACTGGTGTGATATTTCAGTTCAATTTTATTTCTCACTATAAATTAAATGGTCAAGAGATGTCTCAGTCACACACTCACGCTCACTAATGGCAGCCAATCACAATACAAGGTGCCTGCCTGACCATGAGGAGCAATTTGGGGTTCGGCGTCTTGCCCAAGGAAACTCTGACATGTGGACAGAAGGCGCCAGGGATCAAACCACCGACCATGTGATTAACGGACGACCCGCTCCACCTCCTGAGCCACAGGAGTTAGAGGACAACATGCTGTCAATTAACACGTGAGCCTTCTTGGTATAATTAAAATCCACTTTTACTTTAGAAAGTCATTCAAAATATCAAAATCAATGCACAGAGACAGACAGAGTGAGATAGAATGTATGTGCAAACGCGCGCAGTGATACAAATAACACAATGGCACTGGAGGAGGCATTATGCAGTGTCGTTGTGGATGATTTTTTAATGAAATCCGGAGCTGTCTGTCTGCCATATGCAACACATGGTTTCCAACCACAAAGACACAGAGTGGGTGAAAACAAAGCAAAACAAAGGACAGACAGGGAGGGGAGAATAAGGAGTTTGGAGAGGTTTTGATGAATAAATAAAATGACTGACTCTTAGCCTCTTTTGGTTTTCCACACTATGACATACTCACTAACAGCAGCCAATGACAATACACCATCATAGAAACTAGAGTTTGAAATAACAGGGCAGCCATAATTGAGTCAAAATCATACATTAGCTCCCTGTTAGGAAATCTAAAAGCTTCATTACGGTGATGAATAGGCAGGGGGAAGAATTAGATGTGTGGTTCATGAAACTTCTTGCAGAGATCCTGAACAGCGATGGTGCTCTTGCTTGATCGATTGTGACCCACAACACTCCCGGTTACGCTTCCTGAATATCAGGTTCGGTATCTGTCGCGAGAGCCTGTGAACTTGGCACAGTAGGAATTGTTTAAGTTCTGTCAACAACAGTGGGACGTAATGAATTGCTAAGACGGAGCTCCATGAAAGGAACAGCCACCATAATAAATATAAGAAAGGACAGAGCACTTCTGCCAGCCACGTAACAAGACTGCCAGCAGCAGCAGCAGCAGCAACCTGTATCATATGTGAGTGTTTGTCTTTACTATTTGCTCTGCGTGCGCCCTTCATAGTTGTGTATGGGAAACAGTTGGCAAATGGTCAAATAATGACCAGCAGAGACAGAAACAGAGTATTTGAGGGTCTGAATTCATTTTTTCTCTCAGCCTCCCAGCATGCAAACAAATTCACACAACCATGCCTGCTTGAAATGGCTCTGTAGGAATAAATCTAGCTCCTGGGCTACTGCAGCACAGAACACAGTCTGATGTGTCTGCTCTACATGCTTTTCTCTAACACACGCTTAGGATGACTATGCACGGATGATGGTGCCTTGTATCATTCAATTGAGTGAATTATCAATGCATCGGAGTCTTTACACAACACAATCGCAAGAAGGAAAAAAAAAAGAAACTGAAAATGAAGTCAAACATGCTCAAGCATATATTTTTCATGCATGCATGCACACGAACACACACCTCTGGGCCATCCTCCAGGAGGGCGCTGAGGCCTCTCAGCCAGAGCGGCGTCAGGGGAACGTGGTCTCTGATCATTTAATAGGCCTGGCCCCTGACAGACAGCGCTCGCTTCGTCAGCCTGTCAGGGGGCCAAAGCTGACCCTGCAGAGCCATTTTGGCTCTGGCTGGCTGCGTGCTGAGAGGCTGAGAAAAACAGCAAATCCAGAGCCTCAAAGCTTCTGTCCTGTCACTGCTGGTCATTATTTAACCATTCACTGGCAGTTTTCACAACACTCACACACACACACAGGAACACACTCGGAGGCAGACAGGGAGACGAACTAAGATAAACCCATTAGATGTATGCTGGTCCTGTCATTTATTTACTCATCTTGTGCAACAGTTATTGCTGATTGGAGACATAGACGCATAAATAAACATAAACAAAGACATAACACAAATCCCGCGCGCTGGCATTCTGTTCCTGTGCCGTGGGCTAGAAGTCATGCTGCATTTTAGGCACAACGAAAATAGAATGTGACTAAAAGAAATCCAAACAATGCCAGCCTCCAAACCACAACTGTGCCTGTAGCAAGGGAAAATGACAGCATGTCTGAACGCTTGCACACATGCATGTGCGCAATACTGCCACACACACACACACACACACACACACACACACACACACACACACACACACACACACACACACACACACACGTGCACACACACACACACAAAACAACAAACCGTGCGTACAGGGTGATGGGGCGGGAGGGGAGGGTGGAGAGAGTGCGACGCAACATCAGCCACTACACCTCAGCATGCTGAACAAGTTACACATGACCTTGGTTAAAGGTGTGCGCCTGTGTGTGTGTGTGAGAGCCACACTGATTACATCTGACCCGCATGTGACTGTGATCAGAAAGACACCAGGAGCTGACAGTGCATGTGGAACTGACGGCGTGTGTGTTTGGTGGGTGATGTGTGATGAATCACATACGTACAGCAGGATGTTGCTTGGTGACCGCTTAGACTGGCTACTTTATATTATTCAGTTAAAGGTTAATGTCCACGCTTTAGACTCGCATGATTCTAAATCACGGAACTGTAATGAGCTACATCCATGTAAGCACCTATTATGTGACCAGATGCTGTCAGCCCTGGTAAGCAGCACGCACAAGGATGAAGCCAGGTCATCTCAGAGTCCAATGTGACGCGTCGTCCCGTCTTGTACAGCTTCACAAGACTGAAGAGTAATGGCTTAGGACTGGAGTGCATGTGTGTGCCTTATCACTGTTAGAAGGGGGAGTATGAGAGAAGACAGCTACTGGCAAGAAGAAGAAAATCAGTTTGAAGTTGTTGAGTAATTTTTTTTTTCTTCATGAAATGCAAATTTTCTAAGTAAAGACTACATTGTTGAATCCTCAGAATGCCCAGCCTGCAGCTATGGCTTGACACATTTCTCAAACTGACGATCTGATACAAAGTCTGACAGTATGTAACTGTAAAAGCTTTTTTTTTTTTTTTTTTCCTGAAATATGCAGATATAGATTTTATAGGTTTTGAGTTCTAAAATACATCTATGTGGAATCAGGTATTGGCAGTGCATGCCTCTGCTGATGACAGTCTACACTGGCACAAGCATGTAAAACTGAACACGGTGCAGCTTTTTAAAAAGCTCCGCCAAGACACACTGGACCAGAGCAGACGTGATAAAAACCCAAACCAATCCAAATGACGATCTGACATACGGGCTGTTCATCTCCTGCTTTGCTCGATCAACACAGATTGGACTAATGTATCACCATAATCCTCACAACACTGAATCTGAACCGCTGCCTCGTCCAACAGTAAAATGATCTCTTTGCTGGCATGTGGGGGGAAATTGTCATACTTTGATTTCCACTAAACAGTGTCACGTTTGCCTTGGCTTGGTTTGTCCACAGTGAGAGAAGCTCACGGCAACCTGTTCCCATATGAAATTCTACTCGGTGAGTTTTACTGTTACAGATGGTTTATGGGTGGAAATGCAGGTGGGGGAGGGAGGGGGGTGCTGAAGGATGGTGTTTGTGTATTCATTACAGTGAACTGCAGAAGCAAGTTTATAATGAATGCTGAGGTGTGTGTTCTGTGCGTGGGTGTGTGTGTGCGTGCGTTCGCTCGGGTGTAGGTTTGACTTTGCATGTGCGATAACTGAAGAGCAGAGGGCCACTTAGGGCCACTGCATAATAAGTAGGTTTCTATTGAGTAGAGAAGTAGATACACTCACACACACACACACACACACACAGATTCAGAGGGGCCCCTCGTTACTCATGCATGACCAGTCCATAATGCACTTCTGCGCTTTTACTCACCGTTGGCAGGACAACAGAATTACTGAGAAAAGGATTTGGGAAGGCAGGATTTGCCAAGACTGTGGGAACAGCCAGATTCCTTCTTACACCACAAAAGATGGAGGAAGAGCAGCTCAACTCTCCCTTTCTCTAATACACCCAGAGCTGTGGAGGTATTATCCTTGAATGTATCACCTTCTTTCTCTGAGCCTGACGCAGCAGTGAAAATATTTTTTCCACTAAACATTTGCACATGAAAAATAAATAAATAATAAAAAAAAAAATATATATATATATATATATATATATATATATATAAAATGAAAACACAAGGGTAAGACAAAACTGTATTATCATTATTGAAGAAAAGAAATGATGCAAAATCATTGCACCTGCAAGTCATATGCTTTGAGTATATGAGTATATGTATACGTGCGTGTGTGCGTGCACCCAAATATTCAGCTCTGGCTGAGCATTGATCGGTCTGGCTCCCTACAAAGAAGATGTGAGCAGACAACTAATGGAAGAGCTAGCCTCAATTAGCCCACTGACTGATGGGAAATGTGATTTCATTTAGTTGTCGGTACAGACACTGTAAACAAGTCATGTTTCCCCTCCAGGAGACGGAGAAAAAACAAAACAGACAGACACACTCGCGCAGAAGGAGAGAGAGGCGATGTCTGGGGGATTTGCAAGTCCTTGCAGCTGTTCACTAGCTTACAACATGTACATCATTTTCTGTCGTGAAACTTTTATGCAGTCCCATTATGTTAAATGTGGCTGTGTTCACCTGTGGCACGGAGTCCAGTGAGGCACACGATAGCACGCCGTGACAAACTGATGACATCATCTTCATCACAGCTGAACGTGAAAACTAACAGTACGGCCTCTTTTTTTTTTTTTTTCATCCATCTCAAACTTCTTCTTCTGCTCGTGTTCTTGTGAGCACACTCTGCAGATTTAATTACCACCAGCAGGAAGAAAAACTCCCACAGAACCCGTGACCTTGTTCAAATTCAAATTAATATGGCTGTTAAGAGCTGGATCATTTTGTGTCTTGTGCAGTGTCCGTCACTGTACAATGTGCTTTTAACAATTAAGTGGCCTTAGTGCAAGGTTTTCTAACCTGTGTTTTGGAGCTAGAACACTACTTTTTTTTCTTCACTTATTATAAAGTATAAACATTTTTCTAGCAAATTATTTATGTACAGCTACAGGAAAACTTTACCCATGCAAATATTTCATAATTAGTGGCAATATCTGATCAAAGCATCAGTTAATGATGTCTAAGAACTGATACTAGGTGACAGTAGTGGAAATTAATGAAGTACATTTACATAAGTGCTTCTGTACATGTTTGAGGTACTTTTACAAAATCAAAATCATTCAATCAATATATAATATATTATTATATACTGAGTTGAAGATCATTGATCCTCCAGAGGTAAATTCACAAACTACCCAGCAGATAAAATAAATCAGCTCAACATTTAAGTGATGCGTACACATTAATATAATATAAATATGTGGTACTTTACTAAGTGTATTATGGTATTGTTGGTTGGTATTGTTTTACTTGAGTACAATGATCATAATACTTCTTTGTGGTACACATCCAACAGCCAGCCCTTTTCCTGCCATGTTATTATGTTTTTGTTCTTCTGCATTCAGTTTTTGACTGTCTCCAGTATTCTGTTACAACAAACAAGCAATGCTGTGCCTTAGTTTGAACATTTTATTGACTAGACAAACAGCTTGTGCTGTCTTCTAAATTCAATTTGTAGAAAAATTAGTAAAGTGGCATCTTATTTGAATTTGATTCGAGCTAAAGTGATTATCTATGGACAGATTTTCATTATTGGACAAATGGAGGTTAGCGAAAGTTCAATCACGACGACTGTATTCATGGATTTTCCACACTGTCAGCTGTCTCTTGATGTTCTACTATTTATTCGCAACCAATTACATTCCTCCACACCTGCTCTTAACCAATCATCTTGCTGCAGATGTCAGTGTTGTGAAAAAGTCACATCCACATTCCTTTCATTGCCTTGACTCTATTAGGGGAATTAATCTACATTAAACATTAAACGTTACACAGGACAAGAGCAGACATGCTGTTTTCAGAAAAACTCAGACACCGCGCATTAACTGTTATTTGGATGCACATAACCTTGATGTAGCTGAATTGTCCTATAGCACTCATACAAAGCTGGAGTCTCACTTCATCCAGACATTAAGTGAGAGAAAAGAGATTGTGTGTGTGTGTGTGTGTGTGTGTGTGTGTAAAGGACACCGAGACTGAAGCAAAAAGAACGATGCCTGCTTGTGTAACGGTTTCATCAGTACAGCCTGGGTGCATTCTGATGGAAACAGAGCACTGTACGTATCGTTCTGAAGAGGGGAAATTATATGTCATGGTCTATAAAGCTGACACTTTTCAGAGACAGTATCCTTGTGGCTTAGATCATTGAACGATGGCTGTAGAACACTCACTGATGATGACATCACCTCCTTTCAAGCCATTTACCTTCTCTCTTGTAGCTGGTTGTAGGAGATCAAGCTACTTTAAGGATCAAGTTTCCCAAATTCCATTCACATATTTTGTCCAGGGCACACGGCCAAAATAGATCTGGAGCAACACATTTATTCTGAAGACTTGGTGCGAACGTGACTGCTCAAAAGTGGGGTACGTGGTGCAATGATTGCAAGTCGGTAGTGATTGCTTCATGCAGGTATCGAGGCCGGGATCAGAAATGTCAGTATGCGCCATGGCACGAATCAACATGGATTATTTGCTTCATGTATATCGTCACACCGTACTGCATGTCAGCCGTCGTTACAGGTTAAAGCCAGATCAACTGATTTACAGAGACGACTGTTTAAACATGCTATTCACACGTCTCACAGGCTCCTTGGTTGCAGATTTGTAGTACATCAGGACCAGGTGGAAAATAGAAGTAATCAATTTGAACGGTCAAGCTGGGAGAAACATTTCACCACCACGTCACCCCCTGTCTGCTAGCTTTACATGACTTACAAAGAGTTTCCATTGGATCTTTTATTTGGCAGAAGACCAAAATATTTCCCAGCTGGCGAAATTGCATTTTTTGACAGTCATCCATCCCTCTGATTTGTTTTTAGTGTATTTTCACACTTCTTTTTTTTTTTTTTCTTTCTTCCTCTGCGGCCAAACACCTCTGTCAACTTTCTTTTTCTAACCCCCAGCAACCACGGAGCGATCCATATTCTCTGCAGCAGGTGCATATCTATCAAAAACCCTGTAGGACTGACCTCACAGCAGATCCTTAATTTATAAGGGTATGCCATCAACTCCCGCTGGTTGGTTCATCTGATGGATTAACGGCTACACGGTGCTTTGCTTTCTAGCTCTGGCCTATAGAACAGTCTCCAGACAGAAATCTATGCAGGTTTCACGGGGGAGCATTAACATACCTAATTATAGAGTAAGTGCCTCAGTATTTGAATACTAAAATGAAAGTTGTGATAGCTGAGATTAAGTCGATATGTATTTTACCAAATTTAATGCAAGAAACTCAGATTCATAAAATGTGACGCAGTATGTGGTTCCATTAACTGCTCCGTATAATAAGTCCCCATTCTCGGCGGATATCAGCAAAGCAAAGCAAACTTTACTCACCACCTTGAGGCTGCAGCAGTGAAACTTTTAATGTTTGACAAGGACGTCAACATTACTGTCTTCAAACTTCTCTGCCTCTTTAATTTGGTCACAGGATCTGCATTGCCATTGGTATGCAGTTTCTGCTGCATAGCAAAACTCAGTGGTGCTTGTTAAAAACACTTTTCATATCTATGCAAGTGCAATGAATGGTGTCTGACAAGGGCGCTTGTCTGCCAATTGGAGTATTCAAGGAAGCACCTTGCCAAGATGAAAGCCCCGGGTGACGCTGGAGAGTGAGGTGTCGAGGGTGAGAGAGAAATGAAACATCCAGATAGGGAGACGAGAGCAGAGGAGTGGAAGGAAGGACAGACGTAAAAAACAAAACAAAAAAAAAAAAACACGTGAAACAACTATTTTTATTGCATTCACAGAGATTTTACTCAGACAGCGATATGAAATGGACCACCTCGTCATTGTTACTGTTTATCTCTGTGATTGTGTCTACATAATAAATGGCTCAAAGTCGTGCCTGCGTACACTATTTGCATTTGTGAGATAGTGTGTACCAGTTTAGGTGTTTGAGCACGAGATTGAAGCTGTGTCAAGGCTCATTTCCTGTATATGTCATGGATGGTGCCTGTTCTTTTTTTGGCTCTGTTATTTTTTTCCCCTGCTGAACTGTCTTTTTCTTTTTTTTTTTTGTATTATCAAATTCTCCGGGTTAATCTGTCTCTGCTCCAAATTACTGTCTGCATAGAGGAGCAGATGTGATATAGGAATGCCTCTGCCCCCCCCCCCCACATGCATCCTGTTCTCCCTACATCCGTCTAATTCTCTCATCCCCCTCACCCATTTATGACACACACAGACAGGCACACAATGTTTTGCTGTTACCCTCATCCCCTGTCTCATCTCATCTTATCACAGCGAGGCTTTAAGAGACCATCGGCACAGCGGTGGCCAGTAACATGTCACTCAGGATCCCAGCCAAGCCACAGGCGCAACATATACTCACATAACATCTCGAAAACAGCCCATCACCGTCCCCTGGTTCCTCTGCTGCTTGTTCCTGTCTGCTTGTGCTCCTACCTGTCTCTTCTCTGTTATCTCCGCTATCAAAGATAGTCCCCTTTGAATGACAAGTACCCACTGTATATCAGCAGAACTGCTGAGACTTTGGGCGTTCATACTTCAGGCTATTAAGTTTTCTAGTCAAGTTGGAAAGGGATGAAAGAATTTCAAGCAGCTGAAGCAGTGTCGCTGTTCGGTATGGTGTCGTATATAAAAAGACCCCGTTTGGTAAAAGAATGAGCAAATAAAAGTCTAATTAGATGCTTCACATGCCGATTTAGCAGTCGTCTCTGGTGTTCCTTGCTCTTTTCCTCAATATAAATCTGTCTCGACAGACACCTTACTGTGCATCACTCTGTACAGACGCGATGCACCGTAATGTCAGTCATTATGCAGAAATATTTCTATGCAGACATAATCAACCCAAAAGTGTGAGAAATAAACGCTGGAATCAGCACATGCCACCTGTCCAGCAGCATGACAGAACCATGTGTTTGTGAGAGATCGGGGGGAGGGTGGGTGGGGGACAATTTGTCAACCTGATGATCGTCGCTCACAGATCTATGTCTTTCTTTTACGTACAAGCAGAGCTGCGTTAAATGGGAGCATGAAAACATCAAAACTACAGCTTTTCATTAAAGATGTCAGATAAGATACTGTCATCACTACATATTCACCCCGTGGATACGAGCATGTAGTTTAAATGCTGTAAATGCACTGCTGACAGAACGTTTCTTATTATTTCGTATTACGGTCAAATTGCTGCCATGTCCTATATGATCCAGCTCCACTCTCTCCGTTTGAAGGGAATCCACTGAGATTGTGTCTGAATATGGAAATGATCCATATCCGGCAGAAACTCTCAGATATGTATGGATTCTGCAATGTTTCCACTTTTCCAGTTTAGTTTCATTTCCTTTCTCCGTGAACGTTATCAGATTCAGAAACTCTAAACTCCGCAGTGACTTGAGCTCTGTGATGGTAATGCCTATGGGGGTGAAAGGTGGCTCCGGGATTATGTCAGATGAAGGTCACCTCCTCTCAAACAGGCTGGGCTGGGACCAGCTGTACGGAGGAAATACTACAGGAAGATATTGGCTTCTTTATTTTGGTTTGAGGCTCATTTTTAATAAGGTCAGGATTAGGGTGACCAGTGCATTACGACAAGGGCTTAGGATCAGCGCTTAGTCCTGGAGAGTAGGCTACCATTTACCAGCTCAGTGCAACTGTGGTTAACACTGTCTAATTATTAGTGCCATGCCGGCAGATTTTGGGCCTGTCTCTACAGTAATAGCTCATGTCTGCAGCTCTGTGTGTGTGTGTGTGTGTGTGTGTGCATGTTGAGAAGCGGGCACCCGAAGGTGACCACTGGTGTGAGGATTTGTGCGTGTCAGCTGTTATGATTTAATATTTGCCGTGCTGATATCTCCATTCACCATTCCGTTGTACCCTCTCCTCCACCATCCATCTCAAATACAGAGTAGCATGATAATGTTGCTCTGAGGGTGCTTCTCAAAGGATCAGCAGAGATTAGCATTAGCTGGTCCATTTGAACTGGATACACATGCAGCGGCATTAGCATGTTGGCAAACGAGTCTGGGATTGTAGCCATAGTATGAATTTGCATAAAAAAAAGCTAAATATGCACGTGCACAGATCCAAGAAGGGAATAGCAAACTTTAAAACAGCTTTGGTGTCTGGTAAATCAAGAAAGTGAATAAGTAAATAATTCTTAAAGTTATCATATGATTATGTATTTTAATTCAGCTGTATACATGGATTTAATAGCAATCAAAGAAACCCCCCCAAGCCTTTTACTTCTCATTCATAATCGCAGTTGTTTGACCTTTAGCTCTTCAAGGCCGATTTGTGCCAAGACAATTTCTTACCCCTCTTATTTGGATATGAAGTGGCGATACGAGCTGTTAGAAGAATGCCCCCAGGAGCAATACCAATTTTCTAAAACAATTATGTTGACAAATTCTCCAGTGAAAAAAAAGCTGTTATTATTGAAATGTCACACAATCCAAAAATAATGCATCTGCCGAAAAGCCAGAACATACAGCCAGGGTTTCAACTGAAATCCAACGCATCAGAACGAATCCAGCTGCGCTAAGTTCACTTCCCACGTGGGCCATAGACTAACATTTAAAATAACAGAATGCCACAGCAATAAGACTAAGAGTGAACTGTAGCGCACGAGGATGCCAGCTGACAGGGTGATCTATACTTTATGCCATACTCTTTGCAGCACACACGCAGTGCCATGAATCACACATCACGGGATGAAAATTAAGCACATGAATGCACTTTTCACTAATGAGACTTACTGGATCCTCACTGCATGAGAATTTTGATTCACTTAAGCCAGTGGAAGCATTTGACTTGTGGGTCTAGCGGAGAGATGGACTGAGTAATTCAGTGCACTGTGAGACAAACACTAATGAGGAAGATAAAGGAGGAATTGAGTTAACTGTGTTTCCCCATTTCTAATGATAAGAGATGAGGAGAGACAGAGAGGGAGTGCATGGCCATTCTGTATTCTAGAAGAATGCATTTGCTGTATGTCTAACTGTTTTTTTTTTTTTTTTTTTCCGCAACGCACAATGCTTGTTCTGCCCAACTGGAGCAAAGTGAGAGAAAGGCAAATAGCTTTAAGATAGGCGGTGAAATTACCCGTAATTGGAGACCATTTAAAAACATAATAACTTCTTTGTTTCCTCAGCAGGAGGTTCGGGGCTGGGGAAGCTTTTTGATTAGAACTGGAGATGAGTTAGCTATAAAACTACTGAGCCAAACCTTAGCCAGATTCACACTGTGTGTGTGTGTGTGTGCGTGTGTTTAATGTGTCTGCCAAAATGCAAGAATTAATCATTCCAAAGGAGGATTATTAAAGTCCAGTGTAGGTTCGACGCGGACCAGTCGACAGCGTCTCATCGCACAAATTCCCACATGAAGCTGCAGGAACAAGCAAACAGACTTGTAAAATCTCAAAGCATCAATGCTAAACACCAACTTACAAAAAATGCAAATGGAGCATGAAAATATGTATTAAAATCCAGCTGGAAACATGCCACAGCGTCTTTAACAAAGATGCGTATGCGGTAGCAAATTGTCACCGTTCCACTGAGTAGGATAGTGGAAGTAAGCTCAGGGGTGTGTGCCACTTAGGATGGGGGGAATAATGTTGTGTAGCACATAATGGATTTGCAATGGGGCAAACAGAGACAGATGGTGGAGGGGGGCTGTGTGTTTCTGTGTGCTATGTGTTTGCTAGCTTGGACACACACGCGCACACACACACACACACACGTTGTGCACAGCACAATGAGCGCGGAGAAGAAATCCCTAAGGCGCATTATGTATGCTGCCGCTCGCTCACCCAAGCCAAGGGTCTCAGTTCATTTGGTTTTTAACTGTTATAAATTGTCTCACTTGACTCCATCTTCCCTCCCCTCTACAACAGGCCTGGAGCGATCTCTACACAGAGAGCGACCAGACTCCAAACTCAGAACCAATACAGGATTTTAGATTCAGAAACAGGATCCATACTGGTAGAAAGAAGAGTCACAGAGTGCAGGGTTTAAGGCTCATGGTTGTTTTCTATGAGTTTATGCATGTGTGTGTGTGTGTTAACAAGGGCATGGGTGTGAAACCTTTTCACTTGGATGAAATTTCACCCCCTCACTTCTCAAAACTAATTAGTTAATTGCAGGTTTTAAATATATCTCTGGTTTCACGCAGAGATATATTTCACGCTGGTTTCTGCGCATACACAGCCTCACAAGCGTCCTCCATTTGCTCCATCTAAAGCTCCATTGTTCTGCACATTTACCACTCGGCTGAAAATATAGGAGCTGAAACAACACGGCGGTAAGAACCACTTTGATTTATGGTGTACAACAAGCACAATGGAAGGACCGGGTTCAATTTGAGTATAGGACAAACATCAATGGCTTCTAACAGCATAATTTTCCTACATTAGATGGGTACAGAAATGGTTCTCATGCAGAAGAGTGTCTAATAGCTTTCAAACACCGAATTAAGATGTGGAGGGACCCTCGAGCTGATGATTAGACAAGGGACTGGAAAGTGACTTCTGGCGATAATATGAATACAAAAACATACACATACACACTCAAGTGCACACGCGCGCACACACACAAACACGGGCACACACAGAAAGTCAATTAACATGAACATGTGTCTTTAGGGAATTATATTTCAATTAGCTTTAGCTACTTCTAGGCTTCCTTTGAGACCACGATGCTAAAACAAGTGCATAGCTGTGTATTTGCGGATGCAGTAAATCCTTCTTTTTAATTAGTATCATGACATAACTCCATATTGTTATTGTATAAGTACAAGTTAAGCAATTAAGCACTAAATCAGTGTTTCGCATGATATTAGAGAAGCGTGACACTATAATGCAGCTTACACATGGAACGACTTTGCAGATATTACTAACACGGCAGCGTTTGAAGCTGATTTAAAACCAAAATATTGCAGTGAGAGATGAGCACATATAAGTGTCCATTAGATATGTGTAATAGCCTTCAGGAGGAAATGAGCACCATCATTAAAGAGGGACGCAACTCATCATAGGGATTACTTTATAGAAATGCAGCAGTGATTTGGAAATATATGAATATTGACTGGGGGAGGACCTCTGGGATTTTCTGTGGATGGTGGTTAATTTCCTCTTCGTGAACCGACTGGACTTTCCCTTTAGAGAACTTTGTCTATATAGACCATCATGGTGCAGAGAAAAGAAGATTTCTTGTTATGTTTCTATCCCCACCCCAAATCGTAGGGCCCGGAGATAGCACTTGTATCTTTTTCTCTCTTCCCAATTCTGTTTTTGCTCTACCTCCGATCTTTTTCGGCGTATTCCCTGGGAATTTAGTCTTCCTGTCAACCCTGATTTGACTGAAAAAATATGCCTGTGCATGTAGACAGAGGAAGTTATCGCCGAATCTGGGTCATAAAAACAGCAGAAATAAAGTTTTAAGAGAAATGCCACAATTCCTGAGCTTCATCCATGTTTAGTCCAGCGCATGCCCCTTGAAAACAGCACGTTTGTCTGCGGTGTTTCGCTTGATATGTGCGTCTGCGTGTGTGTTTTTGTCTGTGTGTGTGTATGGGCTTACTTTGCTTTGACTGGATTCATTTTCATTTTTTTTGTCCCCAAACAATATCAGAGATGGGGCAGGAGAGCTGAGGGAGTAGGCAGTCACGGCTGTCCATATCTTTATCGCTGGTGAAGAAAATGATTACTGTAACATGTAGTAGCACGTCTCCAGACTCCGGTCCTCGGGGAAATGTATGAAAAGGAGCTGTCAGATGAAAGGGCACATAACTGAAAAAGAACATTATCTTGGCTAAGAGTTGTTAAGAGGGCGGACGATACATGAACTTGCAGAGCACAACAGATCAACTGAAACGCATGTTAAATCACTTCATTTGTTTGCTTATTTGCATGTGTGTGTGTGTGTGTGTGTGTGTGAGAGAGAGAGAGGGGGGCAGAAAATAACGTCATTATCTCGGGCTTTCTTTAATTTCTCATTCCCCTCAGTCTGAATCTTCTTTTTAGCTCTTCTTGGTTTGAGTGAAAGATCACGACACCCTCCGCACAGAGAGTTTTAATCCAAAAAGGTGATTGTGTTTGTGTCTCTTTATTCCAGAGTATTTGAGATTAGTGACACATGGCTTGTCAAAGACTGGAGCCTCAGATTAGCCACTCGCTAATCCTTTTCAATTCAACGCCAATACAGACATCACAGTATGCGTGCATGCGTACAAACGGGGCCGGCGTACTCACACCCAATAACACAGTGTGTGTCTTTCCAAATATACGTTCTGGATAGATTATATCTGATCGCTCAAGTTTGACTCTGACAAAAGACAGCAAAGAAGTTTGCTCTGTCAATCACAAGATAAGAAGTTTCTCCATGAGAATGATGCATCATATCAAATCAATACTACAGGGCAAGCTGCGCATTTACAAAAATCCTTTTCAAAGTTCTCTGCATCTGAGCGTTTGACGGGATGTTCTTGAACTTCCAGTTTAATATTACATAAGTCTCACATCGATAAATGCACATTAGTCATGCTCTCGCTTGTACACATAAATAGCTACATGCTCACTTTAAAGAAAAGCCCCATCAGCTGATATGTGAGCTGAGCTTGCACACTTCTTGCACCTACTGGGAGGTCTATTTAGGGTGCAAACTCTCTCTCTGCTGCCGCCGCCGCTGTTGCAGCCGAATCCACCTGTGGGCTCGTATTCTCACTGTTCACCATGGGAGACTGCATTTGATCTCTCCCTTCTCTCACTCTGGGCCGGGCTTTGAGTTACACCACGCCTAAGAAATACGAGACACGGCCCTTGATGCCAAAATAAAAATCCATCACCACAAAAAAAAAAAGTTTTGTTTGTGGATTAGAAACGTGGTTGACATTTTCTGTATTTGGAGCCAGGAAACCATTGGCATCACCAGCATGTGATTCCATTAGATAATACCTATCACTTTGGCTAAAATACTATGCTACTTATTAGAATTGAACTATCCTATGAATGTGACATGCTCTTGAATTTAAGCCTGACAACATAATTACAGATGTTTTTTTGATTTGTATGCTTGAAATGAGCAATGATTAACACAGCCACCCATGATGGTGCGTCATTGCCGCCCCACAGCCAATTACTCTGGAGTATTTATTCTATGTTCGTGAGATTCTTGCCAGAATCAGCGAAGCCCTACAGTACACTGCAGCTGACATCCTGTGAGGCCATATTTCCAGTCCTCATATCAGTGTGCTCAGACAATACAGGCAGGCTGAATGCTGCCTCTCACTGAATCTGTAGCTTCGGGGCATATTTAGCAGCAATTTAATCATAGGGCTCAGATGTGGCAGATGTTTTCTGAGGTTATATATGTGACAATGACAAGTAGGTTTAATGTGTAATATCAGACTACTGATGCGAATGAGTTCATTTTTCATATTGACGCTACAGTAAAACAATGCTGTCTGATCTGGCTGGCATTGCAGCGTCCTGCATCCTATTTTTATATATAATTTAGCAGATTTCCACAGCGCGGTTTGGGAGCTGAGCGCTCTGAACTTTGGAGGACATTAGCACACGGCTTCCAGCTTTCCAAATCATCCACGGTGTCTTGTTCGGTTCTGTTTTTCCACCTGTGAATCCTGAGTGTGCGCATTAAGCTCAACGAGATCTGGTCTCCTGCTTTCGCCTCATTTTACCCGTATGTCT
The DNA here is from genome assembly GCA_023373845.1 of Nibea coibor. Lineage (NCBI taxonomy): Eukaryota > Metazoa > Chordata > Actinopteri > Sciaenidae > Nibea > Nibea coibor. The sequence goes on along the minus strand of CM041733.1, from coordinate 3,861,452 downwards.
AAACACGCCGTAAGAGCGGATGGATTTAACTTGCCATAAGTGTACCTTCTTTAAGAAAAACCTGCCTCACAAGTTTGCTGATATGAAGAGTTGGAACAGGTGGCAGTTTCACTGCAAGTGCTTTTGGAGCAGCTCTGGAGAGACACATTTCTGCTCTGCCATGAAGAACGTGTAAGCTCTGAATCCTACCACGCTCCCCTCCAGCCTCCTCCTCCTTTCTGTTTTAACTTTTTTAACACCTGGACTAACAAAAGACTGGCTTTGATCATGGGAAATCCCTTGGCAGAGCAGCAATGAATCCACAGTGGAGCTCCGTGTGTGTGTCTGTGTGTGTCTGTGTGATGCACATTGAGCCAGTTCTGCTCTGCTGAGGATTCTCAGCATTGAAGTTTCATGGCATCGGTATAAGGTACAGAGCACCTCACATGTTCTACCCGACAAAGCATGGCTGTGAAAATGAACACACTCGCAAACACACACAAGGGGGGGGGGGGGGGGGGGGGGGGGGGGGGGGGGTCCAAGTGAGCAAGAAAGAGAGAACATCTTGTTTCTCCCGTGTAATCAGTGGCTCTGCAAACACACACACAAGGCCGCTTGTTATCAGAAGCTTTCCCACGCCGCTGTGGTACAAAGCCCCACGCCAGGATGGGAGGATGAAGCGAGGGAGGGATGGACGGAAGTACAGAGGGATGGAGGGTCAGCCTTCAGCGGCTTAGACTCACTGCGGGGATAAACACATCTCTCGCGGGGGTTTGTATTTAGGCTAGCAAGATCAGAGTTCAAAACAGACAGACTAGCAGGCAGGGGTTAGGGCCACAGAGTGACAGGAACCAGACAGAGCAGCGGAGATAAACAGGCATCCAGCAAACAACAACCAGCGCACGTATCGCAAGCTTTAGCAGAGGAGATTGCACATTCCTCCTCCACACCTCTCCTCCCACATTACTCTTACATCAACTCCTCTATTCTAGAACATCTTCCTCTTTCTCTGCCACTCTCTGCCTCTATCTCCCTTCGCCCGCTGCTCAGCCCCGAGCTCTTACGTAAGAGGCCCATTTGCATAACAGGCTGTTTTCTCTGGCTCCGGCACGGGCACATGAGACACACTAGATAATATGTTAACAACTCGGGCTGTTGGTAAGCAACAACCTCCATCACAAACGCCGCACATTCACACTATACGGCGCGCAGGTCTAGTTAGTAACGGAGATTCAGTGTCTCTGGACGTCTTGATGCCAGCTGGCAGTGCGCCAGAAATAGCTGTCATTTACAGAGCGCGTGGATATGGCTTCAGCTAGATAGACTTCATTCAGGAGGGGGCTGACCTGCCTGCTGTGTGGAACCTATACAATAATAGGTCTTGCACCGAGAGATGACTGTTCAAATCAAGCAGCCTAGTATTATCCTCTTCAGGGTTAGGGAGAGGGATGAAGAGCGAGAAAGAGACTGATGTGTGTGCGCGCGTGCTTGTGTGTGTGTGTGTCTGTGCCCATGAGTGTGTGCGTGTGTTATGTGTTGTTGCCTGATGCACACTCTCCTGCTACCTGCATGGTTATGTCTTTGCTTATAGCCCAAACATCAGCTATACAAACAGGGAACACACTTGCAAGAACACATGCAAATACACACACACACACTCATAAGTGAGTGTTGCCGCCCTTAGAAAAATAAAGAGAGAAAATGAAGAAAGGCTAGGGAACGTCAATAAATGCTGCAGTGTGAGCTGTCAGATATACCCTAAGATGCCTCATTACATGCCAATTCATTAAGTCAAGAATGGCCTTAATCATGTTTGGTCATAAAGGAAGGACTGCTCTTCCTCGCTCATACGCACACACACTCACACACACTTCAAAGAGACAGCAACAAATGATCAAGGGAGTCAAGCACAAATGATCTCTCATTTGGGATTTCTCATTTACTCGTGTGGAAAACAGCAGTTAAAGTCAAAGCTTTCATGTTAATAAGTGCGTTATCCAATGCCTTCAATACATCTTGATGTGGGTGGGGGGGTAAAGTGGACTTTATATCACAAAACTGAAGCTCAGTGTGGCATATGCGGCCCTGCTGTTAGACTGACAGTTGTTTCGGAGTAAATCCATCACCCTCCCGCCACTGTTACACAGCATGAGTGTTCCAGTCCAGAAAATCAAGAAGTGTTCCTTCTTTAACTTCTCACATAAACGGGGGATTTTGTTACTTTTCCTTGGGTGCCATCCAGGACTTCTTTTTTTTTCCTTTTCTTTTTTTTTCCCACTGTGCTGTATTTAAGTGTAAAGAAGAAATGGCCACATGAAATACCACTGGGTTGTGCTCATGAGACTTCAGATTTTTTAAAAGTGAAACTAGTTTGAAGGGGGGGAAAAAATTCTACACAGCTAAAAAGTAGCAGTCTGCTGAAGTAGCATGCTGGAAATAACATGACCTGATATGGACACGGACTCCAACTTAAGGTATAAAAGAATCATTCTTGAATTTACTGACCATAACCATCGAGCAATACTGGCCAAATCCTCTCCTCTGCTGTTATTATTTAAGACATCAGGCGACTGAAGCGTAAAACAAACCTAAAAAGTCAAACACAAGCTCCACTCTAATTCCAAATTCGTCCCGTCACTGTTATGTATCTCATCTAATTCTACTTGAATGCGTTCCTAGAAATGAAGCTGTCACTGTCAGTCTAGCAAACAAGCAGGCGGAGTTCCCTGTGACCTTGACCCCCAATGTCACCTTACTCGCGTGTTTACAGTCTCCACCGTGCGTAAACACCACCGCGAGCTGTGTGCCGCGCTGCCATCACAGACAGTCTCCACATCAGGATCATATTCACGTTCAGAAGAGACCAGCCATCGCCAAAATTGATTTCCATTTACTTAAGTAAGGTAAGCACAGGAATCACTCAGAAACAGTGTCGTGAATATCGGCTGTGAGGCGTAATCTCAGAGGCAGACCGGCCTTAATGTCATCATCATATCGATGTGATATTAAGGAAAATAAACTTTCACGGAGAAGCCTGACATTCCAATCAGGCCTGTTCATGCAACACGACTGAGATAATTGGTATTAGCCTTCTTTGAAACCTCGTCAATGCGCACACGTCCCGCCACACCTGTGCATAAGGAACTCATAAATCAAACTCGTAACAAGGAGACAATCCAAATGTTCTGGAATCGAAACGCTCCGCGTGTCAGCGAGCTGCTGAAGCTGCTGGAATCAGCAGCATCAAACAGATCGGTGCGTAAAGCGCTGCCAGTGTCCCCGTGACTCATCCAAGTGCTGCAAGTCAAAAACAACCGCGGGGTTGGTGTCTTCATGGTGAGGTGTGTCTCCCTCAAGGGCTCATTTTATGTTTGTTTGTTTGTTTGTTTGCTTCATTGGTGCTCACTCACAGAACATAGCGCGAGATCCTGAGCAGACAATTATGAAAATAGGATTTCCTTTATTTCCGCACATTAACATCCACAGAGATCCCCATCTCTCTCTCTCTCTCTCTCTCTCTCTCTCTCTCTCTCTCTCACCCTTGCTGTCTCACATCACATCACGCACCTTTGCATGCGCATTCAGCACACGTACACACACGTACACACATGTACATGAGAATGATGTGAGAGGGGAAAGGGGGAGGGGGGTGGTGGTGGTAGGGGGGTGAGAGCTCCGCATCTTTCTGCCCGGACCCGCGTGTGAGCGACTGAGAGCTGCCACTTCACCCCTGCTACTGGCCTGTAATATGCGCGCGTAAACTCCCACACGCACGCGCGCACACACACACACACGCCAAACATACAACAACATACACGCGCAGGCTCACCTTTAAGAAGAATCCCATAAATAGTGTAGAGGGTGAAAATCAAATGCTTCTTGAGATGCATCCTGTCCTCCTCTCTTTCTTGCTCTTTGCCTTCCGTGCACTAACTTCTCCTCACCGTCTCTCCCCACTGGACCTTGACCGGACGGCTTTGTCAAGCTATCCAGGTGGACTTGAGAGTGCGTCTTTTGTGCGTCTCTGGAAAAAGGGGGGGTTAACACAGCGGAATTCGCGACTCCGCAGACTCTGCTTTTAAAAACGGAAATGTCCCTCAAAATAAAAAAAATAAAAAAACAACACTCTGGATATTTTCAGAGATGCACCGGCGGGTGAGGTACGGGCTCAGCTGACGGGACTTCACTGCACAACAGCAGCAAACCTCAGGGAGTCAGAACAGTCGTCCTCCGGTAACAGAGTAGATGCTGCCGCCGCTGCTGTACTACTGTCTGCCCTGGTCCTGGTCTGCTGTGGCGCACAATCCACAGCGCAAGGAACACGAGTGGATTGTTTGAGTCCCGCCCACAACGGCTTTGAAGGACGTGAAAGGTGAGCCAATCACGAAGAGCCGGGGGGCCAAGCGAAGAGACACACTTCAAAAAATATCAGTCCGGCTAGTTTTAACACCCACTGTGAGTTAAAATACTAGTTAGAGCCTTAACAGAAAAAAAGAGCATTGAGACGAGTTCATGTCCCTTTTCCATTGAAAGCGTCTCCAGTATGATGACACAAATATATGGAACATTCCTAAGGTGAAGTGTTTGGGGGAAAAATATGATTCACACGAAGCTATCTTGTTTTTTTCACTATATTTGCTTGCACAATAAAGATAAAGCAATGCATAAAGACACACACACAGACTGCACCTACATATAAATGTAAATATATAAATACATGCAGCAATGAAAAGGAGTGTACACATCTCTCTCCTGAAAACTCACAGCAAAATACATAAATGACATTCAGTGGACATAACAGAGTTGGAATGAACCAGAAATGTCTGCAGCACAGACGAGCAGGTCATGTGGAAGCCTGCTGTCACTCATCTCAGTCAGCCACGGCATCTCTTTGTGTGTTCCTTGATGTCACTGCATGAACATATGGCGTGAAATGAATTGCTTCCATCATGTCGCTTTTGTCTCAGAGGGATTGTATTATTGTCATCCAGATCACGGCACAAGCTGACACAGTCACTTTTTGCAGCGTACGCATAGAATGCGCTCAGAATTCAAAACAGAGAAAGAGCATGCAAACGTGATTCTGGGGTGTGAGCATCTACCTCCACACAATCTGAGTGACTTCTGTGTTTCACTGCTTGTCGCTCTGTTGATAGTGACTATCCAGGTTAGGGGGCTGTGAAGTATTAAGGTTGACAACTGTTAGAGCGTTGAAGATTGTCTCGCAGAGGAACAATCAGAGGGGTGGAGAGGTGAGGTTGGGATGCGATGGGACAAGGTGCCGGGGACAGGGGGTGGAGGCGGTCTGCAGTCCTTTCATAAAAAAAAAAAAAAAAAAAAACAAAAAAAAAAAACAAATATATAAATAAAAAAGCTGCTGAGACGGAAATAGAGAGAGAAAGAGTGGGTTTCACATGTCAGGGGTTTGTGAGACAGCCGGGTAGACAGAAAAGTGTATTCTGTCTGCAGCTGTTCAGGAACTGAAAGGTGGACAGAGGAACAGGATTTGTTACATAGATGACAGTGTTTCAGTGTCTGGCAACAAACACAGAAATGAATTAGGATTGCTTTCTTAAAAAAAAAAACACTCTTATACATGGAAATAATTTGTTCCATGCAGCTACAAGCTGCTTTTATGATGGTACATGAACGTAAGTGGAAGATAGTTCTAATTAGCCAGTAAGATTTGACTTGACAACACTTTGTGCATATTACCACTTGGCTTTGTGGTCTGTTTCAAACCATCAAAAAGAATAGAGTAGAATGGAGGAGCCCACAGACTGCTTTGAACTATGTAATTACTGTACGTATAAATGAATGTCAGGCATCATAAGACTAATCTCAGGAGGGACATCAGCAACTCTGCAATCAGGGGAGCTATGAATTAATAAGGTGTTGATAGTAAAGAAAGTGTTGCTGAAAAGCAAACTCAGTTATAGATCTATGAAATGTATAATGTAATAAAATGTATTTGGCAGTCACACACTTTATCACAGTATGGATAATCTTTAAGCTCTGTGTCTTGTAGCAAAGACAGGGGTATCTCTGCTAGTCTTTAGCTTGATTATAAAAACATCCTATGCATTATTTATAAAATTATCTTTGCTTATTTGAAGTTGCCTACCTATGCTAATAACAGCCCAAAGTCATTTCAATCACACCACTGAAGCTGCTTAGCAGGAATTTTCCTCCACTGGCTAACACATAGAAAACATACGCTGCTATCATTTTCTCTCTACTTTTATTCAGTGCATTTAAAGAAATGTTGAGTATTGTTTCTATTGTAAATTAACTGATTTTAAGACATGTTGATACTGATTAGTGATCAGGTGAATGGTGTCTGTTATTCACATGTCTGTTCTTGTTCTATAAAACTGTAGGCTCCAGGTCGGGAGAAGTATGTAACGCTAACGTAACTAAGTCACACACCACCAACTATTTGGCTGATTTTGGTGAAACTGGATCATATTTTATGATATGATATAAGAGGAGGTTTTCAGACCGGACTTGCTGGGGACCACTGACAAAGAGTAGAACTGGTGTCGTGCCAGAACTGGAGCTGGGCAAGTGGGCAATGTAACGGGGCTCAGCAGCCTCTGTAGACATAATGACAAAGAAGAAGAGCCCAAAGAGGATGTTGATGGGGGAAGCTATGAAGAGAAAAGGAGAGAGTGAGCAAGCAAGATGCCACAAGTGTAAATCTGGCACTGACTTTTAGTGGTTGGTGAGAGCTTGGTGAAATAAAAGGCTGAAAGACAGACCTGCCTCTGTAATATTAGCTGGCTGCTATGTATTGTGTTGTTGACCTTGCTTGATGTTTGGCTGTTTGCTAGATTCTTATCATAAGGAATATAATCATAACAAATATAGGTGCACAGTTGTCCATAGCACAGTGGGATTACATGACATGGTGTAAAGTTCAGATTTAGGACCATTTTTTTTTATTCAGCATTACTCATAACGTGCCTTGACCAGTCATTTCCTTCTTCTGCAGGCAGGTAGACAGATCCTGTTTTGTCCTCTCACATAAATACACCGTCCTATACATCTACACACACACGTTTTGGTCTCCCTGGCTTTCTGTAAAAGATTTTAATCTGTTTGTGGAAGTTGTTCTATAAATAAACTTGACTTGTCCTGCTGATCTCATTTTGGGTCAATCCACTTTAAGAGGGGGTGCTGCACACCTTGTAATGGCTCATTTCACACTCTCAAAATTGGTGTGCGCCATCACTAGAGGCAAAGCAAGGAACCACGGGGTCTTCTCTAAAACGCATTTGGATCCAGGAGAGGGACCAGTCAGGGAACTGATAGAAAAGGCACATTCAAGTTTTCCGCCTCACCTGGGATTGTCCTGGTGCTCCAGATGGCAGATAGACCAATCTGTCTCTCTCCCCTCTGTCTCTCTGTCACACACACATGTACACACACACACACACACACACACACACACACACACACACACACACACACAGCCACTAATGCACAGCCTCCTCTCAGAGTTTCAAGTAACCACCACCTGCTCCTGGCTGAGACCATTGTTCACTGGTCCACCTAATGTAGGCTGACACATGTTGCCAAGCTGAGGGCTGAGCACTTTGGCTTGGATGGAACAAGGCGGGGCAAAACATAAATCACCGCACCTTTTATATTGAAATTTTGTTTCATCCATGTCTGGATGTGTGCATGTGCGTTCAAATGAATTACTTACTTTGTCAGTTATGTACAAAGCCATTCAATAACAAAGGTGAAACAGATAAATGATAATTCATTTTGAAAGGAAATGACAATCAAAGGAGGGACCTTTAATGCTTTTATAAAAACATAATATTTGCATCAGAAAAGGAGAATCGCGTTATTTCCGTGCACTGAGGAAGGAATTCTGCAAACACACTGACACAAAAAAAAGAGTGTGTCCGGCACATCCGTTTATAAGACACGTTCAGATTCTGCTGCCTGAAATTAAAAGATGAATGAATTTACAGATTAGCCGTGAAATCAGAGACAGGTTTTAATCACATAAACCCGCCTCAGTAAAAGATGTAGTACAATATGGAAATGCAACTGCAGAAAAAAAAAACTGTTTTGAATATTACACATTATGTCTCCTTCACACTTTTCTTGGACTCATGACATCTGCTAATAACATACAGTTTAGAAGTTTGTGGTGTGACATCTGGAAGTGTGTGGGTGTTGTTGCCAGGATTTCGGGGGTTTGGAGCGCTCTCTTTTCTGCAGCACTCTCCTGCCATCCATTTTTTATTTTCCTGTTGCTGCCGTCTTCTTCTTCTTCTTCGAGCAAAAAGAATCACTCACTGGAACAGCCAAAGCATGCAATGAAAACTGATTTCAAATCACAACTATTTACGTACTGCCATAACGCATCACATTATGTGTGGTGACATTGATTTGAGATCAGTTATCCACATATGTGCAGCACACATACCTTGTAGTCACTGTGCATGCCCAAACTGGAAACTCAGAAACATTCAGTCCAGACAGGGAAGGAAAAAACGCACATTGATAAGTTGCGCTCCTGCACAGATGGCAAACTGTGAGGAAGGAAATGGTATGTAGCCAATACAATGCACCAGTAACTGAAAAGGCGTCACAGCTCAGTAGCTATGACCCAGAATGGATGTATAACTTCAGTATGACACAGGCGGTTTCTCTTGCAGACACCTGAGTGTTTTTCTCCCACTGTGTCTGCAGTATAAATGACCTTTCCCTCAGAATTTGGCAACCATGAAGTGCCACAGAGACCAGAGCCATTGCAGGCTGCCACACCACAAGGGGAGACTTTCCGCCAAATGCAACCAGATCCAAAGCTCAGCAGCAGTGCTGAGATTAGAGTGGCACACCAATTGTTTCAGTTCCACTCACTCGGAAAGTGTTCCTAGACCAAACTCTGAATACAAAGACAGTGGGGACTGCCCTCTTGTTAATGAGAATGGCAGCATTCCACATTCTTTCAGAGGTGTAAAAGACTGGGTAGATGCACTTTCTGGGTAACATTCATTCTCACACTTGGACTAGTATGTATGTCCCTCTACTTTTCGAGTATAAGCATTTTGTGATTTGTAGCAGATACCAGTCGTAGAGACAGGATATCAAAAATTGGTTGGTTGTGTTGCTTGGTAACTAAGGTCAAGTTCATATCCGGCCTTATTCAGGAACAGAAAATTTACTGTTAGTGGCTACAAAGCTGTGTGCTATTTGGCTGCAGGCTTTAAAAGAGCATAGTGGTGTTTTTGTGAATACTTTACCTTGTGTGTGCATTGACTCAATTTGTCCTTTCTGAAAAATATGTGGTTGTTTTTAAGTATAGCTCTAATACGGCAGGCCTTTCAGACCATAATTCTCATTCACTCACACATACAGAATCATAATCATACATACAGTACTCCACTAAACTCTCCCACGCACACTCCTCCACCCTCTTCCCCTATACGCTCTCATACTTGACATCACTCATGCACTACTCTTCCAATCTAAAACACACAACAACCATGACTCGTATGATAATCTGCAACGAAGCTCTGCGAGGATGACAGAGTATGTCATTTAAAATAGGGGCAAGTCAAACATAAAATGATTTAAATCAAAGAAAATAATTGAAAGTTTGACTGAAATTGATGTAAATTCCAAATAATTTTAATTTAATTTTAATTTACTGGATACAGTGTCCCGACCAAAGCTGCTCACTTGATGCGTATGTTCTCTCCAGGAAGAATATCTTTTAATACACATTCCAGTTTTACACAGCATTGCAGAAATGGTATATAATAGGCATTTTCATGAGTGTATCATAGCCTGAAAGTGAGACACCATGGGTCCTCTTCCAGAGTCTGCCATGTTGAACCGTCATATTTCTACAGTAGTCCAGAATGGACAACCTAAATACTGTTTCTAGACAGGGACTTTCACAATTTATGCACATTTCTCAGCCACTGCAGTTTCTGGAGTGACAATCAAGAACCATAGAACTAAATCCTACACGTTTGATTTTTATAGCAGCTTCTATCCTAATGTTAAAAAGAGTTTCTGGGTCAAAGCATGTCATGACCAGGTGGCAACCTCCAGAACTGGGAAATGAAGCCAATAGACAAGTGCTAAAAACTGTAATTCCTCAAGCGGCCACTTGAGACAGACTGCAGAAGTGAGTCAACCTCCGTAAGCGCCTGTATTAAAATGTCTATCTTCAGGGGCGGCACTTGGCTCAGTCGGTAGAGTGGTCGCCCCATATGCGACAGCTCGCTGTGGCTGGCCCAGGTCGGAGTCCCGACCTGTGGCCCTTTCCAACATGTCATTCCCCATCTCTCTCTCCCCACATTTCCTGTCACTCTTCAGCTGTCTCTATCAATAAAGCTTGGAAAGGCCAAAAAATAATCTAAAAAAATGTCCATCTTCACAGCAGAAACAAACATGTTTACAGCCCGGTACAGACAACAGGTTTGGTCTCTCTATAAAGTTGTGCATAGTTAACAGTGTGACCGCTTTGATTGACAGGTAGGTGTGGTTACAGATAGCTGATTAGAGCACACAGCCATGTCTCTGCTGATATTTAGATTAGCAGTACATGTCACTGATGACTGATGTCACTCATGTCCGTTCTTTATACTGTCATTGGTCATGACCTGTAATTGTGGCCAGAACACAAAAATCACCACACATGCACCACCGTGCTGTTCTCTTCCCATCTGGCTTAATTTAAATGCAGTGTGTACCCAAACACAGCCAGAGTGGGTACATACTTTCTGAAAGATTGCTGCAAACCAATCAGCAGCTGAGGATTTAACGCGTTTTCCTGTCCTATGAAACAGCTTTCCTTTGATTAAACATTCATTCTTCCACCCTCTCCTATTCTCACTCACATGCATTATTATGATCTGTCACGTTCACGTATCGTTGTTTCTCACGATTGCTACTATTCTCCCTCATATGTACTCATCATTTTTCTCATACATTTTCAATGACACACACACCTACACACACACACAATTATTCGTTCTTATACACAACATCTTATACACTACTGTTCTGTCTCGCATAAAACTCTACACTCCTGTTGTGAAAAAAGGGTTTTGTTTGGCATTTCAAGTAAATTCCAACTGGAAAAACATTTTAAATATAATAATAGAATTTTGTATTTGTTTTATTGTATCATTTAACCTTTATTTATAGAGATAAATCTCAGCCAAGGGCTCTCATTCTCAAGAGAGATCTGAATATTATTCTTTGTTCTTAATTGTTTCCTCACAATAAGGACTGCACTGAATAACTACTGAATAATGGCATGCTATTTGTAGATCTTGCTGAAGTATAACCTGTTTGAGAGATAGAAGGCAGCGTGTGTGTGTGTGTTTATGTGTGCTGGCATCAATTTGATTGGTAAATTTGAACTTCAAAAGGTCAGAATCCTCTTCCTGTATGTTTTGCTGCCTGTGAAATGTCACATTATGTCTTGCGGGTAGTTCAACATAACTTGTGTGTCACGGTAATTTCCAGCACAGTCTTTGTTTTCTGTTTTTTTTTTCCACACCAAAATTAGCATCTTCCAACTGCACTGCAGAAAGGTGTGAGTGATGAAGTGTGACGTGTGTTGACCAAGTTGCTGTATGTGATAACAAATGCAAACATATCTTACATAGATGCGTAAAATATTACCAAGCTGTCCAGAGCTTTAACAAAAGACGAGAGGCTGATTCACCGCTCATTTTATTACGAAACATCTAAACCTTTCACAACATTTTGTTCCTTTCCTATGAGCAAAGAGAAAAGAAATAGAATTATATTTGTTTATGCAGAATGAGCAATGGGGGGCAAGTCTGACATGTCCATTAGACAATACTCTCGCCTGCGTTCCTGCCTTTGTTCCTGCCTCTGTCTGTGTTTTTACACGTTATTTTTCTGCCTGCCGGTAAGTCCGTCAATGTGCTTGGGCACAATACATCATTTGATTCAGTCAGATCCAGCACTGGTCTGGAGGGAAGTAGCCAGAGTTGAATACACCAACTGCTTCCTGGCAGCCAGGGATGCATTATTAGCCAGTCCATTTAAGTTACATTTCCGTGTTTGATTGCCATATTCAGCAAAGCCGTGCCAGTGATGCCAAATCAGTGGGAGTAAAGCTAAGATCAAGTGCTAAAAAGAGGCTCCTGATGCTTCAATTTTCCAACCACACTATGTGATGATGGCAGAAAAAACTGATTAAGGCGACTGAAAGAGGAAATTCTGAAGGTAATATGAATAGTTATAGTATTTATATGAAATCAATGAATAGAAATGGTTCTTTGGTGCATTATCTATGGAGAAAAGAAAAGAAGACAGTTTACCCAGACGTGTGCAGAATTCCATTAAAAAAATAATGTATATAATAGAAAAAAAACGATTTCCACCACTCAGTGCTGGCAAACACAGAGCAGGATTGCTACTAAGGCCACATTAAGACATGTTTACATTTGTAATATGTATACATTTGAATATCAAAGAATATTTATATAGTAATTATAATTATTAACATTGGAAAATCCAGCTCTTTGAGGCCTGCATGTGTTTTTACATTGGATAGCAGCAGCACACACACATACACACACACAGACACACGCACACACACAGTAATATGCTCCATCATTTGTCATTTATTTGTAATATGAGTGTGACTGTCCACAGCTGAGGTATCTAGTTGAGCCAGAGACCTTTCAGCCATCCAGAACCACACAAATACCATGTGCACACAAACATGCACGCAAGTACTAAACACACATGGACATACAAAGAGCCCAAGTGTAGACAGAAACCCGGCAGACCAGAACTTGCACAGATTCTGGGATGATTCAGTGGAGAGAGGTTGGCCCTGAGCACACGCAAACATACACATGCACAGTCTCCTCGCTCACTCACCGGCTCTAGCCTCTAGGTAAGGGAAGGCTCACGAAATTGAGTTCACGGTGGTCGCTTAGCAATGTTGAGCAGAGGGTGTGCTATCAGGCCAAATTGTTCCGGTTCCTCTTGGCTCCCCTCAATTCCGTTTGAGTGTTCAGGGGTGGAACGACGGCACGGTGATCTGGCGGCACTGACATTTAGGAAGGAGGAAGGGGAAAATAAAAGGCAGAAAGTACGAATTTATCAGCTCCTCGCATAAAAGAAGCTGTAACACGGACAAAGGGAAATATAGCAGGACTTTCTTATTGAATTGGAATTTGTTTTATTTCGCAAGAACACTTTCCATGTTTTGTCCCAATCATCATAAAAATACATGCTTCATTTGGACAGCACTTTTCTTAACAAAGTTACAAAGTGCTTTACTTTTTTAAAAAATAACAGTAAAACAGAGAAACAGTGGAAAGTTTATGAAAAAGCATTTTGTCATATGTTATGATGTGTCTCCAGAATAACAATTTCAAACCCAACCTGGCCACATGTGGATGCACACTCGCATACAAATCCTCACACAGTTTTCAAAGCCCAGGGGTGTATGTAACTAATTAGCAGATACCACTTTCCAAAGCACACTCTCAGCACTTTTCTGCCATTTTCTTGTTTTAATTCATTTGATCTCACGGCTAGAGAGGTAAGTGTAGGGAAATGGGTAATTTGGCACCTCGTCTGTTCCTACTCCATCTCATAATAACGGACAAAAAAAATAGAGGTGCAAGTTGATTTTTCAGCTTGTGGGTGCAAAGCTGGTTGTATGATCTGCTAAATTCTTGGCTGCAGTCTTGTCTAAATTACCTCTCGCACTCAAATGTCACCTTCATATACTCTGCCAAAAGGAGGTTCTATGTGAAGAGCAATTCAATTTGTAGCTTATACAGATACACAGATGTGTGTGTGTGTGTGTTTTTATTACTGCTCTAGGCTGTGAGAAAACTTGGCTACAACTGATCCAGATGTTTCACTCCACTTGTACCTGGCTGCATCTCTTGACTTGAGTGTTCTTACCATGCAGCCATATGGTAGAAAATAGACAACCTTCATATTACTATTGTACATTTATTGACAACTCTTAAAAGTCTTATTATACAGCTGTTTTCTGATGGTCTTAAATGCTCCACAGTCACCACAATAGAGATCAACTGAATCATCAAATCTGAAGGAGAACAACACTCAAACACAACAGATCCTAACAAACAACAGAGACAACAAAGACAGTTCATCTTCTGACACCCTGGCAGCTAAATTAAGTTGTTAACCAGTGGTCCTGTCCAGGATAAATACCAATTTTAGGATGATGATTTTCAGATTTGTTGTCAGTTACTCACCATCAGGATAACACCGTGTGCTCTGGGCTCGCTTTCAGACGTTCTGTGCACAGAAAACATACTTAACATATATCTAACATATAGGAAGTGGCATGATTTGATTGGGCGGCGTGAGAACATGTTGGCGACCCTGCATAATGTTCACTATCAATGTAAATGCAAAAACAGATTTCATAACATATACACATTTCATCACTGTACCCACAATAATTCACTGTTACCGCAGGGAGAGATGCTCATGCCAGAAGAATTATTTCATACATGTAGTACACGACAGCAGAGTTTTCTGTTCTAACATGATGGAAAAGACCGTATAAACCGAGTCTCAAAGTGACCACGAGACACAAAACAAACATGGTGGAGAAACAAAAGGCGGCTTTTGACATAGATTACTCTCATCAGCAGCGTGCATGGGCATAAATTAGCCTACAATATAAGCCGATATCACCCAGTCCAAAACACATTCATAACTGATAGCCTATTGTTGCAGAGTGAAAATAGAACACTGGCAGCACACAAACAGACAAGACAGAGCAGTGATGCACAGCAGTGAGTTATTGAGACCATCATGTCGAGACTGAAAAATACAAATCTGTTAGGCTAATGGAGCCAACTTAGTCAACTTAACACCATACGTGTGAGGAGCATCTTAAAATGTCACTGCTAGGAAAATGTTTTTTGTCCATTTATAACTTGTTGTCATCAAAGAAATGATGCTAGTGTCCTCTTTTTGCCTTTTGGAAATGGATGGGGAATTATTCCAACAGTACAGAATATGTCTGTTGATTTACATCATGGTATTACTGCCATTACTTTAACTGTCTGTTAATCTCCCCCCACAAAAATCCTTCCTGAGAGACTTCCTCCATCCAATTTTACCATCTGTTTTCTGCAGAATTAGCCCTCAAAGTGTTGAAAACTTCTATCTTCCATAGACACTACGCTATCATTTTTGACCACAATAAACTTAGCTTTTAGACCTTGCTCTCCAAGGTGGATATATTTGGAAAAACGCACTCTGGCATTGTAGTGTTGATGGGAGAAATAAGCTTTAAAAAAAAAAAAAAAGCTAATGCCAAGGCACTGCTCTCAGCAGCAACGTTAAGAAGCCAACTTTCTGTAACTTGGCATCACTTATTGGTGAGGGTTGTGATGCATTTCACTTTGCAATAAATTACAATATGGCAATTGAATAGTAATTAGCACTGTTTGGCAGCGGTGGTTTCTTAAAGTGAAATAGGTGAAGGCAGGTGAGTGTTCTTTTAGCTTACAGTGCACGACCCTGTCAGTCCATGAATAGCAGTTAGTGGCAGCGATAACAAATAGCAGCGGTGGTTGCAATAAGATGGAGCAGACAGTTACATCATGCAGAAGGAAGCTCTGTGATACAGATCCTGCATGAACATCCACATCCAACATAACCGTTGTTTCACTTTAGAAATAATTAGGTATATCTGTCATTCATCTTTCAGCAAACTTGTGTGTCGATGCCATGGTGATAAAAAGAGGCCAATTGAAATGTCATGTCACCGTAACATAAGTCATTGGCGAGTACTCTCACTTTGCTCTGTCGTGATTGTATGACAGCTTCATGTGACGTGGGCTGGTTTGTCAGTCACTGCTTTGACTCACGCTGTAAAATAATCTCGTGCAAAATGGAAGAAATCAAAGTAAGCCTGTTAAAGGAAGATTGGGAATTTGCTAAGACGCAATGTTCTTGACAGATTGGATGCATGTCAACATGAACAATGGATGCCAACAATTCAGGAAAAACCTATTCTGTCAAGTTTTATAAAGTGAGTGCGCGTTTGTCAGTGAGCGGGGAAACAAAG
Organism: Nibea coibor; assembly: GCA_023373845.1. Taxonomy (NCBI): domain Eukaryota; kingdom Metazoa; phylum Chordata; class Actinopteri; family Sciaenidae; genus Nibea; species Nibea coibor. The sequence continues at coordinate 3,845,377 of CM041733.1, read as the reverse complement.
TGACAAGTTTTGGCTTCCACTTTAATGTGATGCTCATGAACAGAGAGACAGAGAATGTGCTGGAGCTAATGGTGTGATCCAGGGAAGTTGACAGTTAGTTGGCATCCAACTGTGGATAACCTGGGGGCGGATGAGAGAGTTGAATGCTGTAGCCATGAGATAGAGCATGGAGGTTAGCTTGGACATAAATGTTAAAAAGCACACAAAACCATGTGCACATGCTTTAAATAATGCATTATCTAAAGAAAAGCAGAACACATTATCACTCGGAGCAAAATGCAAATGCAGGGTTCATTTGCTAAAACAGTTATCTCTGTTTGTATTTTCATGGTTTAAGTCGTGTTTTTTCGTCGCTGTGTACTCAAGGGAATATGAACTGGTGTTTATTCATTGTAGGAATGATGTTTATTTGTTTTTGCAAATGAGCTCTTCAAATATTATAATCTGTTGGCATCAACACGTTTCTAAAATGGGCAAGATTCACCAGAAACCGAACCCAAAAAACAAACTTAAGACAGAATTCCTGATAGGCAATCATATGCCATATCTGATTAGCTGACAGTAAGTAAAGAAACTGTGCTCATGTCTTCTTATATTTGGACTTTCATTTCATTTTGGCTTCAAGTCATCAGTTGGAAAGTAATCATTTGTTCATGATGGACTCATCTTTGGATCAATCAGGATGTGGACTGCCAGGTTTCCTCGGAGCACGCCTACCTCCGTGCTGTTTTTCCTCTACCAACCAATATAGCTGGTGATGCCAACCTGCCTTTGCAAGCCACTATTTTTAATCCACCATTTCTTCTGCTTGCTTCGTTAAAACTGCATTTGATTGGGATTTTAACAGAACCGGTCGCAGTTCATATGCATTAACTACAGGTAGCTCGTCCAGACTGGCTTCCTACACAGCTGCTGAAGAAGCCAGGCCTGTCCAAGCCAGGCCTGTGACCTTTCTTCAGACCAGTAAGCACTAAAGCAGACAGCCTAAGTAGTTGCTCGAAGATGCTAGTGCTTTTCTGTGTGGGCGTTATCACCCCATTAGTGTGAATGCACTGCTGATCTATGCCCTGCAGTGCTTTACTACTCATCATTAATACCACCGTTTGATAACAGTGAACTTATTGCTTCGTGAAATTCACCTTTTCAGTGCTTTGGAATCAAATATTACCAACAAAGCAGCGTGACTCATTGTTACCAGTGCAGTTTGAGGGGCTGGATCATTAATAAACACATTAAATATTTTGTCTCTGCTTGTTTGGTGATCAAAACCTCCCATTATTACAGCTATTGTAACATGTAATGATGCATGCACTGTATATTAAAGTCATATCATTGCAGAATTAATTGCTTGATTAATTACATTCATTATATAATCCCATATAATTACAAAGCCTCTGTCTGCAATTTTTGTCAGGATGTTCTTTCTGTCTAATCCACAGTAAAGAAAATGATCTCTTAACCATCCTATTCTCCTCAAATTTACTAACACTTTTTACCCTTGGGGTCAATCTGACCCCAGGTGTATTTGCCTCCAGAAAATGAGTTACAGAAAATTGTTGCCCACGTTTTTGTGTTAGAGATGAAAACTGTGAGTTTTAATTAATTTCATCTTTAATAATGAAAATCTCACTTATGTAATTTGGTTTATTAAAATGGTGAGTAACCAGCAATTGCCAGTCAATCCCCATCAGAGCACGTAATGGAGAGGCCGACACAACACGAGCTTTTCCTCATTTGGACATTGTCGCCATTCAGGGGTTGCACTACGGTGCACCCCACATGACTGTGCTGCAGCAGCAGCAGCTGACACCAGTGTGGCGGTTCCACAGCCCAGACATAGTTGGTTGTTGCCGAAACCCGGAATTGAACCAGGGACCTTTAGATCTCCAGTCTAATGCTCTCCCAGCTGAGCTACTTTGGTCTACACCAAGACAAAATTGGCATTTTCCCCATCCCCCACACCACTTCGGAACCCTGACACTGACAGTGCTCACGTTAAAAAAAGTCTTCCTTGCATTTGCAAGAACAAAACCTTGGAATGAGGTTTCAAAAGGGGCCTTTTTACTGCCACTTCAGACGCCGCCATAGGAGAGCGGACGTGTGAAGCCGAGGTCAACGTGTGCACCCGCAGACAGGGCTCTTGCCCCCCCCCTGCCGGCGCAGGCGGACCCATAGGTCCACCGTCAGACGCCGCCGTAGGAGAGCGGACGTGTGAAGCCGAGGTCAACGTGTGCACCCGCAGACAGGGCTCTTGCCCCCCTCCCCGCCGGCACAGGCGGACCCATAGGTCCACCGCCAGTCGCCGCCGTAGGAGAGTGGACGTGCGAAGCCAAGGTCAACGTGTGCGTCTTGGCATTGTCAAACCACTACAACAACGCCACTGATGACTGTGCAGTTTGTCTGACATCAGCAGGTGTCAGACAAACTGCACTGCGGTCCCTGTCAACACCAACCTGACTGTAATGCACCCTCTCCCTGTATCAGTAGACCCACAGAGACACCTTAATGGACATCACAACAACCGAGATTGGTTCAGGTGGGACCGCTTGTGTACCCTCCTCGGCCCCGTCCATTAGAAACGAATGTGCACTGCCCAGATCATTTCCAAAGACAAACTCTCCTTGAATGGAACATTATGTGCTGCACTGGAGTCGTGGCGTGCTCTGGTCCCCGATGGGGACCCACTCATCCTTGTTGCATGAAACGCAACAAGGATAACCAACATTTCTTCTGACTCGGCCTGAGAGCACGTAAACAGCGTCCCTTCTGTCATCCAAAGCAGATTATCTAAACAGCAGACTATGATTTTTTTTAATATCATGTGACTCATGTAGTGCATGGTTTGCTTTACATTTTTATCCAAAGTGCCTGTGAGTACCACTGACCCGTTCCGTGTTTGCACTCACTGGCAGGTCTGCATGCAACCCTGGGACGTGGAAGTTAGTGTGTGTGATGGAGCGGCTCCGTCACTGACCGCGGCCAGCGCACACACATACAGAGTGCACACACATACAGAGTGCACACACATACAGTGCGCACACACACACAGAGCGCACACACACAGAGCGCACACACACAGCGCACACACAGCTCACCCCTCGTTACCGACTGCTAGGCACTAAATAAGCATTAAAACCTACATACATTCTTCTTCCCCACTGGAAAGTAGCGCGGCCAGGGGTGCACACCTGGTAGCGCTAATCCAAGGTCTCATACACACACAAATGTAAAATGTACATGCGCCTGTCACCTCTTGCACGTCATTATATAGGAGGATGACAAGCGCATTATTGGTCATGTGATGTGGGGGAAAAATATGTTTTTATTAATAACATCCACTCATCAGTGTAACACACAGTTTCTGGAGAAGAGAAACAATGACCAAAACTGATATAATTTTTGGAAAATATTATGGTTGTTCCAGATAAAGCAAATAGATGTGAAACAAAGGAAAAGACGTTTTTTTTGTTTTCTCAGGAATAAAGTAGTCCGAGAGGGAGGGGCTACCGCTATAAAAGGGGGCTGCCTGGGCCTACCCGGGGAGAGAGTGGTTTGGTTGCAGAGGAGGTAACAGTGTGCGAGAATATTGCTATACAATTGAGTTATTCAAGAATTCATTTTTCCCTTTCCTTCCTTTGTTTGTTTGTTTGTTTGGTTGGTTGGTTTTTGTAAGTGTATATAGGGCATTTTGGTTTCATTCACCTTGACTGTGGTTTGTAATTATTGGCACTGTTTGCACCTGGTGAGGTGGAGAATAAAACACCAAAAAACATCATCTCCGACTGAGCCTGGATTTTTGTAGAAGAGATGAGGTGAGAGGGAGAACCCCAACACATATGGTGTCAGAAGTGGGATGGCAAGTCGGAAGAAACCCCTTCGTCCCAGGCGCACCGGTCTGGGTTCCCAGCAGCGAGAGCAGCCAGAGGAAATGGCGACTGGCGGTGCCGACCTAGGGTGGGAAACTGACAAAGAGGATGAGGAGGACCCCTGGTGGGGCCCTGCTGCTCCTGCACCTCCGGTGTCCACAGGTGAATCGGGAGAGTTGGTGGTTATGATGCGGGACTTTTTGGAAGCGCAGCAAAGGAGAGAGGAGGGCCTGCTAGCAGAGATCAGAGGGCTGAGGGCCTCTCTTCCATCAGCTGACCGGTTGCCTCAACCTGCCGTCACACCATGTTCCAGGGCTGCCCAGCCACAGCCAGGGCTGAATCCGGTTGCTACCACCACTCCCAGCACAGCGACAGCCAGCAGTCCCAGACTGGAACTACCCACACCAGCACCTCGACGTACTCAGCGGAACACACCACCGGAGGCATCACCAGCAGCATCCATCCAGTTTCCAGAGGCAAGCAGTACGTCCGACCAGACGAGACCAGAGTGGAGGCCCTATAGTGAACCCAGAATTCCCCAGTATCAAATGGGAGAGGACATTGAGAACTATTTATTACGCTTTGAGCGTATTGCTAGAACATGGCACTGGCCAGAGAATGAGTGGGCCTGCCGCCTAGTTCCATTGCTGGTGGGGAAGGCGTTGGAGGCCTACACTGCGATGGATGAGGAAAGGACACACTGTTATTCAGACCTAAAGACGGCGCTGCTGGCCAAGTTTGACATCTCCCCAGAAACCTACTGGCAGCAGTTCAGATCCATGGCAATACCACCTGGCGAGAACCCCACGGAGACCTATCACCACCTGAAGGGCCTCTACCGGCGCTGGACGCGACCAGAGCAGCATACCAAGGAGCAGATCGGGGAGACCATCATCCTGGAGCAGCTACTGCGGGTACTGCCAGTGGAAGTACGAACCTGGGTGAAGGAGCATGAGCCAGTGGAGGGGCTCACAGCTGCCAAGCTTGCACTACAATATCTCAACGCTCGGAGAGGGGGCCCAGCTTCACGCTTCACCGGCGCAGCACCTCGACCAACAGTCCAGCCACCGCAGACCCGGCCCGGGAGGAGAGAATACAGACAGGAGGTTCCAGGTACCACCACCAGCACTGCCCCAAACCAACAAGCCACGGGTAAGGATTTTGTGTGTTTCTATTGCCAGCAGCCAGGCCACAAAGTGTCCGTTTGTCCCATGCGGAAGGCAAAGATCACTGGTGCCTGCTATGCACCACGTCCAGAGGTGGGCCCTTTTGAGAAAAAAACAGATAGAATCCAACATCATAAAACTGTCAGCATAAATGGGCAGCAGGTTACTGCTCTCTTGGACACTGGTAGTTTCACATCCCTGATCAAGCACAACTTGGTGCCAGTGGGCTGTGTGGACTACAGCCAACAAACGGACATAGTATGCGTGCATGGGAATAAGCATCCTTACCCCAAAGCAGATGTAACGGTTACCATTGATGAACAGCCTTACCTGTTGACTGTTGGGGTGGTTGAGAACTTGCCGGTGGATATAATTCTTGGATGGGACTTACCTGTGTTGATGGAATTGCTGCATGAGGGAGAAGTACCGGCAAAAACAGACTGTGGGGAGGGCAATGTAAATGTTTCATGTCCTGTGATCACTCGAGCCTGAGCGAAAGGTGTCCAACCACTCCCAGACTTTGACAGTAGTCTGTGCGAAGGTGGCACGAAGGGGCCAAAGAAATCTCGGCGCCAACGCCGCTTTGAGAAGCAGCTAAGGCAAGTCGATCCTGAGATAAAAAGTGTGTGTAACGAAATGTGGGAAGTGCTTTAAAATATTGCTAAATTACAGAGGGAAGACAAAACCCTCACACCATTGTTTGCTAAGGTGGAGGCAGAGGCAAATGGAGGTTGTGTGGGGAGGGAAAGGTTCATTGTGGAGAATAATGTGTTGTACTCTGTGGAAAATGAACACAGGCGTTTGGTTATCCCTGCTAATTGCAGACCACTGATTATGCACCTTGCACACACACTTCCATGGGCTGGACACCTTGGCTGTAACAAAACATACATGCGCATCAGTTCACGGTTTTATTGGCCCTCCATGTACACAGAGGTGACAGAGCGTTTCTGCACCCACTTCCGGTTGTTTCCACTCCATTCCGCAGGGTTGCTATGGACATTGTAGGCCCCTTGGTAAAAAGTAGTGGAGGCCACCAGTACATCCTGGTGGTTTGTGACTATGCCACACGTTTTCCTGAGGCTTTTCCCCTACGGACTATCACTGCTCCCACTGTACTGCGGGTGTTGGTACAACTGTTCTCCAGAGTGGGGATACCAGACGAGATCCTAACGGACCAGGGAACCAACTTCACATCAAGGTTGATGCAGCTTTTTCAGAAGCAACTGGGCATCACCGCAATTAAAACCACACCATACCATCCACAGACTGATGGCCTGGTTGAAAGATTCAACCAGATGCTGAAGAAGATGCTGCAGAAATTTGTGGATGATACGGGCAAAGACTGGGACCGCTGGTTGCCTTTTCTGCTTTTTGCCTACCGGGAAGTTCCCCGGGCCTCAACTGGTTTCTCACCATTCAAACTGCTGTATGGCTGGGAGGTACAGGGACCCTTGGACCTCCTTCGGAAGAGCTGGGAGGGACCTTCCTCCACGACAAGCGACAGAGGGGTGGTGCAGTTCGTGCTGGAGATGAGGGACCGGCTGGAGAGGTACCAGGAAGAGGCCAAGGTCAACCTTCAGGAAGCCCAGAAAAACCAGAAGGCCTGGTATGACCAACATGCCCGACACTGTGAGTTCCATCCTGGCCAGAAAATCCTATTGCTGCTCCCTTCCTCCAACAGCAAGCTTCTGGCAAAATGGCAGGGGCCATACATCATCACCCGCAAGATGGGCCCTGTGACCTACGAGGTACCACCCAGACAAGAAAAGAACCAAGCAAACATATCATGTCAACCTACTGAAAGAGTGGAAGGAGCGTGGTGCCCAGGTTACAGAAAAGGCTCTGCTGGTGAGGGAGGTGAACCTGGAAGATGGTGCTGAGGTGGAACCCGAAGTATTAACAGTGCCTGCAGCTCCAGTGCTGGAACATCTAGAACCGCAGCTGGCCGCACAGCTCATCGCGCTCTTCCAGGAGGTCCCTTCCCTCTTCTCGGCAAGGACAGGAAAGACCACTCTGGTTGAACATGTTGTTCGCCTAAAAGACAAGCAACCAATGCGCCAATGTCCCTACCGTGTTCCCCAACAACTGGTGGGCAAACTGAGGCAGGAGATCGAAGAGATGCTGGAGCTTGGAGTAATTGAGCCTTCCAACTCGGAGTGGTGCAGTCCCGTGGTCATTGTCTTCAAGAAGGATGGCTCCCTCCGGATCTGCATCGACTTCAGAAAGCTCAACTCCATCTCTGACTTTGATGCGTATCCCATGCCCAGGATCGACGAGTTGCTGAAAAAGATTGGGGCAGCCAAATACATCACCACCCTGGATCTGTGTAAGAGATACTGGCAGGTGCCCCTGGAGAAGTCTTCCCGGTCATACACAGCCTTCCGAACACCAGCGGGACTTTTCCAGTTTACCGTCATGCCGTTCGGACTACATGGAGCACCCGCCACCTTCCAGCGACTGATGGACCGAGTCCTCCAGGGTTGTGATCACTGCAGTACAGCCTACCTGGATGATGTGGTGATCTTCAGTAACACCTGGGAGGAACATCTGGAACATCTATCCCTGGTCCTCGGAAAGATCCAGGAGGCGGGCTTGACCCTTAACCCCTCCAAGTGTGAGTGGGCCCGGGAGGAGACACAATACCTGGGATACCAACTGGGGCGAGGACAGGTGCGGCCACAAGTGGATAAGGTGGAAGCTATCCGGAACTGCCCACGACCTCACACCAAGAAGGAGGTTCGGTCCTTCCTGGGATTGGCCAGTTGGTACAGGCGGTTTGTGCCTCAGTTTGCCACCATTGCAGCCCCGATCACAGCACTGACCAGCAAGGACCAGCGAAACCCAGTAACCTGGTCCAAGGACTGTGAAACAGCCTTCAACACACTCAAGACCTACCTGTGTTCTTTGCCTGTCCTCCGGAGTCCAGACTTCAACAGAAGGTTTCTGGTTCAGGTGGACGCCTCTGCAGTTGGCCTTGGTGCAGTCTTGGCCCAAGGAGACCTGGGAGAGGAACAGCCAATCCTGTACCTGAGCCGCAAGATGCAGCCACGTGAAACCAGGTATTCCACTGTGGAAAAAGAAGGCCTGGCCATAAAGTGGGCATTGGAGAGCTTGCGGTACTATCTGCTTGGAAGGGAGTTTGACCTAGAAACAGACCACAGAGCTCTCACGTGGATCAACTCCATGAAGGACCACAATCACCGCCTGACTAGATGGTACCTGTCACTCCAGCCATACCGGTTCACCATTCGCCACAGGGCAGGCAAAGCCAACGTTGTGGCCGACTACCTTTCCAGGTTGCCACACATCGCCAACCTCCGGGAGGAGGGGGATAATGTGACGGAGCGGCTCCGTCACTGACCGCAGCCAGCGCACACACACACAGAGTGCACACACATACAGAGTGCACACACACAGCGCACACACACAGCGCACACACATACATATCGCCCCTCGTTACCGACTGCTAGGCACTAAATAAGCATTAAAACCTACATACATTCTTCTTCCCCACGGGACAGTAGCGCGGCCAGGGGTGCACACCTGGTAGCGCTGATCCAAGGTCTCATATAGGGCGTTTTGGTTTCATTCACCTTGACTGTGGTTTGTAAATATTGGCACTGTTTGCACCTGGTGAGGTGGAGAATAAAACCCCAAAAAACATCATCTCCGACTGAGCCTGGATTTTTGTAGAAGAGACGAGGTGAGAGGGAGAACCCCGCCACAGTGTGCACAGGCAGCCGCTCTGATTCTGACAAGGTCAGAGTTCATTTCACATTGTTGTGGTCGCTTCACAAAGAGAACGCAGACTTGTCTTTGCTCAAATCTGGCATCAACCCAGTGGACGAGTTGAGGCAGCATCCCATATTGCTTTTGGCTTGTTATATCTCTCTCGTACTTCAAAATCTTTTAAAAGCAACCAATCTCGGCCAGTTGCAGTATGGCTCAGATGACACTTTTTAACCATCCTATTCCTCAAATTTACTAACACTTTTTACCCTTGGGGTCAATCTGACCCCAGGTGTATTTGCCTCCAGAAAATAAGTTACAGAAAATTGTTGCCCAAGTTTTTGTGTCAGACACTTTGTCTATTTGTTGAATACATAAATAAGCCCTTGATAATGAAGGCTGACCTGTTCTCTAGCGCCACCAGTATGCCAAACTTAAACCATCAGGCCAAAAATAAAATTAATTTGTCTTGAAAAGTTTTCAGATAAATCTTCAAATCAAAATTTACTCTCATTCACTCTCATTCTCATCAGATGAGAATCCCTCAAAATCAGGGTCCTCCTCAACACAATCCCCAATGTGAGTTCAGATGGTCACACACACAGACCTTCATGTCTTTTGTCATTTCATGGTTGGGATAGTTGTTTTCTTTACCCCCTTTCATGTATCAACTCAAAAGTATCACCTCTGCACCTGCAGGTGTGGGGTCATTAGGTCATTCACAGAGACAGACACGTTTTACACAGCTAAAACGGCTTGGGGTCAAATTGACCCCAGAGGAACACCAATGTGTGTACTATGTGTTCAGCACAATAGAAAAATATCATCATGAAAATGTTATGCTTAATCAGTTATCCCCATCACATTAGGAAAAGTCATGAAATATGAAGCAAAAAAACCAAAGGCAACTATTATTTTTTGAATAACAAACATTGAACAGGGTCAAATTGACCCCAAGGAGAATAAGAGGGTTAAATAACTGCTGCAGCTTTATGTCTGTTCAAATATTGCTCTTTTTCCAAATATATAAACAAGGTGAGTCATGTGACCAACACCAGACTGCGTTTAATCAAGAATTCTTTTCTTACATCTCCATTTCTTCAAGGGAAATTTGCTTTGACTTTGAGTGTATTGCTGGAATAAAGAGTGCGACCACTTCAAACCACAGTGCTGTCAGTTCAGCAGTTGGAGAAAGGGACTGATGAAAACCTAAAGTTGATCCAAGCAGAGAAAGTTGGCCTCTCTGGCCAAAAATTCTCAGCTGAGCAAGCTAAAGTCAGCAGTCTAGTGTAATTCCAGTGCTTAAAACAACCACAAGTCAATTCTACAATCAATCCAACTCAGGATGGCAGACAGAGAGAAGAGAAACACAAGATGTTATATTCAGTTCAGTCAATCATGAGGACATTGAAGATGTCAGTTGAGAGTTGCGTTAATGCGTTATGATGCTAAGTCATACATCATCGACTATTTCACTGAATTTGATGAAACTGGATTTTATTTTATGGATATTTGATTTGTGATTCACACAAATATTCTAATAGACAGTAAAGTAAGCTGTTGGGAAGTAAAGCTGCTGTTAGCTCAGGATATAATTGTCATAAAAAAAAAAGAAAAAAAAGCTTTTGTTGTTCTGTAGCCTACTCGTCTGAAACCACAGCAGCCGGGGCAGTTGTGACTCAGGTAGAGCAGGTTATCACTAATCAGATGATCGATGGTTCGATCCCCAGCTCCTCCAGTCTGCATGTCGAAGTGTCCTCAAGCAAGATTCTGAATCCCACATTGCTCCAGGAGGCTGTGCCATCGTGTATGGATGGTTAGCTCCCAAAAACTGCTGAGCAATCGGCACCTTGCAGGCAATACCATCAGTGTATAAATGTGTGTGTAAATGGGTGGATGGGATACGTAGTGTAAAAGTGCCTTGAGTGGTCAGAAGACTAGGAAGGTGTTATATAAGACCAGTCCATTTACCAGCCTGTACTTAGAACTTGCTTTTTTGTGGCATAAAATAAATGTGTTTTGATTATTTTCTGAATTCATGCTTCATAGCACATCTTTTAGCTTATATTCACAATTTCTGATCATATTTGTTCATGCAGTTTATCTGGTGGTGAGTAATATCTGCAGAATACAGCAGCTTATAGTGTATAGGTCAGTCACATGAGGCAGCACAGGCTCAAATGAAAGAAGGTCCATGAATGGATGCATTTTAGTTAAATTAATGTGTTATTGGGAACCAAAGTTAGGTTTTAAATGCTTTAGACTGCTGTGAGAAAAAAAGAGAAATAAGGGACAGTGTGTAAATAACGAGCGGGGGCACTTATAGTTGATTGGATTTGGGAACAGGTGAGCTGGCTATTAAAGGCCTACAGGGGCCGGAAATAAGAAAAAAACGCTTAGACAGGGTAACTCGGCTACTTTGTCTAGGCCTGCCTAGTGAGGCCAACACACTGTCAGCACCTTTTTTTTTTAAGTCACTGTGCCGTCAGCTCACCATATTGAATTGGGAATTGCAGCCACAACAAATGGGGAAGAGTGAAGAAACACTAATACAGACCAAAAATAAAACAAATAGACATCTTTGAACATGCCCTGTAACAACTTGGTCATCGCAACCCCAATCCCCACACGCTCCTGAAGAACTTCATAGATTTACACTGAGCATAAATCATCCAATGCAGAATAATCTAATATATATGCTTTCAATGTACCTGTGAGATGAAGCAGATCCAGTCAATGTTTTAGCGATTTTTTTCTAAATTAGATCTCTGATGTAACATTTAAATCAAGGTTATCTTGTTTGTCCCTGCAATTTTTGGCCTTATTTAATAAAATCTAATTTAGAAGTGTCTTTTTTTACGTTGCTGTGCGTTTCTTTTCATAATGCCTTTTGTATATGATGTAAAGTGCTGTGAGATTGTCTTGTTGAAAGACAGGCGTAGCGTCCAAATAAATTTGCTTGCGTTATTGGTGGAACATTGTGTCTAAGTGGCTTCACAGGGCCATGGGCTAAAACAGAGAACACGATAGCACTGGTCTTATTTAAGTAAATGCAATTAAACTGATATGTGATGGTTAATTTTTAAATGAGCATATAACTTCATTATTGTAATGAGGTATCGGTTAAAAGTCCTTTGAGATGTGTGTTTTCAGGCTACACGAGGGTACATAAATGAAGACAGGATTCCTTCACAGTCCGTCCTTCCATCCCCTCTGTTCTCTCTCCCACCACTCTTTTCTACATTTTCTGTTTTCTCTTTAAGCTCCGGCTACGTGTGTCAACATGTACAGTAGGCGTGTAACTGAGAAAAAGATGAAATGAATGACAGTATGTGTCTCAACTTGAACGTGTGAAGGTGAAAGGAGAAGGCATGAAGTGTTAAACCTCTCGCTCGCTCTCTCTCTCTCTCTCTCTCTCTCTCTTTTCTTTGTGGTCTCTGGTGGGAAGCCAAAATGAAATTACCTCTTCCTGCAATATCACCAATCTGACTCAGCACCAACATATTGTTCTTTTCTCTTCATTCCTATTGCTCTCTAGTCGCCTTTTAGTATTATCCTTTACCTCCTCTTCTGCTGCAGCTCTGTGCATGGTCAAGGAATTCAACCTGAGGTCCCACATTTATCTGTTATTTTCTACTCCCCTGGTCGCCCCCCCCCGCACTCCATCTCTTATGTTTTCTCCCCATGCGTTTGGTGCTGTTGATGGGCCACAGAGAAGTCATTAATTCCCAACACAGTGTGAGTGAGAGCGCACACCAGAGGAGAGCGGGACTGAAGCATTCACAGATCCGCATCCTTCTGATCCCTCCCAAAAGAAAAATATCCCCATGGGCCACAGCTCTCACATGTCTGTGTGTGTGTGTGTGTGTGTCTGTGTGTCTGTGTTTGTTTGTGAAAGAGAGAGCGAGGGTGTGCAGGAGAAAGATAGAGAGTGATGGCTAACCTAAATCACAGGTATTGTTCCAAAGTAGGCTCCTTTGGGGAGAACTGGCAGCTCGCTCATCACACTTGATAAGAGTGATGCCTGGGACTTTTAGATGTCTGAAGGTGTCACAGACCCTAAAAATCCTGAAAAAGCCTCTTGTCATCAGAGACCAATTTTCTTTCTTTGGTCTGTGTGATCAAGCACACCAAAAGGGAGAAGTAGGCAGCGCTTGACCTGCTCCTGATGATCAAGCTCATGGTAAGCATGAGTTCCATCAGCACTAAAAAGTCAGCAGGAGAAATAGGTTGGAGTATTCCCAGTTCTAAAAACTGTAGATTACTGCATATAGTATATATACTGTAAGCAGCTATCAGCTATAAATTGTCTTGCTAAGTGGCAACAATTAATATTTGAAATGTGTAACCTCATGTCCGTTGCAATCCTTAAATGAATGGCCACCTGTATACTCAGGGAAATCCAAACTTTTCCTGTCTGTTGTTCTCCACTGGTCGAACGCACTACCAGTTCCTACCAGAGCAGCGACGTCCCATTGGACCCTCAAACATCTCCTGATGACCTCTGCCTCTTCAGAGAGCACATCCATCTCCTCTCCTTTGCACCACCAACAACTCGACATGCTAAATCTATCCTGCTTACTTACATTAGAGAGATTTCTGTTTTCGATGTGTGTTTTGTTGTTAAGTGTTTAGATGAGATCTAGTGAGATTTTTCTTTCTTGTTTTGTTTCAACTTAGATGGCATAACCTCTGTTTAGAGTTCTCCTTTTGTTATATTTATTTGTTTTATTTATATATATATATATATATATATATATATATATATATATATATATATATATATATATATATATATATTCCCTTTAGCACCTCACCTCCTTTTGTTACAACAATTTGATGTGTAATAAATATCTTTTTTATATTAACCTTAAATTTGTTTTTATGTTACTTCCTTATAAGTAACATAAAAACCCCTTGAGCTGCTCGAGCTAACTGTCACAGTCCCTATTGCTACACTAACATGTCCTCGATGGTTTCTCTTTCTTGTCGCTTTGGATAAAAACATCAGCTAAATGACTAAATGCATTGCGAATATGTAAATGTGCAAGCAGTTTAAAGTAAACATTAGTAAACTAGTTGTTATCATGGCAACAGCGTGATGGCAGCAAGTAGGAAGATTGCTGTTTATGCCAATTTGTGAATACTCATATATATTCATATAAACTTTCTGACAGTTCTAGTTTACATTCTTCAACTCTCTGGTTTGTTTTGATTGTTCTTTCAATGCAAATCTATTGCAAACACCAAACATGAGTTAAGACTTTTAATTAGTTAGTATCAGATTGCCATCTATGTCAGTTTGAGTGATTACCATGAATTTAATAACTTTGTAATTTAAACTTAGGGAATAAACTAATTCCATTTGGCTATCTGGCAGGAAGCTACTGTGAAACAAAATAGCTAAAGTAATATTGTTATGACCTTTCTGTTTCATTCCTACTGTCAAAATGATATGAAAAAATGGGTCATTAGGAATTGTTCATGTCTCTTTGAATGTTTGTAGGTTCAGGAGTTTTTTTTTTTTTTTGCCGCTTGTATGGACATCAATTCAAGATGGCTGCCCTCAGTCCAACATGAGGATGAAGAAGTAGAGAATCGTGCAGAGCAGAAGACGACCCCAGCCTCTGTAGCCCGGGGAAGCTGTAGAGGAGAGACCCAGAGCAGGAGCTTCTTGAGTAATAAACACCCAGAGTCATGCTGGAGTCTGCTCTGATCCACAGCTATTTACCAGCAGGAGGGAGGCAAGCTCAGAGTTTATTTTTTAAACTTTTAGAATAAAAAAAAATGGATTTCTCTTCACTCTTGCTTCAGCAGCAGGAGTCAGCAGCTGTGAGCTGTAGTGATACTACTTCATATAATACATACAGTAATGATCAGCCATATGTCCTTATGGGATTTTTCCAAAAGAGGCAACCCTGAGGACTTAACAACATGTGCCCCCTCGTCTGAATCATGTCTAATATAGAACATACAACAGAAACATCAAAATGCATTCATGGTCACTCCCAAAGCATATTCATCATTGTTGAAAATACTTGCTAAAAATGCTTAAAATAGACTCTCTGTAGACAACTGAGAGTATCAGACCAAATGAAGATGCATAATTTACCTTATCTGTCCCTGACCAAATCATTTCCAATGCTGCTGGGATGCTAAACAAAATATATATTCACCCATCTCCTTCCAAGAGATCTTTTTTTTTTTTGTTGAGTTTGGGACATCTTTTTTTTCCCCTCAAATTCTGGATCCTAAATTAAGATACATTAATCTTAAAAGCCTGGAGACTATTCCCCAGACAGCCTGTAAGTATGATATACCGGGATAAGATTGTAACTCTGAGGATCATTTAATTGGTAAAAAAGCAATGAGAGATACAGTAGAGGAGAACTGATGCTCTGTTCACAGAGAGGTGCTCTTCCAGATGATAAGATCCATTTATACTATTTTTCCAAGAAAGAAACAAAAGTGCTGTAGCTTTTGGGAAATACAGACCACCCCCTGTCTGTCAAGACATATTTTGAAGAGTGAAAAAGAAACTGCACTTTATACTATATATTCATCTTCATTTGCCATCCAGTGTCTCGCATTCAGTCCTTTTGCTTTGCTGTTATGTTGAACAGAAAAGGATTGTATGTTCTCCAAACACTGGAAACACATTGTGATGCTGGCTGTGTCTCTAAACACTATCAGTTAGACGAAAGTGTCCAAGTTGTTTTGGAGGACAGAACTGATCCGGTGCCAGCAGGTACTGTGGTCACCACAAAAAGAGCAACAAAGACAAACACGGTCACACTTTTATAACCGCTCCTACACTGACGGCTACAATTCCCCAACCTTCCATGTCAGCTCATCCGAAATGGAAATTTACAGTCATCAAATCTTAAAATAACATGAGGTCAATGGAAGATTTCACATTAATCTTGGAGTACACTTCAGTCCACTTTACACTCACTGATGCTGATGATGGCTGTTGAGCTGATAACATTCTTGTGTGGATTAGTGTGTTTGATCAGTGCTGTAGCTGTAAAAGGGCTAAGTCACAAGATGCTAAAACATGCCGTGTTACATCAACTGACCGGCACGTGTGATTAGAAGTACCTACTTATTATTATAGTTGTTCCCATTCCTTTCATCTTACCTTCAAGTATACGCCAGATTTCTTTGTATGACATTGTATGAGTATTGTAGGAAAATTTGCTATGAACTAATATAGGAAAATATGAACGCCTGGTGAGCTACCTGCCACCTACTCAGCTTGAGGACACATGAGTAGGGGTATTTTCATTACACAAACGCCAATCCGGCTATGCTGTTCTCAGTGCAACAGTCTCAGTGGAAAAACTGAATTTAGCTTCATAAATTAATAAAAATATATGACCTAATTTGGAGAAAGATCATATGTTGAACACATTTTGTCTCACTATACGTTGTCCTTTGTTCATTCTTCTTTTCCTCATTAGATATATTTTGACATTCAAGTGAGCTAAAGCAAGCAAGCAAGCTGTTTGCAGGCAGCGCGACTCCTTTTCATCATGATCGCTGAAGACTGATCATCTGTCATCAAAAGATATTCACCTTGCCAGGCCAGACGCCGCATCCATTCACTTGTGCCACATCACATTGTAATAAAGTTTGGATCTGAGGTCATTATTTGTGCAGTAGGTTTGCTCCACTGGATTCCCAGTGGCATTGTTTTTAAAGGACTTAAACACAAAGAACTGTGTGCATGCAGAAAAAAGACAAATTCCTGAGCTGCATTGATGATAAAATATAGAGGCAACAGCTTTGAACTGCTGGAGGTGCTGCAGGGGCATTATGACAGTTCTCGCCAATGTTTAAACATGGCAAGCACTTGCCCTGGGCTTACCTCGGATCTTTTATAGATGTGATGATAAAAAAATACATGACTTCATTTTCAGAAACTTTCAGCTCAGTGTGGGTGACTTTATTTACTTACTCTGAACTGTCCACACCTAATCTTTGTCTGCAGCTGTTTACCATATCTTTTAATAGAGTACAGTGTATGGCTATATACTGTAGACACGTACCAACATCATTACTACCGCCTTGCTCAAAGTCATTTCAGTGGTGGTAATGAGGGAGGGTCATCACTGCCTTTCACCTTCTCTGCCTGAATTCATACAGGGAATTGAACCAACAATCTTCAAGTGAGAAACTTGCTAAATTCTTAAATGTATGTATTCAATTTGATTTCGCTCCTCTGTTCCAAGGTGTCCCCCACAGTCCTGTACTTGGTCCTCTTCTCTTCATCCTCTGCATGCTTCCCCTTGGCAACACCATTCGCCATCATGGTCCCCACTTCCACTGTTATCTCAACCAAAACACATGCACTCACCCCACTCTCTCCAGCTGCCCCACTGACGTCAAATCCTGGATGCACACCAACTTCCTCAAACTGAACTGTGACAAATCAGACATGATAATCATCGGCCCCTCACGTTGACACCTTCACCCAGTCTCACTCCCCTCACAGTTGCAAAGCTCAGAGTCATCTTTGACAAACCTCTCCTTGAACAACGCATAAATCAAATAATCAGAACTGCCATTTTTCACCTTAAATACATAGCTCGGCTCCACCCAGCGCTCTCCTTCTCTGCTGCAGAATCCATGTCACCTCTGCTCACACTCACCCGTACTTGTGCTCACATTATCCCCGTCCACAGGAACCTGCACTGGCTCCCGGCACAAAGCCCTCTATAACCAGGCACCCTCCGACCTCACTTGCTGTGATAAGTTACATTTCTATCTGTGGAAGATCTAAACAATGGTTGAATAATGCTTGACGTTTCTTTATTTTAATTACCTTGATGTGGTCCATTACAAAGCCTGCAAGATTTAAAAAGATTAAAGAAAACATATTTGCACTTACAATTAAATTTGATCCAACTAGTATCAGGTAGATGTGCTTATGTTTTGTTTTTCCATATGACTGCTGTCTAAATACACCGCACTGTTATGAATGGAGATGCTCTTTGCATGTTTCACTGAATTCATGAGCAGAAACAAATATGGCACTAACATGCAGCAGCTCATCCCGCATTGCTTTTTCTGCCGAGTGCTGCTAAGTGTTTACAGAAGATGGAATTCATTGTTTCTCTAAGTTGCATATTTTATGCATGTGTTCATGTGACATTCTACTACAAAACACCAAAAATCACTGCCAGCCGTAAACAGAAGCTTGTTCCTCTTTTCAGTTCAGACCATGAATGTGACTATGAGGTTTAGCAGTCTGATACAGATCCAAAATCAATCAACTCTTGATTGCTCTTGAACAATGAACAGTTTTAGAAAGGTTAGGCGCTGGTTTGAAATCGTTGCAAAGCAGTTTTCTATCTCTCCTGCCAGATCCTACATTAATAAAATAAATGTCTGTGTTCTTGCACACTGACGGCTGGTCAGATAAGGAATTCAGGAACAGTCAGACAATAACTTGTTGGCCGGATGCACCACTGCACATTTTAAGGCTGCAACCTTTGACGTACAAGTAATCTCCTTGCTGGATCCTTCAACTTTACCGTCTCATCAAATTGCTTCTATTATTTTTTAAGACTGAGGTGTTGGTAGAGTATGTCTAGACCCAAATCTAAAATAAACCTTGGGTTTATGACGGAGGTCCAGATGATGATGGGCTTGAAGGGTTCCTGGGTGCTGACAAACGTTCTGGTCATCAGGCTCACTGAGTTTATAGCCCCTCCATGAACTATTAACGCGCACACACATTTGTGCACCCAGGCACAGAGGGGTAAAAACAGCAAAATTTGTTTAGTGAGGGGCAGCTGTTGCTTTAATACAGCACAAGTATGAAAAAGACTTTTCTGGTAGCTTTGCCGCAGTGCACAGCAAAAGCTTTGGAACAGATTAACTCCCCTCCAAACTATCACAAAATACTTTCAGAGTTCAGATCAAGGGCCACAGTCATATTTCAGTAAGATGCTGATAAATTATCCACTACTTTTGAGTTTAATATGGATAATTTTACTGATCACTACTATTGTGTCAGTATTGTTAGTGAGGTTTGCAATGTTTGACCAAGCAGGCAAAAAGAAATCCAGCTGTGGGTCATTATGAATCAGAATGAAACTGAAAGTTGCTGCACCTTTACTTCTCTTTGTGGAAGTGTATCATAGCTGAAATACCTATTTTTTTCTGTTTTTTTAGTGTCTCACTGTACAAAACACTCCTGTTGTCACTCATTATGCTGCAAGAGACTATTAGGACCTATTAATATCCTAGCATACTGCAAGCCAATTTTCAAATGTTCTTTTGAACAGTTTTGCTGTGATTCATTCGATCATGAGAAAGTTAGGTCCATTAAAAACAGAAACTTTAAAGGAGATAATTACAGCATATTGAATCAGACAAGGCAATAACATTTTAGGGCTTTATGGCATAGAGGTTTTGAACCATGTGTATTTCACAGGACAAATAAAAACGGTTGAGAAGATGCAGTGTGAACCACACATTTAGCGCCAGCCGGTAACCAATGACCGTCTAGGAAAACCAATCTGTATTCCCAACTTTTTCATTGCAGACTCTCTTGCAACTCTTTTCAGTCAGTGCGACCCCCATAACAGTAATGTCAGTGACTATGTCGTCAGGCAGCTAAGCCTGTGTGCCATTTCAACTACTTATTGCAGTTGCATTTGTTGGAGCTTGAGTACCTGTGGTCGGGAGATAGTTTGGGGGGGATGGGATTTTTATTCTGCTTTTATTCAGTGAGAGACAATTGAAATTTTATCCAACAGTTCAATAGGCACACCTTTTTTTTCCTCATAGCATGGGCTAAACAGTGAGTTGTGATCTTTTTATACAGTAGTAGGCCCAAATGTCTTATCAGCTCACTCACGACATTCCAAAACTCAGCCGTGAATGGAATCGAGTTTCAAAGCATCTATAGTGAGCTACGGAGAAACATTTGGCATTTGCTATAACAAAATTACTTCATGTAAAGAGATAATCTCTGTTCCCACTACCACGGCAGCTATTATCCAAAACTAATTATGTTTTTGGCTTAAATGATTTTCTGGATGCAGTAGCATAGAACATTTTTAACTAATCACATTATTTAGAAAGAAATGGGTGGAAAAAATATAGTGCTTCAGTGCAGTGATGGTTTTATGTGTGTCCAACCAAATTCAGAGGCAGATAGCCACGTATTGGATGATTCTGCAAAACCCTGGATTACACTCAATAATAATGTGCTTTATCCCCAATGCCAATCTTTTTAAAACTCTTGCTTTTACATCATCTGTGCTTTGGTATGGTTAAGGTTAAGGAAAGATGGTGGTTATGACAAATAAATCGTGGTTACCATATGTTTAGGGTCAGGCAACAAAAACTCTAGGGAGAAAGCATTTCTGGTACAACAGAACTCCAGTACCATGTTGTAGTATGCAACAGCATTACTGTGAGTTAGCCCTTCATCAAAGAATGTGATGTGTGTTGTGTTAGATTGTGTAGACACTTGGTTAAGAGCAGATAGGCATTACTGTTAGAGTTCATAAACAGCAGAACACAACAGCTCAGGTGCAACTCTGGACTCTGGAATATGAAAATTGAACACATCTCCAACCTCTACATCCTTACTTTCCACTGTGCTACATCTAGGACACAGTACTTCATGCTTTGACACTGAATGGTGACACTAGGCATACATTGTGAGGGAGAAATCACAAAAACCCTGCCTCTGGAATAGGTGGTGGACAAGCGCTGCTTTTGTAGAGAACAATGGATGCAGAGAGCTAGAGTTGCAAATGTCGGATGATGCAAATGAAATTTCTTTAATATTGGTTGGGTTAAAGGTAATGCTATTTAACATTATTGAATAACTTTATTAGTTTGTACAACAAAATACTTTCCCTTTTTTATCTGTTGTCATTCTTGATCACCACCACAGGTCCTAGGGGACTGTATTGCTTGAGGTGGGCTGTGGGGAAATATGTTTTCCCTCTGCTAGAAAGGCGTCTCATTACTTTTCTACAGCTGTGACCCCACAATAAGAGCCGTGGGCTTTGGCACAGTGTGGCTTCTTACCTTTATAGCCACATTTAATAGCAGCAAACAAACATGTAAGCACTTATTAGAACACTTTTGTGTGTACCACACATTCCTAATACCAGTATGGCACTCACAGCCACTGATACTACACCTATGGGAACCAACGAAGTACACTACTCTCCCTAAATGCTCTTGATACTACAATTGTAACTTACACATACATACCACATACTGCAATTATGGCTACTAGAACTACAATTGAACCGACAGCTTCGTATGTTCTTTTTCATTTACACTCTTATGATGGAGGCTTTTTTTGCTCTCACCAAGTGTTTCCTGCTGCTTTCCCTTCCTTTCTGTGTCTGTTGGGTATGGCCCCATTTTTTTCCATCTCGCCACCAGTGGCTCATCAAGCAATCAACCCTCGCTGTATGTACGATCAGTTCAGTCAGAGACTCCACCAGATCATACTGATGACACAGTGGTAACAACGTACAGCCAGCCTTATTATCTCGTTATATTTGTCACTCTCCTTGCTACAGTCTTAGAGTCTTACAGTCTCAGATTAATGCTATGGGCTGGAGCAAAGGTATTTAGTCCAGCTGCCAACTGTCTTCCTCCCAAAGTCTTCCCCGGTACCTTTCCACTAGCACCCAAACTGGCCTGAATGTAAGGATACTTCATGAACACACTCGTCCATCTACCATCTTATATGTAACAGTTGTTAGTTGCTTGATGATATTTAAGCTGCTAATATTGCTGCCATGCAAATGTTAATTTCAGAATCTAGATCAGCCTACAAAAACATCTATGAACCTGACTGTCACACAATCTGTAATTTAGATTTAGAGAAACTTGAGTCAATTACGCTAAGAAATCTTTACTTTTAAGAGTACATCAATCATTACCTCTTATAATCTAAGGCTCTGCCTTCCCTATTTTGGTTGGTTGACTTGTAACCTCCTTGTAGAGTTCAAATGTCTCAAAATCATGAGCATCAACTGCTGTAGATGCTGCAGCATCCAACCCATAATGTTGCCCTTATGGGTATGGCAGTGTCTCCAGTGTTGATCTCTCTGATCTGTCTCACCAGTGTCGTCTTTTTTTCCATTCTTTTGGTCCCCTTCCTTCTTTGTCCCTTGTGGGGATGTGAATCTTTTGGAGGTTTCAGAAGTCTCATACCTTACCTTACACATCTTTAGTTTATATACTCTTGTCTACCTCCCTTCATGGACATCCTACATTAGCTCATACATTGACCTGCCGCATCCAGCTAGATACCCAATGGTTTCAGCTAGATAACGAAATACAGAGGGCCGTGTGTTGTAATCTAACAGCAGAGAAGCATGAGGTCCAAATCATACAGCATGCTGTTTGTTACATGGTTGAGCATTGGGGACTGGGATCCAGAAATAGACGAGATCATCATACCCCAGGATGGATGAAAAAAAAAAACAAAGAAATGAGATTCAAAGAGAATAATGAGGCGCTATAGAGGTTTGACTTGGAGACTGAAGACGTGCAGAGATTGGAAGAGGGTGTTATATAAAGTAATGTGTGCTTCAGTGTTTAAAGGCACACTGAACAGAGATGTAATTGATTATTGTTATCGGTGGACAGGCAGTTACTGTAACACAGATAAAGGCAGCCACAATACTCTGCTCTGCAATATACTGTCAGACTGATGGGAACAGACTGATAGAAGACTCAGGAGTAAGGGAAAGGGAAAAGAGAGAAACCAATGGGAGATAATAGTCTAAAATGAGTATTGAGACAAAGGAGAAGAGACAGAGACAGAGGAGAGCAATGAAGAGGTTCTAATAATATAATGGTGTATTCATATATCAGTGTTGTCCTTTGTAGGGAGGTTTGATCTTTCCTCACATGCCTTCAGCCCAGCCAGCACGCTTTCATCTTATGTCGTTTATTATCAATATCCACCTATTCCACCCATATGACACCCATTCATCTCTCATCTCACCTATTCTTACCCTCTTCGCCCCATTTCACTCGTTGGCTCTCAGCGATCACCTGTCCCCACCTCTCCTAAATCAAGTCTCCCTCATCTATCAAACCCTCCCTTCAGTATCCTCAGCTCTTTCAGTTTTTCTCATCCATTCGCCACAATGCTGCTGAGCCTCTCCGTCTTGGGCTGAGCAGAACGGATCTGAACAATGCTGTCGCTGCTGTGGTCACCGGCTAATGACAAGAGGCTGAGAACAAGCCAAAAACCCATTAAGGGTAAAAAAAAAAAACAGAGAAAGAAAGAAAGAGAGGATGATACCCCTATTAAGAGATATGCACGCGCGCTCAGTGCTTCTTGTGCGTGTGAACAAACACTCTCTTCTCCGCTCGCGGGGAGAGCAGCAATTCTGCATGCGCCCACATGCACAAAGCCAGACAAACCCAGACAGAGGCACGCGCATACAACAGATATTTAATGTTCCTGTGTGACTCATGTCTCCTGAAAGCCCATGCCTTGGCTATAAATCTTTAGACTTTTGCTGCTCACTGTTTTGTTTAGTGGTCATCTGGGAGCAAACATCCACACACCCACACACACGCACGCACACATATGCTCACACTGCCTCATAAACCTTTACAGTTATTATGATGGAAATTGCACAGGCACGTGGAGTGAAGGCAGGATCTGTATGGGTGAGACTGTCTGCACCAACTACTAAGTTCATGGTTTCATGGTCACAAGTAGTTTGGCATTGATGCTTTTGTGAGACCAGATTTTGGACACCAATGGAAATCAAGACCGACCTTGTATCGCAAAATAAAAACCGATAACGGTTATTTGGACCCATCTGCCGTCATAAAATTCTGCTTATGAACTGGTTTACAGATGAATCCAGGATGGTACCTCTGCCTCTGTACCCTCCACATCAAGCACTCTGTTGTTAAACCTGGTGGGAAAATTTTTGCATGACTCATACTGACCCGTTCAGGCTGACATCAAAGGCGTGTTTGTCCCGTCAATGATCTCTGTCAACAGTGCAACAGAGTGTGCCTTAGCACATAGCATGTCCTAAACGACATTATGAATACCCTTATTGTTATTTGCAACCGAGTCCTGCTCAACCTCGGCTTCTGTTTGTGGCAGATTAAAATGCATTTCAGGTTATATAACCGTATCACTGATGCAGAAAGAAAGTGCTCACAGCAGACATCCTGCATTAAGAGCTACATTTAATCCTAACCATATCACAGCTGAGGTTTTATGGAACTAAGCACTTTACAGGTGATGTTGATACCCATTAATGGAGGCTCCCTGATGCCATGAATAAAGCAATAAACAGAATCTTCCGGCCCACTTGTGGTGAACCACCCACCGATCAAGCAGTCTATCAGCAAAAAAGTTGATCAAAACATGTAAAACATCATCCGGCGTGTGATTTGACTGAGCAGCGGTTTACCTTTAATTTAGGGAAAAGAAATCGTGTTGTCAGCGGGAAAAATGATGCTGCCAGTCTTTGTTGACAAACCATATGTTCCAAAATAAAGGTGAATGGAGGGAACATTGTAAAATACCAAAGTGACTGGTTTAGGTTAAAGTTCCAGTCTTAGTCTATTTCAAGAATACGGCAAAAACTGAATATAATATTCATAACTATGTTTTCATTAATGTATAATTTCTGGAAAATAAGAATCATTGTGTCTTTGTTAGAATGAGTCTTTTATATCTACAGATGCTGCGGGTCTGCTTCCATGGAGTCCACAATGTAGAACCCCCATGTTTTTACAGTAGTCCAGAAAAAACACACTAAACGCTGCCTCTACATCGGGCTATGCCTCACACATTTCGCAGCCACCATAGTGCCTCCTTCATCCTAAGAAGCAGAGGGTGGGGCGACATCGTTGCAATCAGCAGCTACACTGCCAGATGCCACTAAATCCTTACACACTAAATACAGTTTTTCAACAGAGTTTAAATAGGTTAAAACTGAGGTAAAAACTGGGATACTTGAATACAAACTAAAAATAGGAATCTCTGGGCCTCACCATCGCAGCTCCATGGACGGTACATGTGTAAACAAAGAAGAACATGGCACACAAATGGAAGGAGGAGTCACCAGAGCCTGTGCTGGCAGCTCATCACTTCACACACCTGGCTGCCATCCCAGCCTGTTAGAGGCACTACCAAAGACCCGCCACAATCAAATTACTAGGAACACACAAGCAAGGTAACACAATCAGTCCCCCAGTGACTTCTACACTCTGTTTTCTGGAGATTCTAGCTGAGACAGACCTCCACCCCCGCCGCTGCACAGCTTGTGACAGAAGCTGAGCAGAACACTCTATCTGTTGCCATCCTCACAACTAGCCCTCTTTAATCTGCACACATTTGGAACAGACATGATCTATCAGAATGAATATCTAGTGCCAGTCTGTAAATAGTACAAATTGGTTTTTTTTTCTCTACCTTAAAGGGTAACTTTGGTATTTTTCACCCTTGGCCCTATTTTCCCATGTTTTCGTGTCTTAGTGACTAATGGGGACAACAATTTTTGAAATTGGTCCAGTATTGAACGAGAGCGCTGCAGCCGGCACCGGCGAAACTGGCTGCAATGTGATCCTTCAGGGCAATTTTGCACCGTCAGTGTACGTCTACTAAAAGTGCTTGTTTTTGCCACTGACAGGCTCAGGTTGTTAAGTCTCTGACAACATTAGGATCTCTAGCGAGATATACCTTTTTGTTAAAGAGTAAGATCTTTTTGTGATATGATGGAGGCTCCTTTCTGTGTGTTTCCTGACGTCTTTTGTGTCTTTCTGTCATGTATGTTGGTATGTCTGTTTGTGTGCTGCCGGACTTGGACTCCTGTTTCACATCACTGTGTCTTAATTTGGATACTTCCCTTTAGTACACTTCTATCTAGTACACTATTACCAGACTACTATTTCCAGGGATAGTGCAGTCATTTCAGCAGGATTTTAGTGCTGTCTAAATTTGAGAACACCCGCTGTGCTTAAAGGATAATCTCGACCTTTTACGGCTTCTTCTTCTTCTTTGCCAAATTTCAACTGGGTGGCTTAGTTTTGTTGTACATTTAAATAGAACAGATAGAAAACGTTGATGTGTACATTGCTGTATTCACTGAAACCTCATCGGCTCCAGCAACTTGTCACAATGCCAGTTAGTTGGTGGTGACCACTCATGGCAAGTAGTGTCCAGTGTTTCATCTGGGTGCACAGTGTATTTTGATAGTGGGGTCGTGTGTAATGTAAGTGTGGTAAGTATGCACATGGAGACACAGCGCAAGACACCCACTTCCATCCTCTAATTAACCTGCACTGTATAAAAGACCTCATGGTAGCTAGCACTTTTGAATCTCCCTTCTTGTGATGTCTGACTGACCCTGATCTCGCTGTGTTCACAAATTCTTCCTGCCTGTCTGACACATCCAGCTCTGCCTCAGAGAACCTCTACAGGTTTAAAGAAACTGTTCAGCTGAGTCGTACTGGGTCCACTACTGTCCACTACCACAACACAACACCAGAAACAGCAGTTATAGAGCTCTGTTCAAAGTCACCAAACTCCATTGACAAAAACAGCACTTTTACTTTGCACATGGGAGACTTGATTCAAGCTCAAATACCTTATAAATATCCCCATCCTTCATCAGACAGTGGTAGAGAGCAGATGCTGGATTGGTTTTGAAATGTTAACACTGAGACGAACTCACTGAGAAATATAAGGGTATGTTTTTTTTTTTTGTTTTTTTTTTTAAATGTTTTGTTAACTGCTATGACATTTAATTATATTAATAAGACACTTGAGTTTTATCCACCCATGTGAATTATGGTGAATAATTAACCTTTTGGCAATGTTATTCCCTCTGATAATAAGTCATCAGGATAAATGGAATGAACGAATTTAGTGTTGAATAAGATGGCTGAAGTGAATTACAGCTTATATTGTAGTAACAGAGCTCTTTTCAGGGTCATTAACTCGGTGTGATCTTGTGATTTTGTGATCTTGTGAGTCCAGCTGCCTCAAAGGACATCAGCAGCAGCGACTGTAAAACACGACGTCATAATGGTACATCGCAGAATGTTTCATTTAGCAGAATTTGTGAAAAGAAGAGTTTACACGATTTTCTACCGCCATAATCCTTTACATTCCCAGTTCCACGCGTGTAATTTATACAATTTGCACTTGGCTTGCATAAATGGAGTTAATTAGTTGACATGGGAAAAAAGAGGAAACCCAGGAAAGTAATAACTTGTACTTATTGTTTTTCAGACATCTTAAGGGTAATGGTAAAAATTCTAATTAGATTTACTTTAACGATAAGGTAGAGATTAAGGTTCAAGACGAGAAGGGTAAGGCACGATAATTACCAATGTGTCTATAAAATGAATGAACGCAGATACAGTACCTTGACGGGTTGCGAAAAAATGAGTGTATACTGCATGCATGTGTGTGTGTGTGTGTGTGTGTAGAATGAATTGCATTTTGTAATTTACAGCACCAGCCCGGTCTTATATTGAATGGCTGGGCTTGTGTGTGTGTGTGTGTGTGCAGCCGTACCCAGCTGTCTTTTTGTGCAGGATTGACTCCATTGTGTAATACTTTCCCGGCCATGCTTGAGGTAGTCTGAGCTAAGCTGGCTTGGTGTAAATTGATAGGAGAGCGGAAGAGAGGTTTACTAAATTCGTACAAGTAAACACTGCAATAATTTTCATGTATCACTTCAAACCAAAATGAACTGGGACTGCTGAAGATCATTAGGCTCTGCTCAGTCGTAGCTCGTGGATTCTGACAGCACATTCAACAAAACAAGCAGTGCAGAGATTGGTAAATACACAACCCAATGCTCCTGAGCACAGGATATCAAACCTATTTGGCTCAGAGTTTGAGGTTTTTAATCGGCTTTCAGAACTTTGCTACCCTACCTCTCTCTTGGCTGAAAATTCTTCCCCCCAAATTGCTTTTTTGGTTATGCCAGGATGCTTGTTGACATGCTAAATATTTTAATGTTAGGGGGAGCAAAAGGAGACCGGAGATGTTGCAGAATGTGAAGCATGATTAGGTATGGTTGGGGGAACTTTCTCTCTTAGTGAATTGAGAGAGGATTTATAAGAGGGTCTTCATGCTGCAGATTTATCCTGAATGTGCACGTTGTCAACATGAAATATCAAACCTTAATCTTCCTTAATGTCAATGTAGAGGACCTTAATATAGCTTGTAATTAGAGCGGCGTTCAGAATCTGAATCAAATCAGAATTTATTTTATTCAGATAAATTCATTCCACCATAATTTGAAGTTGATTTAAATGTCAGACTCCAGCCTCTATACAGATGAACTCACACAATATTTCAGCCACACACGCGCTCTCTCTCTCTAAAACACACACTGATCCATAGACACACACTCAGGGAGGTCAACAGAGATATACCTGCAGAGCAGCACAGAGACCCTCAGGATGTATTTTATCTGACTGGAGTACTTATGGCTCATCATCCATCGCCTGACTCCTCTGATCAACTTAAGATAGAACTAGACACTATCTGCCAGCGCTGTCTAGTAACCAGGTTTTAATCACGCATGGATGCCTCGTCTGTGATTACAATAATTATACAATATTGACATGTGGAAATGGAACACACGTGAGTCATCCTCCTGTTACTAGCCTCCGTTCCTTCAAATTACACATTAAATGCCATATCGAGCACATTTCTTTCATTTTTTTTTCTTGATGGATATATACATCTGTGCGATTCCGATGGCGCCGCATTAAAACGGCATGGCCTGCATGCGGGACTGCACGCAAGGTTTCAGTGTTGCCATGTCCTAGAAATAAAATCTGCCCGACAAATCACGGTAAGAAAAGTGAGGTCGCCAGCTAAATGTTTGAGTGCAACCTAGCGTCGTCTCTCAAATGCCAGGCATTTTACCCCCCTCATCATACCTGAGAGCTCTTGTTCCATAATTAATGATAACACCGAATTTTTCTCTTAGGGTGAATATTGTTAGTGTGACACTCCTCCTGAATTAGCGTTGCAATCTGCTTCATTATTCAGTGTGAAACGTTTGTAATGATGCCCAAGCAGAGGGCATTGTGTTCAAATTGAATTGAGCACAGACTGGATTGTCCCCACCCAATCACAGATTCTTAGGCAGTCCTCAGCTAGCTCCACGTGGGCTCACTCTGTCCACTGATGATACAAATCTAAATTTCTAATCCACAGCATGATTAAAAGAAAGACAAAAAGAAGAATAAAATGCAGTTAACATGCATTGAATTCACGAAAGAACTAAACAAACATATTGTGTAGTAAAGGAAAAATGTGATAATAAAACATTTCTTGACTTATTAAATGTAAACATACAACATGCGTTCTGATGTCTCTGTCGACAGCCATCAGTAAACACTGACCCTGTGGTTTTTATCATATTCCATTTGCTGTCCTGCTTTGCATTCTAATTGGAATGCATGACTTAGTGTGTGCGTTGCATCAGTCTAACTTTGTTTGATCAAAGAATATCAGCTTAATTATCCTCCATATCATGCTGCCTCGGATGGAGAAGTTATTTTTGTTTTTTCTTTGAATTTAAACATAAAGGGCAGAAAGATACTCATCTTTTTTTTGGTTATACAGTGCATGTTAGTTTGGAGGATTTTGCTTCCCTTGCAGGGTCTGGAGGGCAAAATTATCCCTCGAGGATACAATATTGAGGATACAGTAGGAAACTCCCCTTGGGTGACTGGACATACACTAGTTGGTGCAGAATATGATACATGTTGCTCTATGAAACTGACAAATGACACTTTTGAGAAGATGTAATCTCAGTCTAAACACACACACACACACACACACACGCGCGCACACACGCAGCCTGTTGCAATGCACTCGGTTTACTTTCTATTCTTAATGAATGAAGTCCCCCAATGTGAATTTCAACGCGAGCCATGCCTCGTAAATGTCGAAACAAATGAGAGGGGCTGGATAAATCCAGATACATTTGAATTCTTCTTCTTTATTAGTTTTATCTCAAGTGTAATAATGCATTCAGGGCCAAGTGGAGGCAGGCAGAGGGGAAAATTAGGAGCATCTGTCAAAGAGATCCACATACAAAAACAGAGCCCAGAAGCCTGAGTAAAAGCCTATCACAGACTTAGACACACGCTTGAAGGATTTAATGGGCATGTCAAAATAACACGCTGAGGCAGAAAGTAGTATCTTTAATAAGTCACCATAACTGTTGACTGATGAAAAGAAAAGTAGTCAAGTACTATCTTTCCAACTAAAGCATCTTGGTTTATTTTTACTTGTCTGTGAGTGTGTGTGTGGGGTGTGTGTGTGTCTGTGTTTGAGTGTTGGTCCCTACTCACAGGCCGTATGCTATTTTTATATCAGTTTAATCACCCAGTAATTCACCACCTCAGGCATGCATCACAATGTCTCATCTACATACTGTTGTGGATATAAATTAATTTCAGCACCTTAACCAATATCTGATATACCATGAATTTAACACGCATTATAATGGCCATGCATGTGAACACTGACATGCATGCTGGTGCACATGTAAATAGGCCCGCATTCAGAATAATCATAGAAAGATACAGACTAAAATATGGAGATACATTATGCATGCCTTTGTCTCTCACGAATACTTACCCTCAGACTGAGACACACAAGCTCGGGACATTACATACAGTCAGGAAACGATGGTGTTATAAATTAGAAAATGCAACTCTTGCTTATCTCAACATTGATTAAAAAGGGAAAACTGGCCCTGAATATCATCTCGAGCCCAAAATGGTTAGAAATGAATAAATCATAGCTCTTATCCCAAACAGCAGAAGGAGAAAATGAGCAATATCCTAGAAAGCTTTAATTTTTTTCCCGGCGTAAATATGAAGGGTTGTTTAGTGAATTCTAAGCAGATGCTTACCTGATTGGAATTTGATGTACAGCAGTAAGGTGCAGTATGTGGAGTTATGGGGAATCCAGTGAGAGGAGCACATATTAACATACTGCCTTTAATTTCACCACAAAGAGTCATTTGAAAATACTGTAAACACAACAGTACATCTAAAAATACATTGGCTGTGTAATTTGGCACATATTGGTAGATCAAAGCCCATATAAAGGAAAGATGAGACATAATGTCTGTTGCGTGTATAAAAATACCTCACTTCAAGGCTTCTTCTGTTTTGCTCGAATCCAAACTGATTAATTATGAATGGCCAGGTCTACCACATACATTTTGCCCAAGGACATTTGGTCAAATATAGACATATCATACTATTTTGCATATTTCTGCTGCATATTTTAAAGAAGGCTAATTGAAATAATTAATCAGCCCTGAATATAGATTGGTTTATTTTTACCGGTGGCCATGGATTGGACAAATGGCTCTTTTCTGTTTCTCTTAATGATGGGATGAATCGCCTCTTGAAATGTAGGTTAAAGCCATTTATCTGATTAATGGATTCCAGGAAATAAAAGGTAAATGCATGTGCAATATAAGTTCTATAGTATCGGCAGTATCTTCCCACTAAAAAACAATATTTGAAATCTAAGCTTGGTCTTCATTTATTCAGTAAATATTCTCAGTGATGCATACAAGGTGATAACTGCAAAGCAATCTCAGACAGCACAGTTACTGAATAAAATAAAGTATCTTTGGTCAAAGTCACAGCCGGTGATCACAGGCAACAAGGGAAAGACCCAAACACAGACAAAAGACGGGATCAGTGCAATGATTTAATGAAGAAACTTACACAGTAACAGGATCCACAAGCACACAATTACAAAGGTAACTTTGACAACCTGGAAAGAAATGAGTTGAAAGGAGCTGGTTAAGTATGGCAGGGCTGACAGGGAGCAGATGGGTTGGGAAGATCAGGTGACTTGGACTGTTCAACACTCTTTTTTGCTTAGGTTGGTTCCTAACTGAGTGAAATGACACTAGTGGATACAAACCCAGGTCAGTCACACAATTCCTTGCAGCATACCAACGTCAGTGTCATCCACCCTTGGATAAATACATTTCTATCTTTTCCCAAGTTCTTGAATTCTCCTCCATCTTTTGCTGACCTCATGACATTTTGTCACTGAGGTCATGGAAAAGTGTATTCATGACTATTCAACCAGAGCATGGTACTTGAGGGAAAAGTGGCAGCATGTGGGTGTAAGAGGGCATCTGGTGGAAGAAAATGGCAATGGATGGGTTGGGGGAAGTGGGAATGTGACTGGAGGGAGGGATGGAGAGGCAGAATATGACATGTCATACATAGCTAACTAGCTATTGACTGTCAGGATTCTATAAATAACTCTAGTAGTCTTTAACTCTTCTATAAACTGTCTCTCAGAAAACAGCCTACTGTTTACTGACGGCTAGTACTGTATGTGATGTGATGTGAGCAGCTCATGGACTTCCTCCTCATAGATATTACCATAATGATGTATATTTAATGATGTATATTTCCACTTTCAGGACTGATGACAACTTAAACTTCCTGCATCACAAAGTGCAGGACCTTTTCTGTGTTTCTCTGGGGCCAGCTAACTATAGTTGCTGCTAGCTGTGCGTCTAATGTTAGCAGTCCATTAGCAGAGCCAGGTTTTGTTTAGTTGAGCCAGTTCGACACTCCAGACGTTCTGAGCAACACTGCGAGCCCCCAGCCCAGGCAGAGTCAGCTAATAAGAATACCTAAACTACAGAGCTATAGTAAAACTGTCCATCAGATGCTGCACACTCTTACTTATTTGATGGCTCAAATATTTAGTTACAACAAAGTCATAAAGAAGTTATTTTTTGGTCAGTGTCAGACTCCTCCATAGAAAACAAAGGCAGCTATTTCCTTTCATCACCAGAATATGATCCTGCACAGTTCCTCCTATTGCACACTGTGTTCTGGAGCTGCTGGAGGTTTCGCAATCCATTCTCTATTGCAACCCATCCATTTCCCAGTCTGGTCAAAAGTTCCTTCTCCTCCCTCCAGCTGCAATGTAATTTCCTATGAGTCAAGACTGCAGTCCTCTGTTTAGTTTTTATCTTTTATTCAGGTTTTTTCTTCTTTTTTTTAAAACCATTGTTACAGAAGACTTTAGTTTTTTCCACTGAGTATTAATAGCTCAATTTTAGGAAACTCCTGATTTAATGAGACCTTGACAGTGCAGTCTTTTTAAAGAAGATCATCTTCATTGTCACCCTTAAAGTTTAATGAACCGATTAAATGCATATCCATAATGCCAACTGTCATGAAAGCAAAGGAAATCATAAATGTGCATTAAGAAGTCTAAATAGTGCTCAATGATCCTTATGAAGCCACAATAAACAGTCAGCAAATACCCATGCTGCTAACTCTAAACTTGGTAACTGCTGCGTGCTAAGTATTACTGGCAACCGCAGCAGATAATGAATACATTTATTTGAGTGTTTCTGACAGTTGTCATGATTAATTTCAGTGATTTTCAGAGTAACAGTTTTCTCACATGTCACTGTCAGATTTTAATGAGGAAAACTGAAAAGTGTATTCTATTTTTCTCAGAAATTCACAGGACTGAAGGCATTTCTGAAAGAATTCCACACAGTCATTTTGTGGCTAGGAATGGGCCATTTAAATCACAGCTGTTTGCACATTGCACTTTCAGAAGCTATTAACATGCGAGTTGCCTTAGTTAAAAATCAGGACAGTTCCTTACTTTAATTGATGCATTGATGCACTATGACGTTGATTTTTTTTTTTTTTTGGCTACAGGGATGTCTTCATTCAGTCTGCACATCCTCTAACACAGGAACTGCCACAGAGGCCAAAGAGTCTGCAGGATTTCATGTAAACTATGTCTCTATCTGATCAACATATTTTTAACTGGAGAGTCTCATGACTGGCGAATCAGAGAACCCCCTCCATAAGTTATTCTGAGTTCATAGTCAATAGCGAGTGAATTATAGAGGCAATATGATTGTATACAAAGTCAATTGATAGATGGGAGTGCACACAAACAGAAGGGGGGAATTGATTTTAAAAGATGTGCTATGCTATGCTAACCGGCTGCCATCCAGTGTGTACTGTCCACTGTCCACTTGCCGTGGCTAATAACAGTGATTACATTTGCGTGCGCATAAATCTGTTTTAGTAGCTGCCTTTAGTCCCTCTATTTATTTGACGGTTCATTTGCAGTCTGAAGATTCAAGAGCACGAAAATAAACTCACAAACGTGAGCTCATGCTTGTGCTTGATATCACAGGTGGTATCAGTTAGGCCTGAGCAGTTTAAGGACAAGAGAGATGTCTGTACCTTTCTCTCTGTCTTCAAGTGGTTACTTATCCTTTACTACATTTAGCAGTGTATGTGCATGTGTTTACAGATGCGAAGGCTTAGCAGGGTACTGACCGCCTGGTGCTTGACTGACATGTTTGGCAGCAGGTAGCACGGCCACGTCTCCAGAGGCGTCATTAAACAGCTTTGTTTCTTTTCCATACTTTCAAAGTTCACTCACTACCTTTAGTTGCTTTATTAGTTTGATGATTAGGGACACTCAGAAATGAAAAAAAAAAGTCTTTAATTAGCATTAATCAGTGGTGTCATGCATTTTTAGCACAACTGTCTCAGGATAACCTGCAAAGACAGATTTCTAATGAGAAAATACAATAATTGTGTACATCCTGTATAAATCATCATAGTAGACATCACAGTAATCCTCTTTCACTTATTTCACTTGTATTAGACCATAAAAGTCTGAGTAGAAAATGTATAAATGTGAAGGCAATGTGTGTGTGTGTGTGTGTGTGTGTGTGTGTGTGTGTGTGTGTGTTCTCATGGGCGCATGTGTGTGCTATAAACCCTTGAGCCGTGAGAGCTTATAGCTTTGAGGGCCCGGCCCCTCCAATTATAACACGTTAAAGGCAGAATTCTCTTTACTTCTCTCCGCAGGGAACCAAGAGAGAAGGCTTGTCTAGTTTCTCACTCTACCCAGAGTAATAATTACCTGAGATAATTACTTTCCTCTCTCAAGCAATTAATGACATTTCCAGGGGCAATGGTTTGGGACTCGGGCAGGGACTGAGGTTATGCACAAGCTTAGAAATTAACAGCAGGGAAGCTTTTATTTTTTTACTGTCTTCATTAAACACTTTGAGACATGAAACCATTAAGACATGTGAGCCATGGTGTGCTGCAGTGAACTGTAAAACGGCAGAAAACATAGCAGGAAGAGGCAAATACAAACATTAATATATATTTTTTCCATCTACTACTTTCATGTGTGAAGTTATAAGGTGCTATAAAGAAGAGCTGAAGTGAGATCATAGATAACATGTTTATAATGTTATTGCAGTAAAGGAGCACACAGACCATCATATTTGTAGTACTGGTGAGTATATCTTACCTGTGTCAAATGTGTAGAGGCTCCACATGTCAGAAATCGAAAGGTTTCTGACATGACAGGTTTAAGTAGTACTAACTAATGACATGTCCTCTCCGGAGACTCTGGTCACCTCAGCAACCGCATCCTCTTGGACCTCAATGCAGCATTTCACATCATCAACCGCACTATTCTTCTCTCCTCTTTCGAATCCGCCCTCTGCATCACTGGCACTGCCCTCTCCTGGCTTAAATCACACCTCACATACAGACAACAGTTCATCCACATCAACAACTGCACCTCTTCTACTGCTCCTCTGTCCCAAGGCGTCCCCCAGGGTTCTGTGCTTGGTCCTCTCCTCTTCATCCTCTACATGCTTCCCCTTGGCAACATCATTTTCGCTGTCATGGTCTCCACTTCTACTGTTACACCGACAACGCTCAGCTCTACATCTCCACCAAATGGATCAAAGCAACTGCCACTCACTCCATTTTCTCCAACTGCCTCAATGACACGAAATCCTGGATGTACACCAACTTCCTCAAACTGATATGTGACAAGTAAGACATGATAATCAACAGCTCCAAATCCCTCACCAAAACCACTCACACTTTCTGCCACATCACTGACACCACCACCCTGTCTCACTCCCCAAACAGGCGCAACCTCATCGTCATCTTTGACAACTCCTCCTTTGAACAACAGACCAAATAACATTTACATACGTTTGCATTTTGTCATTTAACTGATGCTTTCATCCAAAGGGACTTAAAAAACGTAACCTGGCTTCACCTCCCTTCTCCTTTTCCATTGAAGAATCACTCATCCATGCCTTCATCAACACAAGAGGACATGCATTCTCAACAGCACACCATCCAAAACATCCA
This sequence comes from Nibea coibor, assembly GCA_023373845.1. Classification (NCBI taxonomy): domain Eukaryota; kingdom Metazoa; phylum Chordata; class Actinopteri; family Sciaenidae; genus Nibea; species Nibea coibor. The sequence continues at coordinate 3,809,373 of CM041733.1, read as the reverse complement.
TCCATCCATCCATGCATCCATCCATCCTTATCTTCACTAGGGTCGTGGGGGGGCTGGAGTCTATCCCAGCTGACTTAGGGTGAATGAAAGTGTACACCCTGGACGAAACATCCAAAAAATAAAATAAACTGCAATACATCCAACACGCCCCACAAACCACAACTGCTGGCTCCTGGTCCCACAGTGGATCCAGTTCAAAATCCACCTCCTCACACACAAAGCCCTCTGCAACCAGGCGCCTTGCTACCTCACAGATCTGCTCCACAGCCACAATCCGTCTCTCAGCCTCCGATCCTCCAATGCAAAGCTTCTGACTCTGCCACACAGGACTAAGCACTGAACCTGAGGCAACCAAACCTTCTCCATAGCTGCCTAAACCCTCTGGAACTCTCTCCACTAACATATCTTTGACTGTACCGACCTTCCCGACTTCAAATCCCTGACAAAAACACACCTTTTTAATATGGCTTTTTATGTTTAACTTGTGACTTATGTCTTTCATGGTTTTACACTGTAAAGTGTCTTTGAGTACCCAGAAAATCTTAAATAAAATATATTTTAGTGGTATCTTAGTATTATAAATATAAGTTGTAGAGCAGCAAGCATGAGCATCACCTTTAAATTTTCTGTAAGAATGCATGTCCTTCAACTGGATTTCTGAACATTTAAAAGTTATTATCATTTACAATCTTTAACTGTGAGTTAAATGCAATTGGTTTCATGGTCTCAAGAAGTACTTTATCATTATTTAATCATGATTTTAAAAAAGACATGAGCTAAAAAAATGAAGTCATTGAAATTTTAATAAACCAAATTAAAGAATTCAACTGAAAACAACTTATAAAATATGTATTAAAAAAAAAAAGCAAAGTAAAAAGTGAAGAGAAAAGTACATGTAAACAGAATGAAGGTAATTAGAACAGATGAAGGTGTGACAGAGTTTGCTTTCCACTCCTCTGGTGATCAAGTCATCCACCAATTCCTTAGTCAAAGAACATGTTCATGCATGTTCATGAGAAAGATAAAAAAGTCACCACAGCACTCATACACCTCCGCAGGTGTACAAACAACCCCCTCATCCCCCCCAAAAAGATCCTTGTCGGACGATGAGCGGGCATTCTGTGCATGACTAAAACAACCCTTCTAACAGCGCATCATGGAGCTGCATTCAAATGAGAGGGATCAGGATCAAAACCATACATGGCCGTCTCTGATCCTGCTGTGTGAGTGTGAGTGTGTTTTTGCATATGTGCACACGTTTGAATAAGCGAAGCTGATAGCCATCACACGCAGCTGCCACCCTGGGCTAAGTGCTCATATGCTGGTGCCAGTGTCTCATCATGGGGTATGCAAAACATTGTGCGAGAGTGACCCACACTCGCAGCCATTCATTCTTCCTTTTGGAATTATGCAGCTCCAGAGATAGAAATACACACAGCAGGGGAACTCATCCCATTGTACGGCATCTGATCTCATCAACTGATTAGTTATTCCCAGAGTGTATATTTTATTCCATTATGGCCTGGAGTGTTAACAGTATGGGTTGTTAACAATCAGCAGTAGCAGGTATGTGAACAATGTTTTATCAGCTTTAATCACGAACCATGTACATTGAGAAGCATTGTACTATGCTATGTTATAATGTAAAAGATCATTTCCCTATGCATATATCTTTTTCTATTTTCTACTTGCATACAAATATTTGACAATCATTAAGACGTCTGTGAGCCACCAGAGATGGTGATTCACAAGGGTGCCTTTATTTTAAAGTATTTAGCAAAGTACTGGGACTTTGCGCATGAATAAGTTATAACTAAAAATCTTTACTACTTAATTACTTAATTTCTCTGCAAATTAAACAACACATGCACATTAGCACAACTGTTTACTGTTATATGGTCACTCATGGCTCTGGAAAAACCAAGATGACAATGTTCATAACACCAAACTCAAGGCTTCAGGACAGGACACAAACCTCTTGGAGGAAATACATATACTGATAATAAATAAAATGATAATAAGTAATGAATGTAAGAAGATATTAAGTATGCAGCCTGACTGTAATGATGACTTTTCCTGTTTTGCAACAATTAGGCCAAAAATGGCACTTATACACAGGATAGATTTAATGGAAACTGAGCTGAAGCATTTTCTGCCTCCCAGAGGATCTTTGTCCACTTAGGTCATTATGTAACCTCGTCCCAAATTTCTCACTTGCCCATTAGACTTTTTTTTTTTTTTTAAATGTAGCCTATTAAGATACATAACGTGACATTTACCGTGGATTAATTAATGCTCCCAAAAGGAAGAAATATCCTGCCACTCTGTGGTCAAGTGTTAAAAATTCACAGCACAGTGACTGAAAATGGCTTTTGCCCTGTACTTCATATATCTCTCTGAGAGGTGGCGATTTATCATGGACTTTGGGTGAAAAACAAATTTGATATTTTTTATAGTATTTGTAACAAATTGCCTGAACACTAGCAGACCAATATGTAAGCTGTAAACAATGGACATAAGAAGAATGGTCCAAAAAATGTTTACTCATTATTCTTAACTTGAAATGATGAAACACAATACTGAATCAATAACTAATTATTTTACATATACAATCTTTAAACCACATACACATCACATAATTGGTGTATATGAGTAATATTTGTGTTAATTGCTAAGTATATGACTGTAGGAGAATTATTTGTCTATTCATCTATTTTCTTTTATCCTTTTTTTGTCTGTTTGTATCTTTGATATATGTGCCCTGCTGTATTTTCATGTGTTTTCATCACAGCACACTGCATGTCTGTGTTCCCGCGCTGATCAGCGTTTTCTTCAGACACTTACAACATATTAGAAAAATCATTCTCTGCAATGCAGAAGATGTCAACCACACCACCACAAACAGCCTGCATACGACTGAGCAACACCTCTCTGACATTGGTTTCATGAACGATTTAATAAAAGCCTTTTGTAGACCTGTTGAGTCATATTAGCTAATTGTGTCTCCACTGTGCAACGTCCAATATCCATTTATTTTCCATCAAAGTACACTTATGTTAAGAAAAAACGCATGCACACAGGATGTAACCAAAAATATTAGGAGCCACTAAACCCTCCAGAGAGGGAAAGAAAAACACTTTCTGACAAAGTGTGAAAGGAGCATCATTATATTCATGTATGACAATGAGAGGAAGGCGGAGAGACGGGAAGACATAGGAAGCAGTTGAGAAAAAGCCAGCACCATAGAGGAAGCTGGCATTTAAAATGTATAGCTGTTGTTGTTGTCTGGATGGCATTACCGCGGGAAGCAAAATGACCACATTGTGTCATCAATAGTGAGCAAATGACAGTGAGAGAAGGAGTGTCACCTTTAGAGTGAGAAAGAAACAATACCTGTAATGGCTCATTGTGTCCATTCTGAACACAATGAGCCCATCTTTTTAGGCTGCCAGGAACAGATAATGTGCTTGTTAAATATCCATCTAATTACTATAGATGAAGAGCCTTTCTTGTTCCGTGAGGTGACATTTCAAATGTCACTCAATAAATCCTCAACTCTAACCTATTCCTTAACTGAATTCTAATTTCAGGTTCACATAGATCAGGTGAAAATGTATTGATCCCCAAAGTAAAGCAGGAAGACTGCAACAACAACAACATCAAGCAGTAAAAACAGGAAGTTGTATGTGTAACTGTGCAAAAAGGAATGGATCAGCTGCAGTGTGGCAGGAATATCTGATACACAAGCTTTGTGCATCACAACAGGTGAAGAATTATGAAAATGAAATATCAATAAAAGCACACTTACAGGAGACCATTGGCAGTCATGTCTTCCTGACTGAGAGGAAAATCAGCGTTAAAAAGGAGCCAGTGTGCCAAAAGCTTTTTTATTTTCAGTGGACTATGACATGATTGAGGACCAGCTATAAAAACAGGAGTTTGGCCTAAGACAAGCAGCCACTATGGAATATTTGTGAATAATATTTCTAAAGGATACTTTTAGAAATGTACTTTTATTTCACAGTACTCCTCTTTTTGTAATATGAATCATCATATAGACACAGTAGAACAATTATTTCCACTGAGAGTACACTAAAACCTAAGCCTTAAAGGAAGGAAGTGATTTAGGTGGATTTATGCTGCCATCTAAGAGATCTGACCGTGAAAAGGGTTTGCAGCGTGGTTTGGAGTTGAAAAAGAAGCAGTTTTATGGTAATTTTATAAACATACTCTCAAACATCAATTGCAGTCTGATTTTGGTAAAAGTTCATGCTCAGTAGTGTCCTCTAAGGGGAAGTTCCTCGGCAGGGAAACAACAGCACTGCCTGTTTGCTGAAATGCCTAAAAAGACCACGGCGTATGTACTGTAGGAGTACGTGACGAGGGAAATATTGGACGTTCGGGATGGATGGGCGTGTGAAAGGGAACGGAGAAGAACATACTGCGGGAGGAGGAAATCGACAGGTCAGGCTGGACCAGAACAGATGTAATGGAGGCTATTGTGAACACTACGGTACCTGGAGGAGGGAGAGATGGTAGAGGCAAGCACAGAACGGGGTGAAAGGAGAGGTGGATGGAGATGGGCATGGGGTGAGATACGGCGGGAAAGCGCATTTCTGAAGGAGAAGGCAAGAAAGGGATGAGAAAAGTGAGACAGGCAGTGTGTAAAGAGTTAACTTTGCCGTGGTTACGTTTACCTGTCAAGGAGCTCTTGTAGCCGTGTGAATTGTGATTGTTGACTCTCAGAAGCACAGGCAAAAGTAACATAGCATTATTTATAAGGCTGCAAAAACACTTGGGGTGGTGGTGTTGATAAATTCTGAAGTGCATATTGCTTTATTGTGTCTGCTCCACCTAATGTAGAAAAACGCAGTAGTCTTCTGCAAGCAGAAAAAGGATGTAGGCAAGTGAGTGACCAGTGTTTCTTTATGCTTGTGTGAAAAACATGATGTGTTTATAATTTCACTGGATCTATTATTATTAATATTTTTTGTTTTTTTTGCATTGAGTCACTCATTTAGCACCTAATAGGTTGTCCTCGACGCTGCACCACCCAGTGGCTCAAAGTGGCCATTGGGTGGTGCTTACAGCACGACGCAGTCTCGTTATCCATTTCTGCTCTGGGATCAGTGTTTTCTGTCAAGAAAGCAACAATCATACTACAGGAAAGAAAAAAAATCACTTAAAACAACAACTTAAGCTATTACATTTACATTCAGCTCAGGTTTGAAGCTGCTGCTGCTGCAGTGTGTTTTAGACCCTGACATTTCTCTCAATGAATCACTGTGATTTTAGGTCCTGTGGTGTTGTTTCTGTTAGCCGGGTTCATCTGCATACAGTTAATAAATTGCCTTCCTCGCTGCACCCTGACTTTTTTTTTTCTTTTTAATTGACATTCAAGTAGGATCCTTTCCTCTTTAAAGAACACGGAGCATCATTGGATTATTTTTTTCATCTCCTCGGTCTATCTCTTCAGTTTTCACCAGTTAGCAATCATTATGTATTTATTTATTTTAATGTTTAAATGGCAGTGAGCACGCTCAATCTGTCAGAAACTGTCACACACTGTAGGAGAAAGTGCATGAGTATGATACAGACAAAAGAAAATACACAAGCAGGTGCACCAACATGAATATTTTGGCTCCATTTTCAAGGCGGCTCAGTGGCTTTAAAATTTGGATAATTCATCCCTTTCTCTAAAGCCCCATGTCTTTTCTTCTCTTTCTTTTCAGAGATGGAAAGTCATCTGGCACAGTAAAGTCATCTGTAAAAGGGACTGATGGCTAACAATTGATGTGCCAGTCCCGTCTAGACAGCAGCACTTCATCCAATTATGTTGGGAATACAAACATGATCGCGACAACAATGGCAGGATTACCACCACGGTCAAGACGAGAGGAAGAAGTGGAGGAAGACAAGTGATGAGGAAGAAATTGACAAAGGAAGATAGATGGCGACAAGCCTGGACTGCGGAGGACATGATGGTATCAATAGTGAGAGATATGGATTTTATTTAGAAGGAGGGACAAACACAAATAAATGTATCTGTGTATGTTGTGGTGCCAGCGAGTGGGCATCAGGCTTATGATTGAGTTCATGTGTGTAACAAAGGAAATGTCAATATGAAGACAATAAAATACACACAGACAAACACTCGTCATATAGACAGTAGAACGGATCAATTGGTTGCTGTTGCACAGAACAGGGATGACTAGCAGAAACATGTATACTCAATACTAACAGTAATCTTTGACTTATATCTTAGCTTAGACTGATCTAATCATTTTGGTTTGTGCCAGACTTTAAAGAAATCTTTACAGGATGTGAAAAGGGATGTATTTACAAAAGTAAAAGTCAGCTGCCTGTGAAAGTGAAGCCTTCTTAAGGTTGTTGCTGGTCCTGATGCTGCTTGTGATCAAAAAGGATTTCAACGATGCCGTTTTGTAAATGAGATGCAAGTTCAGTGTATCACAGCTTTGAATGCACGCTCACTGTCGCCGTGAAAAAAACAAAAAGAAACCACAGAGCATTTCTCTGTGCCATGGTGTTTTGTTGATGTGGCGTTAATGTTGTGTGTTACAGTAAGTCATGGTACACATGGTATTCACTGTAATTAGGACTGGAGCACACTGATTTAGTTGAACTGTTACAACTTCATTTGTTTATATCAGACAGGCAAGGCGACATTTGCATTTAGTCAAATTGTGAATTTCTGCACTGACTGAATTTCTTTATTTATTTTTTTATTCATGCTCTCATGAAAATACAGTTCCGTACACAGCACTAGTGAATTAGGTTATGTTTCCAGAATATCTTCCCATTCATTTAATAATCCATGCCCTTTAGGATTTGCAGCAGAAATAATAAAATATTGATTTTTCATTTGACATTCTGTGATCCAATTAAAGTTGGCCCTGGACTAAAATGTAAGAATGCAGCTTGTGATGTCTAATGGTTGTGTGGAGTTTTATTTGGTGTGGGAGAAGTAAAAAATGCTGACGTAATGTCTGATGACCAGCTCCACAAAGAGGCATCCCGCCAGACAGTTCAAGATGATATGTGGATAGATAAACCTCCTTTAAAAGGTTTGCTCTGCCTCAGTCCAGTCTGCAGCTCCGTTGCTCAGATGTGTGAATATCACGAAGAGCAGAGCGAGTGCGCACACACTTGTGTAAGCGTGTCTTCAGCTTATTTACACACCCTTTCTGATGCACAGAGTTACACAGATGAAAGTATGTCCATAGAGGTTGTATCACCGGGTGTGGGTCTTCCCTTCATTCTTCCAGTATTGCAGTCGTCTCTGCAATATCAGCTTACTTTTTTCTTTACCTTTATAAGTTGCAACCTCCTACTCCACACTTCAGTTTTGCTGATGCGTTTGTTGATAAAGGTCAGTAAGTTATAAATGGTGTTCTGTTTTATCTGGAGGGGAGATGCTAAATCTGAAAATACAAAGCATACAACTTTTTACATATGACCTTCTTTTTTATCTGTGTCTGCGGCCACCTGCTTTTTCAGTCGGGTCTGTGTTTGCAAAATCTTGGATAATCCTGATCATACCGATGCTAAAAGCTTGAGTTAAGATGGTTGCTATGGCTGTGACATTAGCAGGTTTGTCTACTGAATACTGCCACGATTGGGCTGCAAGCATAATGAAAGGTCGACTGGCTGAATGATATAAAAGTCTCATTCCAAGCCAGAAAAAAGACAAGGATTCTTATTCTCGGGTGACTATGCACTACTGAAAACATAATTATGAATATTTTATTCTGTAAATAAGGCCCCCTAAATCTGACACAGCAGACCTTTAATAATCGACCACTGACCTCTGGGTGTAAATCTCCAGTACATAAATGGCTACTGTTTTTTTCTACAGTATTTCTTTGATTGCTATAATTTTCAGTTGAGTACAGTATACTACTGTGAAATAGTTTACAGTGATATACTGGAGTTCACAGGCACGTGTGACACTCATGTGTAACTCAGTCTTATCCTAATTGTACCTCCTGGTTGAGCTCACGCTCTTTTGTTCCACCATGTGAAGCCAGTCTGGATTGGCTCAAATATGTCACTGTTAAAAGCAACAGTAGGCATGATGACCTCACAGCTAGACCACCTATCTCACAGGAGTCATCACATCTGTAGGTCTTCGGTTCGTCCAGTCATCAATCATCACTGATAATTATTCTAATCTATTCTAATTCCAAAGCTTGTATGAGACTAAATTTAACAGACAACATGGAGTTTTTATTATTATTATTATTATTATTATTATTATTATTAAACAATGATTATGTTTAGATTGCATGCAAAATAAAATTTGTGTATGTTTTCAACAGTGTTGGTCATGTAGGGGTTTGGGATTAGGGACCTTATCCTGGTTTGATGGGTTACACACGTACTATCACAATGTGGGATTAAAATTAATGGGACACATCTGAAACATTAATAACTATTTCAGAATGTTCTGCCTTGCAGTGTTCACATGGGTTCATTTTTTCTTCAATAATTGACATTAATTTATGATATTAATTACTTGGAAGTTGTTGGTTGTGTGTTGAATTTTGAAGAGATTCTAAGAAGCTGTACAAATGTCATTGCAGCATTGCAGTGACTCAATCCAGCCTCGCAGTGACTCATTCAGCCTTGTGGTGACGACCATATGAGCTGAGTTTGACATATTACTTGTTATTAACAAGCTACTACAAATTTTTCGCTCAAAAAAATGGGACAGATGCTGCACAAGGGAAAAGGCATTGGAATTTCGAGAAAGATCAGCATGCCAATAAAGTCTTTCTGCATTTTAATTAGGGCTGGATCATTAATGAGTCATCTGAAACTGCACACTCTGAATGAACGACTCCTTTTTAAAATGTGGCATTGGCTGCCTCTGAGGCCAGTGTGCTAATAGAAAAGTTAATTACATCAGAGGCATTCATGTTAATGTATGTACTTTGACAGAAGCGATATAATAAAAGGTTAGAGGAGTGTGTTCCAGTCCCCTGATACCAGACACATTTAATTGCTTTGTCTTGTGCTCCACAGTCAGTCAATTTGACAATGTTGTAAAATACAGTTATAATCATGAATGGCTTGTTAAGCTTTGTTAAAACAGAAAGTGGAGTTTTGATGGACTTCATATGATGATTTGACAAACATTATTATTATTTTTTTTATTATATGTGTGTGTGTGTGTGTGTGTACAGAGTTCAGAGATGATATTTAAACTTCAAGCCATGACATAGAAGCATAAAATGTAAAGATGACTTTATCAAGTTTATAGGTGAATGATGTAATGATTGGATAGGTTGAAATAGTGTGTGGAGGTTGCTGTTGTGTAATCATTGATTACAGCTGCCAGGATTGGAAACTGTTTGGAAAGTCTGTCCCGCAACAGATGGGATCTGTTGGGATGATGCCGAAATGTTTGACAGCCATTTGTGTATTTTACTCAGTTAGTAGTGCGACAACCACAGCGATGAAAAGTTCAAATCAGCTACTTCAGCATCAAGTGACTATTTTGCTTAGTAAGAGTCATTACACAACACTCAAAAAGCTCAGATGCTGGAAAAAGGATGAGAAAAGTTGGCCTGCTGTAAGATTTGTATGGTATACTTGAACAGAGTGGGACAGATAACTGTGTTTATAGGAAATAATTCAGCATCATTTTTTGTCAATACCACAACACCCTCCACTCCAAAACCATGACAGAATATAAGATGTGACAGGGTGTAAGTTTTGCAATACTAGTTTTTATACTGTAACAAATCTGCCATTCAGAAGCTGTTTGTGTCCAATAGAAAATCACAAAGAAAGTGTGTGTGTGTGTGTGTATGCGCACGTGTGTGTGTGTGAGTGTGTCTGTAAGCTTTCTAAAACCTGAACTTAAAATGTGGGAAAATGTAACTTGGTCTAATACATCATCTTGACTCATATTTCATCCCTTAAATAACTGACTGTCCTTGAAGAATGGTCCAATATTCTACTACACACAGTTGTGGACTGAAAGAAACCTACAGTGGCAGGCAGAATGTGTTCTGAAGACAGCCTTATGAAATATAAAAGGCTACATGTTCGTATGTGTTGGAAGATTGCATGCTTCATATAGTACTCTTATGTTTGTTTGCTGGATTCAAACCGGGGAACTTGTGTCTCCGTTTTCAACCACTGGGCAAACACAACAACACACACCATCAAGTAATGATGGTTAGGACTGTGTACATATTATCAAAGTCATAGAAACCTAAAGACAACTGTTGTTAAATTCAGAGGTGCACTCATCTTCTGTTTTATGCTTCACAGAGGTGTGGCTCTGTGGATCAGTACCGGCCTGTGCACGGTGCTGGAAGGCTTCCAACTCTTCAGAGCAGATTGTAGCACAGAACTCTCAGCAATACAAAAGGTGGAGAAATCGTTTTTTGTATGAACAGTGGTTGGTGTGATGATGTGACAGCAACTGTGCAGCACCATTCTCCTGACCTGAAATCTTTTAGATTGGTAGATCTCCCCTGATGTGTTTGTTTCATCCATACTGGTCATGAACTCCTCAAATTCTGACAATAGACAATAGTTTTCTGAATTTCCTGATTCCTGCGTACAGACAGACATTAAAGCAACGTAAACCTTCTGTCAGGACATCTAAGAAGTGGACCAGTGAAGCTGTGGAGGATCTTCAGGTGTGCTTGGACTATGACTGGCAGTTTATAAGGACTGCTGTGTACCCTGCCCAGAGCAGAATTATGTAAAAAAAAAAACGAAAAAAAAACCTTACAAGGCATCTAGTCTCCATCCATCTAGAAACACTATACTGATTAGCTCTCTGGTGTTCAGAGACATCTTTAACACATCACTGGAGACACGCCATGTTCCAGCCTGCTTCAAAACCTTCATAATTATCCCAAAAAGCCCCCAAGGTCCACAGGACCTAATGATTTCAGACCCATGGCCCTGACCTCTGTAGTAATAAAGTCTTTCAAGAGCCATGTGCTGTCCCACCACAAAGCCATCACTGCTCCCCTGTTGGACCCCCTGCAGTCTGCCTACAGAGCTAACAGGTCCACTTCAACCTAGCCTCCTGTCCATTTACTTGATTGTCCTTTCCACTTCTTGGTCACCATCACCCAAGACTCCAAGTGGGAGCTGAACATCAGCTCCCTCATCAAGAAAGCCAACAGAGAATGCAACTTCCTGTCCATCCTCACCTCCTCCATCACCATCTGGTACGCTGCTGCCACTGCCAAGGACAGGGCAGACCGCTGCGTATCATTTGCTCTGCCGAGAAGGTGAACGGTTCCAATCTGCTATCTCTCCAGGACTTGTATGCCTCTAGGAGTCTGAGGGCTGCAGGTAAGATTGCGGGTGACCCTTCTTACGTTGGACACAAACCTTTTGAGACGCTCCCCTCTGGCAGGAGGCTGCAGTCCATCAGCAACCCAACCTCATGCCAGATTTTTTTTTTTTTTTTTCCAACACTGCAGCTCTGACTGACAGAAACTAATGTTACATTAACATGAGGTCTAAATCTGACACAATGCATGACAATAATGCATTTTTTTAGGATAACTAAAGTTTGGAATATAATTTTTAACTGTTTAAATGTTTGTTTTTTTAGAATTTTCATGAGGCTACAGAAGATGTGACAAATTAACCACAAGTAAGATTAGCTGTTAGCAAAGTTTTCAGTTCAGTGTCTGTGCATTTTTGATTGCCTGAAAAATGTTTAGTTGTTAAGTGGTTTTTGGTTTGTATCCAAAGAAAACCATGTTGATGTGAAAAGCATGTTCAAAAACAAAGATGAAAGAACATCAGCTGAAGGGGAGGGCTTGTGTAGCTGCAGGAGAAACAGGGAGAAATCCCTGACCACCACTGCCCTATACCACCCAGAGATTATAGGGTGAACTTCAAGGAGGGGTGGCTTTCAGCTGATGATCTGGAGAGACGCCTTAAGGTACTGATGATGTGACATTAAGGAGCAATGCCTGTGGCCCACAAACCAGTGCACTCTGGAGACTCGACATGGCAGATGGTTTGGGGTGTGTTTTCTTTTTCGCCTAATTAAATTTAATGCAGCAAAACCTAATATAAAAATATGTTCCAGTTATTATATAACACGTGTAGCAATGTTATTTTCATGATGAATTACAGTTCAAAAAGCCTAAAATAAAAAGAAAATTAAAAAGTCCTTCATACCAAGGTTGGGAGTTGCATCCAAACTTGTGACTAGTTGGTTGTTACGTGGTTGACATGGTGTTCTGCATGGTTCGCAGGGTGTTACTGGCTGTTTCCTCAGTATATCTGGGATGTTCATTATTGTCATTCTGGCTGGGTCATTTTCATGTATTATGTGGGGCACTAAAACCGTAGTGGAGGCATAGCCTGGCAAGAGGGATTGACACAAAACAGACTGGGTTTGATTGTTTTGGCATTTTAGAGAGAGAGACAGACACGGACACACACTGTATACTGATACTGTTAATAATCTAAGGGAGGCACAGGCGGACAGAGAGAATATGAGTCTTTCAGCCCCTTGGAGAGAGACTGAACAAGCACCAGATAGCACCAAACTGCACTGACCTAATTAGCATGACTGGTCTAATGCAGAGCTAATCCCTTTGAGTGACTTTTACTGTTTGTTATCCACCATAGTATCTCAGAGAGTGGCTAACTTTGACATTTAATGCAAGTTGCAATACCTGACCCTAAAGACCGTATGACTTAGATCATTAGATTTGTGTGTTTTTATTGAATGTCAAATTGTGACTTAAAATGTGTAAGCGTGTACATATATTTCAATGTGCATCCGGCCCCTCCAGAAGTGTAAATATAGACAGTTCCGACAAAGTTCAGTTCAGGTTAGGGGGCTGTAGAGTAGGCCCTCCAACAATGTATCGAGTGGAAGAACGGGCCATTGCGAGTGATTCACACTGCCATCTCTGAAATACTTCTTCATAGAAGAACCTGTGTTAAATAAAAATCGGTGCCATTTGCTATATATTCGCCCTGGAAAGGGCAAAGCCATCGCCGTCATGCTTTTTTAATTTTTTGTGGCCACAGATGTCGACATGAATTCTTCCTAAATTGTGTGTAACTGCTTGTCTGTTTTCATGATGTTGTATGCTGTTTTTGGTGAACCTAAGACAACTTTCCACCCCAGTAGAGAATACATTTTATTTCATGCTGTTTTTGGTGAACCTAAGACAACTTTCCACCCCAGTAGAGAATACATTTTATTTCATGCTATATTCTATTCAAAAAGACACTTTCATACAGATGTGCAAGATGACACACATCAGCAACAGTGAAAATAGCCTGATGTTACCTAACAACATCACATGTTGTTAGGTAACATGTGATGTGCTCTGATGCTGTCCAGTGTTAAGTATCTGATCATGTGACTACATGATGTGATATACAGGAAGTAGGGCCAATCATAATGGTTTATACTGTGGCCTATGGTAAACATTTTTAAACAGATATCTGTCTATAAATGCAGAATCTGCCAAGATTTTGGCACGAGAAGTGTTTTGGTGTGTGGTCCAAGTAGTCATGAGTAATCACGTTTGAGTATCCATATACACATTTTTTCTGTAACTAATTCAGAAACGTGTCTTTTGCATCATTATTGCGTATCAAGTTTTTAATTGGACTGAGAATGAAGTCTTTGCTTAGATATCCATTATCTGTTCCTCAGATTGGAAACTCATTGGTCATTATCCCCAGAGGCAAAGCCCTGAGACAGTGAGCCTGCTGTAACTATGAAACTTGCAGAGCTTATTGTAATGACATTGGACTGAAAGAGATATAACTTATGAGAACAATGCTGAACTCATTCTAAATCTTTATGTTAGTGTGCAGAGTGGGAGTGCAGCCCAGTCAATGATATCAGACTGGGCTGTAAGCCTAACAGAAAGCCTCTGCTGTTGAGCAGAGACATAGAGAGGAGGACAGATGGGTGGGTACAGTGGACAGATAGAAGGACATAAACCAGATTAATCATCTCATCATGTGTGATTAATTTGGAACTGAGCACCATTGGCAGGGTAACACAATGAACCAGACACCATTGACAGGTCAATATGTTTACACTGATGGATTTGCTCTCATACATACATGCACACAGAAGCAGACCCACACACACACACACACATATACACACGCACATGACTGGAATAGGTTTCTTGTGAGTCAATACTGTCAAAACAAAAAAGAAAACACATCCTGGATAAACAGGGTTGGCTTCTTTTCATTATTTTAAGATGCGATGCCAAACAGTTGACTAAATAATACCAATATATTGGCAATCAGCTAATTAATTTCTTAATTAATGAATTTCTTTTGTTGTTGTTGTTGGATGGCACTCAGTATTCATATAATAAATATTTTAATTCATGAATTGGCTGAGTAAACGTTTTGACTTAAAGGAATAATGTGTAATTCAAAGTACAACTGAACCAATAGCTGGAATGGAATGACAGAGTGAGCAGGGACTCTACCACAGCCAAACGCCGAGCGCCGCCGATGCCCAGTCGTGTTGCTGCAATGCACTGATGCACTGAGTTCTCTTGCTATTCAAACAGTGGATTACATTTAAAGAACAATGCTCAGTGTTCTGAAGTAGAGCCATAAACTCAGTTTGCAATAGAATAGTTACTGAGAGGCTATATGTTGTGTTTGCTACCACGGTAAATAAAAGATTTGTTCATGTTATATTATATCATCGTCATCTTGTAAGCTTGACAGCAGACTAAAGCTCGCAGCAATGAGTCAGGCTAAATGCAATTAAAACAGCATGGAACCAGACACAACACATTTCAGAGCCTAAAGTATAATAAAATGTAATTTTCTAAAAATGCTCTGTATATCTATATACTGTAGCTATACACTACAATCTGGTCCAACAATGACAAAAGTCTTCTCTGTGCTTTGTGTATATAAATATGAATTCTGCCAGTTACAGCTGACATACTGGGCCTGTTATGGTTTGGACCTTTGCTGGTAATACGTTGCCTTGTTTGTTTGAAAAATCATCAGCATTATGTCATATATTTCTGTATGTGACATATATGTTTCATTTATCCAGTACTACATGCCCTCTTTGTACACGCACATGTTCGCTGCATGTTGTTCAGTCACCCAGGTAATTATCATGCATAATCACTGATGTTAATATTAAGTTATTGCTTGGTGTCAACAATTATACTTTTGCTCTTTATCTCTAGATACTATACTCTGCTGCAGCCATGGATGCCAGCCAGCCGTATACTGAGAACTTCATACAGTAGCTGGAAGCTTAGAGCTGTCGGCTGCAGCAGCTCTCAATGGTGCATCATTCATCGAAGTCCTCAAGATAAGATGAGGTGTAAAAGTTAGTTTACAGGTAAGCATCAAAATGCCACTGCAAGCTGTGCCGATGGTGTCTCTGGCTTCTGAATGTCTCTCCGGCATGGCCCACCGTCCAACTTCATTTTGTTTAGTGGTGAAGACAGCACGATGTTGTCTCTCTTCAATCAGCATATGTTGCAAAAACATGACCTGATGTTGTCAACGCACCACTAAATTGAAAAATATATAACATGAGTTTGGACCACACATTGTTATAGTATGTGCAATATGAGCAAATTAAACTTGGGAGGCCATTAAGAGTAAGTAATCATTTTAAATATTCAATCTGAATAAATTGTAAAAGAATAATTGTAAATATTGTATAAAGTGAGTAATTAATCACTGTAAATATGTAAATAAATCATTAAATATGTTTCTTTTCTGCCATTCATGATTTATTTCTCTCTCCTGTGTGACTGAGGGAGGCGCTTCATTCTCACATCCTCTTGGTTTTCACAGTCATCTGACAGGGGCAAGCTAAGTATGTCAGGGATTGTCTAGCACAAACATTGAAATGACAGGTCTGTAGTTATGCAGCCACCCACGTTTTAATGCATATTTTTATTACTGGCATTTTTTTTTTTTTTTTAATAATCGATGCCAAGTGAGAAGCTTGTGAGCATTGCAGTATTGAGCCTGCACTATCGACCCGCCCATCCATCCCTACCACACAGACACAATCGACACCGTCACAGGCAGTTACTCTGTTAGTGTCCACAGGGATTGACACCAGCCTTACTGTTACTTGGAGAACTTGACTTTTAACATTACTGGAATGGACACGGTGTAGTCGGAAGTTGCAGCTTCTGCGGTCAGACTTTCTTCCATGAGCTTGCTGCTGTCCCAGTAAAATATCTTTACTCAGCCCGGTACGGTCAAAGTATCCTTGAGCAAGATACTGAACCCAAAATTTCTCCCAATGGCTGTGACGTCACCGTGTGTGTGTGTGTGCAGGTGTGTGTATGGGTGAGCTTAGTGTCATTGAGCTTTGAGTGGGAAGTGCTCGATTGCTCCTGATGAGCAGTTGGCACCTTGCCTCTGTCATCACTGTATGAATGTGAATAAAATAGTAAATAGTTCCTTTCCTTCTGTGACAAAAAAAACAAGGCTGTTCTTCTACCCAACTTAACCCGAACAAGTCAAGAAACAGCTACCTCCAGTGTGTTTACTCCAACCACTCCAAATCAAAAGGGCTATTGTTGCAAAACTAATATTATTATATTATTACACAGGTCAGGAGTCATGTCTGAGCTTGGAAAATTGTGTACTTTAGGTTAACTTTGTGCTTTAGGCCAGTGACGTTGTCGGGGTGCTATGGGACTCTCTGATGGCGGTGTCAGCGAGGAGCATGCTGTCCAGGTCATGTGTCATCTTGGACAGTGTCCTACCTACCAGACTGATGCAAGGCAGGGACCAGCTACTTTGCTCCACTTGCTCCATTGCTGAGGCACCTATAAGTGTGTAGAAGTATTCAGGTTACTTAAGGAAAAGTGCTACAACCCCACTCTAAAAGTACTATTATCATAATTCTTGTTTTTGGGTTAATATTACTGTTGCACTCATGTTGTTACGTGTATGTAACATTTTACTGCTGCATGTTGGAAGTTGTACCAATTTTAACTACTTTACGTACTCTTGGGTGCTTTTGGCTTCAGTGCCCTACACTTTTGGCTTTGATGACCCAATAAATGCTATTTATATATATATATATATATATATATATATATATATATATATATATATATATATATCCCTATTTTATTTTTTTTTCTCCAATGTCTGTATCAATATCAAGTAGTATCACGGAGCTCTGGCTACAACAACAACAGTCGATGTAAACCTCCAAAGCTTCAGACAGGTTGGGAAGATAAATCCACTTTTTAATCCCAAAAGTTTAAAAAATAAACTCTGAGCTCTCCTTCCTCCCGCCAGTAAATGGTTCGGGATCAGAGCAGAATCCAGCGTGACTCCGGATGTTAATATGTGTAATGTTATAATGTTGTTAATAATGTTTATTACTCAGCTCTGCCCCTGCTGTCTCTTCCTAGAACCCCCAGGCTGCAGCTGTCTGTTGCGAGCAGGCGGTCAGCCACTGAGCTCCACCCAATTTTAATGACAGCAATGTCTGTCACATGATGAACACATGGCCCAAAGAGATTTTTTCCATAAGCTTATATTGTGCATGAGGTAGCTGTAATAGAGTGGATACATTTGCTGACAGTGTCACAACCTCTTTAAAATGACATTTCTCAATCAAGAGCTGAAGCAGAGCTGTGCATGAGTTCATTTTTAAATACCATAGATTATATATCATATACCATATATACCATATATTACACTTTGCTCCTTTAAGTTTCCTGGACTATCAACGGGCAGCTCTCATGGTGATACAGAAAATCAGCATTTAGCTGAGAGAACAATAACAGACAGAAAAATACTGTAAATAAATGAAGTAAGTAAATGTTTTAAATCTGCAGCTTCTTTCACACACATTTTTATGTGTCTTTGAATAGCTGTTTTCTTCTCCTGTCACCTGAAATGAAACGCTGTCACCTTACACATCTCCAACTGCTTGTGACTGAGCTGTAAGCCTCTGCTTGTAAAAAACTTGCCACATGGAAGAAACAAAGTTAATCGGTGTCCCTCTGGAGAGAACAATGCCGTGTAAGCCTGTTCCAGCTCCGACAGCACATCTTTTGCACAAATTCTGTTAAACATTAAAGGGATAGTTTAGGATTTTTGAAGTGGACTTCTATGAGGTACTTATGCATAGTCAAAGTGTCACCTACAACAGACGCCGGCCGGCGGCTTCAGGTTTGGAAAAGCAGACAGAGGTCTTGGCACGGCGCAGTAAAGTGGCGAGAATATAGAATTTTTAGGTGGACTAAAATGTGTTTTTCTAATGACCCTGTCCAATTCCGCCTGCTTCTTCAACCCGAGAGCATGCTGACCACTGGAGCTTAAGTACATTATACAACCCCACTTCAGATAAGCTAGCTCATATTTTACATCACTACATTCAGTATTTGTAAATTGAGCAATCCACCGTCTCTTATTTTTAGGTATTTTTATGTTAATGGATGTTCATTCGGGCTGATACTGTGTACTGTGAGTGAATCTGTAAACAAAATGTTGCTGTCTGTAGCTGATCTTTGCCTTTTTACTTCGCCTTCTCATTGAGTCAATCACACCCACCAGTGGTGATTCAACAGTGAACATGTCAGGGTTCCTATTCTGAACACATGATGCACCAAATCTTAAGGGTGAGTCACGAAGACATTTGTATTTGGAGGTTTGTGACATCTGGTATTGTACAAGTCTCTACCACAGGCAAATTGATATTAATTCTATTATAGAATCTGAGAATCATCAAGGGTATTTTTTTAATTACAGCTATCGCGTAGATGAATATACTACACAACTTGGCCTTGGCCCTGACAGAAATTAAAAGGAAAAAATAAAGGTAAAAATGTAAACAAAGATAAGTAAAGTGCATGCCTGGACTGCCACGTTCTGTAATACCGTCATCTTTTATGGCTGGATTCTGTGCACAGCAGAACACACACGTATTTTGCAAAAGTTAGCGTGAAGGACAGCACATCAGTAGAATGCCTTTCACAAGAGAGTGATGACCAGCTCGGTGTCTGATGGCATCTCTCATATAGTACTTCAATAGGTCCATCCTTTCTCTGGCAGGAATCAGAATGCACAGGGGAGGGATACGGGGAAAAACAATGGCATGTCACCTCATGGCTGCAGAATAAAAAAAGAGAGATGCTTTGTGTTGCTCTCTTTCTTTAACGCACAGGTGTTCTGGCTAAGAACTCAAAGTGTGTGTGCCTGCATGTGTGTGTGTGCGCGCGCTTATCCGTTCACCTTTACTGTCCTCTTCTGAACTGCCCTTGATCACTGAAACGTACTGCGTCATCAAAAAACAGGCACATCAAAACAGAGCCTGTTTGCAAAGTTGTGAGAAATGCTCTCTGGGGATCTGGTGACTTTTGTGTTGTTCAGGGTCCTGTGGAAAAAATTCAGAGAGATGGCAGGAGTGCTCCACTGTCACTCTCAAGGAGATAAAGGGAGGGCTTTATCACACAAATGCACTTCGCTATGGCTGTCTGTGCCACAGCAGCCTGCACTTAAGTCATCTTTCCTAGATTTAGGATGTACTATATATATATATATATATATATATATATATATATATATATATATATATATATATATATATATATATATATATATATATATATATATATATATATATATATATATATGAATAAATAAAATACCCCTGTATGACTGGGTCCGAGTATCTCTAAAATTGCAGCTCTTGTGGGGTCTTCCTCATTGTTGTGTGTGGCAAAGACTAACCCGTGTGGTCAGATCAAGCCAAAAACGAGCTGCTGTAGCTCAGACTGATGAAAGGATTCCTGCTAGTTCTGATAGAAAGGTGTCAGAACGCACAGTGCGTCACAGTTTGTGAATGGAGCTGTCGCTGCAGATAAGTCGTGGTGCCTGTGCTGACCCCACTCTGCTGCTGAGAGCACCAATAATCGGCACATTTGCGTAAGACCAGAAGCATAGAAGATGGTCTGGTCTGGGGTGGCATTGTGGTGCAGTGGCTAGCTCACGGTTCGAACCTCAGCTGGGGCCTTTTCTGTGTGGAGTTAGCATGATCTGCCAGTGTCTCCGTGGATTATCTCCACATACCCCGGCTTCCTCCCACAGTCCAAAGACATACACTTAGGGTTAACTGGTGACTCTAAATTGGCGACTTGTTGACTTACACCCTAAGTTAGCTTGGATAGGCTCCATCATCTTAATTCTGAAGTTTTACTTCAGTATTCTATGATGTCAACAATGTTTACTCTGTATACTCAGATAGAGTATCATAGTTTAATAGTTCTCTGTGTTAAAAATCTATCATTTATCACCTTCCCCTAAGTGCTCCTGTGTTCTGTGTTCAATTGGATAGCAAATGAATAAGTGCACCAGACCAGAAGCATATTTTTTATCTTTGTCCAGTAATACTCTTAATAAAGCCTATGGTCATGGTATACGCTCAAGGTAATGCTTATTATATCCTTTAAAATATTATTATCTCCACCAGATGTAAGTCTGGACACTTATTATGAATCTATTGGACAAATCAACTGAATATTTTTAGCATACAATTATGCCTGTATGGTCAAGGACATCTGGATGTGGCATTTATCATCATAAAAAAACCTTAGCAAAAATATTTTATTGGCTGCTGTGTTTCACACCGACTGCTGGGTTAAAAACAGGGTTTACAAACCTGTTGCACGACACATTCTGACCTTTACTGCGGCTCAGAAACAGACATCCTTAGCAAGTTTAGCTTTATCTTAAAGCAGAGCATCTGCATCTGAATCCTTTCCTTAAGTTTATACAGGTGATAATACCATTACATAATCCTCTGCATCCTAAAGAAAACTCCTCTGAAAGAAGACTATGCAATACAAATGCATATGGTGTCCCTGAGCTCAACGCAGACACACACACACACTCTCTTTTAGAAAATATACTGCAAATACACACATTACATTACACCAGCAGTTCAGATATAAATTCCAGTGTCCTCTGGAACCTTTATGATTGTGTCATGATGGAGGCTTGATGCTTCATGTCTTCCTTGTGTTTCCTGTCATTTCCCCTTTCCTTCGTCACTCCGTCTGTCTCGCTTGTCTGTCTCTGTTGTGTGTTTCTCTGGACGTGTTTACAATAGCCAAGAGTAAGTGCATGTTACACTGCTTACAGTTAAACACTATAAGCTACTTGCATCTTCAAAATATCAGTCTGGGAGGAAATACAGTAGCCCATGAGGTGGTTTTCTTCTGGGTTTGGCATCCCCAGGCTGAGCCATTTCAGTTGGTCTGTAAAGAGTTTGTGGAGAGTTGAAGCTGAGGACATAAACCAGCAAATCAGTCTGTATGAGATATGATCCAGTTTCCCTCCAAAATCACTAAATAATCACTCAGAGACTGCATCAGACAGGAATCACTCTGCTCCGGTGGGGTCATGATCAAGAAAGCATTTAACAGGACTGAAAATTAGCATACACCCTGGAGCGCAGGATGAGTCATCAACAACGTTTTATTGTTTTTTTCAGAAAATGACAAACTACCGTG
The DNA here is from genome assembly GCA_023373845.1 of Nibea coibor. Classification (NCBI taxonomy): domain Eukaryota; kingdom Metazoa; phylum Chordata; class Actinopteri; family Sciaenidae; genus Nibea; species Nibea coibor. The sequence goes on along the minus strand of CM041733.1, from coordinate 3,787,837 downwards.
AAGAATACCTCAAAAATGACTTCACTGCTGATTAATGCTGGATGTATAAGTGACATATTTGATATAAGCACATTATTTCACATTCATTTTGACTTCACCAGGACCTTAAGAGCTCACAGGACTACTGTGTGCACACATTGCATACATCTATACAAAACATTCACTTTACTGTAAAACATTATAGAAAAAAGAAAAAATGTTTCAAAACTTTGGAAGTCTGGTCTGTGGTTTCATCTGCCAGTTGTGGTGGCATTGCAGATTTTTCACCATCTGTTGCCCGACGGAGAGCTGCATTCCACTGAGTGCACTCTTCTAGTAATCTGTAAATCTTCTTTTCTATACCTGTCCTTTACACCAGCACTACATTTTCTTTTTTCCACCATAAGCAGATCTCATTGTGGAGTGTGCAGCTATATGTCCTTGATCATGTGAGATGCTGAAGTGTAGATCCATGTTTTTTTGCGGTTCTAAAAACGGTTTCTTTACAGTTAAAACATACAATTAGGATCATCGACACTGCTTCAATTAGTAGGACGAATAACAAGAAACCCTTCAGTACATCATACAATCAGAGGATTTTCACTCTGTTGATAAAAGAAAGGGAATTTTTGTGCTTCTCTTTTAGAAACTTTAGCAGAAATCTATTATTTGTTCCTGTAACACATTTTCTGAGTATCTTATCTATCAGGACAAAAATTGAAAAGCAGTGTGCTAAACTGAGTTACTTTACTGGACAAACACTAATGGAATAGAAAGGCCTTTGGATTGAAGACACGCTGTTCTAACCTCGGCTGAGACACTGAGATCAGTGCAGGTCTGAGCTCTGTTGCAGAATATCTATCTTGTGTGACAAAAGCGTTTGGCACTGGCGGGTAGTTTTTGTTGAAGTAATGTTGTAATTATAGTGGCCCGGTGACATTAAGAGAAATTGACTGAGATGGAATTCACATAGATCGCTATCATTCAAGCTTAACAAATCTGAGGAAATTGTGGGTTATTACTGAGCATAAAAGGCAAAGAGTTCATTTGTCTGCAGGAATCCTGTCTCCTCAAAATGTCCTATCACCAAAAAAGTACGTACCTACCACATGTATCTGTGCGTCTGCACATCTTCACATCTATATTACTGTGTGAATGCCTGCCTGTCACTGCATTCACTTATTTTTTTTATAGTGGGATCAGTCTATTCAGTCATTCACTGTCATGCATGATCACTGACATCAATCATCTCAAGTAAAATTGATTTCAGGGAGATCTGGGTACAAATTGGACATCTGGGATATCCTGCTGGCACAAAGTTAAATTGCAGACTACAACCTCCAATTATATTACCTCTAATGATCTTCATTACCAGCAGGTTACAGTAACTAGGGTAATACAGACAGAACAAAAATGTTACTGGACAGTTTGGTCTTACCCAATATAATGAGCCTTTATCCATACTGTGCTGTACATACTGTCATTGTACATGCAAGCTCCCATGTTCAAGGTCTAACCATGCATTTGTCTAAAGGTAGTTACAAGCTTGTGACTGACGCACACGGACACAGGTGGGCTGATGTCGCGTTCAGCTCAGCAGAACTATTTAATGACGTCCATTAGATTACTTGGCTTTTTGTTTAAGTACCTTTCCACAGGCTTTATGGTTGTTCATTATCATTAAACATGAACCAACAAAAATATTCAACAGTACAACAGAAGCAGCGGTGGAAATAACAGTACATTTGCTCAAGTAGGCTGTACTTAAGTGCAATTTGGGGTACTTGTACTATTCCACCACTTTTAAGAATGAAATATTCATTTTATCTGAATATTTTACTTGCAAAATCACATAAAAGTTTGTAAAATCCAGCACAGTTAACTGTGGAGACTTTTGTGGCATGTGACTCTATACATACAATAAAACATATGTTGTTGGGGCTTGTCACATTCCAGATATCTAGGAGTTGCTAGTTGATGAGTTTGTTGACATTTCTGCTGAAAGGATCTCACATGGTTTCAATTAAGTAATTCAAACACATTCAGCATTTCACAAATTGATATTAATGTGTCTATCTAATCTGCAGAATCTACTTTTACTTTGGATTCTTCAAAATGTACATTAAACAGACTGAAGTTATTAAGTCCCACATGTGTATTTAGTATTGCTGTTGATTGGTCCAGGTCCAAATCTTGACATTGCAGTGTAGTTTTAAAGTAGAATTTAAATTCTACATATTGTGCTATAATGTGTCATGATAAATTGGTGACTTGCGACCTTGATGACGATAAGTGCTTACAGAAAATAGTTGTATGGATGGATATTGAGCTCTACATATCCACAGTGACCTCCCTCTACAGGATGACACCTGGCTATTGCATTTGAATTTCACCAATTTTGGAGCCAGGTGTTGCATGCTAGCACCAACAACGCCCCCTTCCCCTCATATAAGACCAGCATCCCCTGACTCAGACTGTGGCCTGCGATGAAGTTATACTGACACTCCCAGACACACTCACTGGAGATGTAGCCCGGGTTGCCAGGTTAGCTAACGCTACAAACCACTTACCACACAGAGACGTGGCAAATGGCAGTGAATGAGCTTCAGTGACTGTCAAATCTTGCTGACTCTGTGTGTCCAGCGTGGACACACAGAGTCTGACAGCGGCTGCTTATGGCTGCTTAGCTCTACCTCACTGGTCTGCTAACATTGCAACACATTTACCACACAGAAACTTTTCGAAATGGTCCTGAATGTGCTTCAGTGACTGTCAAAGCTCCAGCAGACTCTCAGTGTGTATCCAGTGCAGACACGGAGAATTTTGACAGCAGCTACTCGCGGCTGTTAGCTGGGAGCGGTGCTAACAATACAACGCAGGTGCCACACAGAAACTTTTACAAAAGGCCGGGAATGTGCTTCAGTGACTGTCAAAGTTCCAGCAGAATCTCTGCGTGCATGACAGCAGATGCTCATAGCTGATCGGTTTGGCTAGCTTTGACTACCGGCAGCTGGATTTCTGCTATATTGAGCGGTGGTCAGTTCTAGCAATGAGGCCATGCTCCCAACAGTGAATGTCCTCTGCTGTATTTTTTAGATTTGCTGGGAGGAAGTTAGCTGAATTTTGAATGCAGGTCTTTTAGTTGTAACATAGTATTTTTAGAGAGTGTATAGTATGATGTTGCTCCTGGACAGAAGTTTGCATTACCCTGTTGCTGAGTCTGAAGAAATGGGTTTTGTCATGAGCTGGACATAATTTCCTCTTATTCTGCACACAACCCACTTAATTAAAACCAATTCTACAACCCATAATAAAAATGCCAAAAAAACCTGTTATGATATCTTCTCCTCATACTGCAGTATGCCTTCCATAACGCCAATAAAGGTCAGAATAAATTGAACCGTCGAGCACTAGCATGGATATGAGAGAAAGTTTTGTGCTGGGAAAAGTCAGACAATGCCAACTTAGGTCATTGTTTCCTCCAGGAAATGGCCTTGTGTCCTCCTCAACAAAAAGCGTTAAACTGTTGCAGGCGCTGTGCAGTGATGTCTTGATACTGCTAATTGTCAACGCATTTAGATGTTGTCTTCTCCTAAGAGCTTAGAAAAAAAAAGTCTTTGCCATCACACCGATCAACAACACTGTATTGATCATTTTACCTCCTAAAAAAACAGAACATGTGCCAACGGTCAGGTTTAAAGTCTTTTATTTGCTGCATTTTAGAAACGATATAACACGTAATTATATATTGCGCTACACTGGTCATATTGATTATACTGCACATTTGACATAAAATGATGGAGATAAGTCAGGTCACCTCGAGCCGCCTGAGGCAACTGAACTGATCATTGGAATTGATTTGATAATGCAATGTTTAATGTCATCTCATTAAAATTCATAGCAACATTATCTTTCCACGCGTTCACATTTAATGTCCTGGTAGATGTGTCTCTCCACATGTCATCAGTGTTGATGCATCAATGCCAGAATTTACATAAATTAACAGAGCTCAGATTCGCCTTACTTCACAGAAATACACATCACTGACTTAAATGTTTAAACATCTTGTGTTGTTTAGTTAATTCAGAATTCGTGCTTATGATTTACATATTTTTAGTTTTAGGTTTTAATGGACTTTAGAATGACTGTGTTTCATCAGGTACATAAAGACTTCATTATATTTTAGTATTCAAACTGCAGGTAGCGGTGCTTAGAATAAAAGCTGAGAAAAAAAAAATTCATGAGGCTTTTCAGTGAGGCTAAAAGTTTTTTTTTTCTTCTTTTTTTTCAGAGCTTCTGTAATTTCCATGTCAATAGTATGCCTCTTAGCAAGGTGAGCCACCATACAAAGTAAAGCGGTCTAGAGTGCTTCAAGGTTGATGGTGAATTAGAACATATATTGCAGTATTTTAAAAGTCACTCGGATGAATGTTCCGTCCCTGTGGTTGCTTTGAAACTGTGCAAGTTCTGTTCAGCCATTAAGCACGTCAGAGCACAGGAAGTCAGAACTTTCAGATTTTAGACAGAATGTAGCTGATGTCTCGTTGTCTGTCCATGTGAAATCTCTCGTTTAATATGAGATGCATATGAGAGAGTGCATGATTTGCACAAAGAACAAACATCATTTTTAAAGTAATATGTAACAGTTACTATAACATTGATAAAGGTGGACACATTGACTTCGAGAAAGCTGTGAACTGTTACAATTAGCTAAATAGCCACCATAATGATCACTATAATTTAGTGCTATCGTGGGCACATAGACGGATTATTGCATGGGCAAAGTGGGCATGTGCCCAGGGCCCCAGAGCCAATACGGGCCTGGGCCTTTTTTTTTTTTGTACAATAAAATATAATATATATAATAAAATCATTTGAATGTTTTAGAAATTATAATATTAACAAGTAAAGTGTGATGACACAATGACGTACGTACGTCAGCCGGGGTCAAACGTGCGTGCTTAAAAATGAGAAATGGGCGCTCAGTGGTTACGTGAAAAGAAAACGAAAGAAAAAGAAGCCAAAGATGCTGCTTTGGTGCAGCAAATACATCCATCTCAACATTTTTCACCAGAAAACTGATGCAAAGTGACCCGCAAGATGATGGTACTCAAAATAGCGGTGGCAGGATCACACCTCACCGCTCAGACAACCAGTAGGATGCTAACGCTGCTGTCTCAAGTTCACCGGAGACGTTTGGTAGTGGTGAAGCGGCACTGCCTCCTATGGACATGGTCCATAAGCAGTACTATGGCGGACAGCAGCCGGACAGTGGAGCCAGGTCAGCGGAGCCAGGTCAGCGGCAGGCTGAGCTAAGTCCTATCACGGATAGGAGGATGAGGCGGCCGGGAACGAATCTGAGAGTACCGTACAGCAGAAGGATGTGTTGGCGTGGTTACGGCCAACAGTAACCATTGATTTTGCGGCAATAAACATACGTTTTGCTAACTAACTCATCGTCATCGCAACCTCACCTCTTCAACACGTCGTGGCCGATGCCACAATATGTATGTGCAGTGAAGAGGAGTATGAGTGTGTGCTGTGTATGGAGAATGAAAATGTGAAGTCCCATCATTGTGTGGCCATGATACGTGCATCAGTGCTGTAACGGGAAGAGCACCCATTACGCTCCCATGTTGTGACTTCTGCTACTTATTTATGAAGTTATCCGTAACTAGTATCAACAGAGAGGAAAAAAGGAGGGGAGTCAGATTTTTTCGGGTCACAATTTACACCTGTCAGAATCTGACTCCCCTCTTATATTAAACATGCAAGATGTAACATCAACAATTTTCATTTTACTAGCACACGTTGACCTCTGCTACTTATGTATACAGTTATTTGTTACTAGTTGTAACAGGGAGGAAAAAAGGAGGGGAGTCAGATTTTTTTGGGTCACAATTTACACCTGTCAGAATCTGACTCCCCTCTTATATCAAAAATGCAAGATGTAACACCAACCATTTTCACTTCACTAGCATACTTTGACCTCTGCTACTTATGTATAAAGTTATTTGTAACTAGTATCAACGGAGAGGAAAAAAGGAGGGTAGTCAGATTTTTTCGGGTCACAATTTACACCTGTCAGAATCTGACCCCTCTTATATTAAAAATGCAAGATGTAACACCAACAATTTTCACTTTGCTAGCATACTTTGACCTCTGCTACTCATTTATAGCATACGAATCTGAGAGTATCGTACAGCAGAAGGATGTGTTGGCATGGTTATGGCCGACAGTAACCATTGATGTTGCGGCAGTAAACAGATGATTTGCTAACTAACTCATCATCATCGTAGCCTCACCTCTTCAACAATATCGCCGATGCTATAATATGTATGTGTAGCAAAGACGAGTATGAGTGTGTGCTGTGAATGAACGAGTGTGTATGGAGAATGAAAACGTGAAGTCCCATCATTGTGTGGCCATGATACATGCATCAGTGCTGGTATAGGTTCAGGGGCCGAGTGTCACATCACCATGGACAGCGCCTATTTTGTGGTTGGGTGTTGCCCGGTGTTGATATGTGCGTAATGGGAAGAGTGCCTTTGTGCGCGCGCTGTAGGCAGGGGCCCGTGGTCATAATAATCCATCTGTGCTTGGGCGTGACATTGCTAATGTCGGTCCAGTACCTGTCCATTCCTGATTCATCTTTTAGCAGCTCTGACAGCTAACCGTCAAACAAATCTCTGTCCTTTGTTTGAAGAAATATGGCTAAGACACACTGAATATGCAAAACACAGCCAAATATTTGCTGGTTTTAGTCCAATAACCATCTTAATATACACCCTTTGCGGCTGTGAAGTGAAGCCGAAGTGCCAGAAAGTTCCTGAAACAACAACAACTAGCTCCACCCTTGCTTCACGTCTTTGCCCATTTTTGGATTAGCCGGAAACTTCTTCTGTTTTCAGAGGATTAGCAGATATGACAGAGGATACATTTATTTTATCGACTTGCCTGTCTGAGGATTAAAAACAATGGACTCCGCGTCCTCCCGTGTCACAGGGCCTGTCATTAATTTCTCACTGTGCTTTCTCCATCATTTCTACAGCAACACTATGCCTCTATACGCATCTGCCTTTACAGTCTGGAGCTCTGAAGGATAGCAGTTAGAGTTAACCACCCAGGGAAATAAATAAGCCATTAGTTCAAGTGATGCTAAACTGGCCTTCCTGAATATAATCTGGTCCCGGAGATATTTGTTTCTGTGTGGCCATATTGCATGTGTGAATGCATGTGTGTGTGTGTGCTTGTATGTGTTTATGTGACAGTGTGTGACTGATCTGATGATTTGGAGGGCAACCCAAGCAGACAGGGATGGCATTTGTTGCATGAGAGGGGGGCTGTACTGCTTCTGTCAGCTACACTGTTGTGGCACAAACACACACACACACACACACTTACACGCAAATACTAGCGTTAGCACACACAAAATAGCACACACAAATTGCCACACACGTGCACGCGTGCACACACACACACAGTATGCAAACTACATTGCCTGTGGCTTTTCAGATGCCCCCCGGGCTTTTCCTGTCCATCTGTGGTGACAGAATGACCATTCTGCCCCCTACAACTTCAGCAGAGCCACGCAGAACCACACACATACAGAAACAGCACAGCAGAAGCTCCACAGAAACCTGCCGCTTCCCTGCAGAAAAGCAGCATGAATCTTGTTTGTCTAATTGACAGCATTCCAGCCAACCAAACAAACAAGCCTTGTTGCAGTGAACTCCGTGACACGTTTAGCTCTCAACACCGATGCCCTTCTCTTTAATTGAAGCCGAAAAGTACAGAGTGAACCATCTTTTGAAGGGAAGTGCTGACAAGAGGCTTTGATCACGTTTGCACTTTTTGTCAGTGCTACCTGCAGCAGATGGACTGGTTTATGTGTTGTTACCAAGTGACAACCTCTATGATGGATCCGGTGCAGAAGTGTCAAAGCCTGTAATTCCCTTAGTGGCCGCTTGAGGCTAGCTACAGAGCACCACAAAGCAATTATGCTCAGGGCACCAAACTGGCCAGCAGCAGCCCTGCCTATAGGTGATGTCACTCATACACTGTCCATTTATTATACTGTCATTGGTCGTTAAGCAGATGCAAATTTGGTCTGTGTGCTGCTGTCGATGTAGGAAAATAAAAGCCCAATGAAAACTGTTTCATGATATTTGAGGAGATACAGGTGCTTTGTAGAATTCTTGTGTTTTTCTTTTTTTTTTTTGTCATAATGAAGTCAAAGTCATGCAGAGACTTAAAAATTCAAGTATGCTCTCAAAAGCTGCCCCTTTTCCACTTCACCTTATAAATGATGATCCAAACACTGTCAACCAAAACAAAACTCTGATCACTTCACACAAGGTAGAACCAAGGTCAGCCATTACTCTTTGCACTGTATGAATACAGAGAGCTACAGTTGAGCTCTGAACAAGACAAAAAGAAATGGCTGAGTCTGCTTAGGGCTTTGACATGCGCATCACCTCAGCCATGGTAGCGTCACTGTGTTCCTACATTTGTTCCACCACTTGTTCTTGACACACTGTTGCTAACAAGCTGTAAATTGTTTAATTGCCTTTTTTTTGCACTTGTGTAAAAGCAATCTTAGCAGGACTTTAAAAGCCATATTAACAGTGTTTTCAGTGATGCTGGCAGGACTGGCAGTTTCCTCCCTCTAAGACACTTAGTGGGTAAATACAGTGGTAATGTAACATAAGAATCCATGCAAATAACAACAGTAAACAAACAAGCAAATTAAGAAAAAAGCCACGTGCACAACTTAATTTGTTTGTTTCAGCTTCAGAAAAATGCTGCAAAGTGAAAAAACTCTCTTCTCGCGGCCAGCTCATCTCAAAGTGCACTTCGTTTCTGTGTGCACTTCAGTGAAAAGACTACAGAAGACTACAGTACCTGGTGAATGGAATAAAAAAAGGAGACCTCAAACAAATGATGTATCTAATAAAGTGGAATGAAAAAAAGACAGCTCCAAAATGACAATAATTGGAGCTTAAAGCGGAGTTTCAGGAGCCGGACTACACCTCAACAGCGCCACGACAACAGTCCTATAAACACCGTCCTAACCCCGTGGTTCCCTTCACGCTCGTACTCCGCACGCGACCGAGGAACACGCCACAACACCTCGAGCACACTCAGAAAAGCAGGCTACCACCGTCTACGAGTAACCTTCATTCATTCACTCACCTTATCATGAACTTCGCCTCAGTTTCCTTCGGAGGATCATCAGACGAAACCAGGACGACCGCATCTAAAGTTTCCATCGACACACGCCAGCAGACCCAGCAGCAGAAGCTGAAATCTCTCCTCGGCCTCCGTCCACTAGGCGCCTCTTCTCGTAATCCAACAGCTGATCAAGAAGCGAGTCAGTCCAACGAGCCTCCGCTCAGTCTGTTTCACCTTCATCTCTCGGCAACATGCAAGACAACTTTAATCCACCTGTTGAATTCATCACGCCTCCCAGCTCACCTTCGTCTTCAGAACGAGAGATGAGACATCCAACGACAGTCCATCGTTCCAGTTCTCCAACTCACCGCCTCCGGTGACAACTCAGGCCCGTCGCCATCATCCCAACTACACCGGCCCCACAACACAAAGTCAGCCGGTGGCAGCGGCTCTACGCTTCCGTGAGGTCCTCCGACGGCCAGCCTTCGCCATGTCTAACGGATAAGTATTCTTACAAATCACTCGCTGCAGAAATTGTTTACTACAAGGGGACAAATTAAAACTGAACGCTCGGCGTGTCATAGTCTCTGTTCCATCAACAATCACGTTTCAGGTGACGTGGCCTCGCGTTTGCTGTCGCCACCTCTCGACGCTCAAGTACGCAGGTATGAACGCTCATGCGTGATGTCATTACGCAGTCTTCCGCCGTGAAGTCGTTCACGTTTCAGGTTTATTCGTCATGTGCAAGTAACACATTGTCAACAATACAATCAAACGTTCCCATCGTTTAAGGGTTAAATCACTTTCTACCCAGAGGTTGGCTACAAGCCCCTCACACACGTCCGCGCGCATGCACGCACGTGTCGTCACCAGCAGGCAACAAGCCCACACGCACGCGTATGTGTGACGTCACCACGCATCCCTCGCTGTTCAAGGGCTAATTCACTTTCCATCAAGAGGCCGGCAAGCAGCCCGCATACGTGCGCACACACTCATGCAAGCGCACACACGCACGTAATTAGAGGAAGTGCTTTGCTCTGTAAAGTCAGGTCATAGTTGATGCAATTTACCCAGTTACCTTCAAAACGTGATCAAACTGTCACCTCACTGTGCAAACTTATCTCCACACTTAGTACCATGCCCGTGTCAAAGAAACCTACCCAAACGAACGCAGACACGACTTTCTAATACTTTTAGGCTCGAGTATCAGTCATCTAACCCGTCTCCCAGCTCCGAAACACGCTAAACTGCTAAGTCGTTCATAACAGTGAAACTAACACGCACGCAGCACATGCACATAAATAAAGACAGTGTTTTGCTCCGATTGTGTGTAGTCACTGTTGACTCTTCATATGCAACTTACCCAGTTACTTTAAAAATCATTATTAATTTACAAAAATCATTATCAAACCGTAACCTCACATCACAGACTTAGCTCCAGATTTCATTTCAGTTCTGCGCCTACACTAAGAAACCTAACCAAACAGTAGTTGGAAGCACACAGGTTTCTTCAAATTAACTTAACCGGCTCATAGTTGGCTAAAGACTGATCAGGATCACATGGTCAACTTAGGTTTGTAAACAAGCCTATTTCCTCTGACGCAGAAACATATACACAACCTTTTAATACATTTAGGATCAAGCATCAGTCAACCTGAACAGCTAACCCGTCTCTCAGCACCGTAACATGCTAAACCGCTAACTCGTTCAGAACAACTGAACCGAACGTGCCACTCTCTTCACTTCCGAGTAAGCAACCATTCTAAATTCAAAGCCATGACAAACACAGTAATTGCAACCAAGGCAATAAACACAGGCACCTGGCACTGGGATGCCAGCACCACCTGTTGCCCACCTGCAGCAACCGCAGCAACTGACCATGGCAAGGGGTGTCTGGCACCAGGATTCTGGCGCCTCCTGCTGCCCGCCTGCAGTAACAGCCGCTGACTGCAGCGGGGGTGCCTGGCACCGGGATGCCAGTGCCACCTGGCGCCTACTTGCAGCAACAACAGCAACAAACTGCAGCGGGGGTGTCCGGCACCGGGATGCCAGCAGCACCCGCTGCCTACCTGCAGCGACCACAACAGGTCACCGCAGCAGGGGCACCTGGGACCGGGATGCCAGCGCCACCTGCAGCAACAACAGTAGCTGACTGCAGCAGGAGCGTATGGCACCGGGATGTCTGCGCCACCTACCGCCCACCTGCAACAACCACAGCAGCTGACTGCGGTGGGGGTGCCTGGCACCGGGATGCCAGCGCCACCTGCTGCCCACTTGCAGCAACAGCAGCAGTGGGCTACAGCAGGGGTGTCTGGCACTGGGATGCCGGTGCCACCTGCTGCCCACTCCCAGCAATGACAGCAGTAGACCACAGCGGGGGCATCTTGCACCGGGATGCCAGCAGCACCTGCTGCCTACCGGGGCCCATAGCCATTCATGAGCCCACCTGTTCATTCAGGGCACTCCAAACTTTCTCGTCTGTTGTTCCACGCTGGTAGAATGTTCTACTAGTTCCTACCAGAACAGGGGTGTCCCTTTCCACGTATACAACTAATTCATGTTGTTGGATGTTAGTGCCCACAGCCATTCGCTTCAAACATCCATAGCAGGATCCTCTAACAGTGGTTCCCGCACCTGATGCAAGTACCCGACATGTCTTACTCTCGCAGCATTCAACCATGAAGATGCTGCCCCTTACGTTTTTTTTCGGGGTTCCTAACAGTATGCAAGTAAAAGCTAAGTTGCTTCCCAGCTTCGCATCTACCCCATAATAGCCAGTCATTCCATATTCCGACTATTCTGCCTCAAACGCTTTAGCAAGTCTGTCCTCATGCTCTAATTGACAAGTCGCTACAACACTTGTCCACGTTGTCCATCCACATCATCCATCCTAACATGGCACTCCGTTACACACCAATTCGATCAGCACATATTATGTCCTGATCATTCCATCACTGTGGTTCTTACTGTTTCTCATCCATTCTCTTCTCAGGTCCAAACTATAAAACCTTACCCATACTCTTCGTCATCATCAACAGCTGCCGTTTTCAGTTCAACATAACCCTTCCATCACTTGGTCACTAACCCTGGCCATCTCGCACACAGTCTAGTTAACTTAGCAGCATTAACTTCTCTTCACTCTTTGTTAACTTCACTTCCTAGAGAGCATTTTATTCAAAAGCTACTCAAAATCCTTGCCACAGACCCACTATATGTCACCTGTTCGATACACTCCAAGTCTCTCCAACACTAAGTCATTCGAATTCTGTCCTTGAGTCTCAACCCATCCGTGATCATCACTGAATTTGATCGGTACTCAAGTGTTCAGATCCACACTGTCTCATTCCAAGTCGCTGGTTTTGGGGGTCTGTTATGCCCAGTTGCTACAGAGAATTCCCTACCGACGCTTCCCCCAGACCACAGCATCAGACCCAAGAACTTCACAAGATCATACTTCATTCGCAATCATTCGTCATTTTGATTCTTCTGTACACGTGACATCCATTGCAAGTCTGTCCGTCCTGGAAGAGGGATCCCTCCTCTGTGGCTCTTCCTGAAGTTTCTTCCACATTTTTTCCCTGTTAAAAGGGTTTTTTTTGTGGGCAAGTTTTTCCTCACTCGAACCGAGGGTCTAAGGACAGAGGGTGTCACTCCCTGTACAGATTGTAAAGCCCTCCGAGGCAAAGCCCTCTGTGTTTTGTGACTTCGGGCTATACAGATCAAATTTGATTTGAATGAATAATTTTTACGTATCTTGTTGATGATGTGGTCCGTGCTAGTGAACTAATATGTTTAAATAAAATAACACATAAACTACTGGGAAATATTAGCAACAGGTGGGTAAGCATAAGGACAATACTTTTAAATGTAGTCATTGATCTTGTCATGCAGCGGTTTGTTACCTGATCCAGATGTTCAGATGGCATCACCTGTCTTAGGGGGATCAATCTAAAATAGAATTACACTTAGTGCAGACAGCTTGGCAAAGGTGTACAAGTGTTCCAAATTGACAGATCAAACTGAAATCTAAAAACATGATTCGAAACACTGCAATATACATGAGAATGAATTATTTATGCTGCTGTACAGCTTCAATCAAGGAAACGAGATGAGCAAAGCCCTGATCATTACGGGGATGGCTTACATCAAAGCCTCATAATTTCTGTGTGTGTGTGTGTGTGTGTGTGTGTGTGTGTTGCAAGTTCACAGTCAGCCTTTGTACGTGATTGACCTGGAGATTACTGCAAAGAAAATTATATGCTGGTATTATATGAAGCTAATGATAATAGAGGTGACAGTATGTGTGTGTCTGTCAAAGACACATGAATCATTGTTTTACTTCTGTTCTGTGCTGCACTGGATGTTCTGCTGACAGGTGAATGTTCAGTGTTTCACTTCAGTAGATTACTGAATAAAATCATATATCATATATAGATTCCTGCGATCTTCTAAATGACTTACATCCTGAACAGTCAGACATTTTGCAGATGCGTGGTAGTAATTTAAAGGAGAGGCGGAAATAAATGTCAAATAGGTTTGATGCCACTCTCATTAAATTGGCGTCAGTAATTGAACATGTAACCTTCAAACATCGCCATGATCGCCCTTTACTTTAAATGGCATCCAAACAGAGCTTTAAGCACACACTGTAGGTGCACAGTACTGTTTTGGAGCAACACATCAGATCATGCACAACACGCAATGTAAAAAACATTTAGCAACATAACACATTGTTTGTAATATTTAATGTTTTATATACTCTTACTACAATCATCCCATAATATACCGAGCTGTAGAGTGAGAACTGTTTATTATGGGATGGTTGTAACAATAGTAACAATGGGGTGATTTGGGATTTTGGGGGTGAATAATGGATACAATGAGCAGTATTTAAAAGTATTTTTAGATATGTTATGTGTTTATAATATGCTCAACAAAGGTCACTGATTCGTCTTATGAACTTTTGCACACAAGTTATTAAATAAGAGATGAATGTTTTAGATTAATGGACTTTCTTGTCCCTATTTGTGCCATCAAAAACTCTTACCCCCGTGGTTAGAGGACAGTTAAAGAACCTTCAGCAAGAAACAGAAATCGAACAGCAGCATTTAATATTCCAGGCAGTACATCCAACATGGAGACAGCCAGCACCACATATGTTGAGCTTCAGAAACCTATGGGTGACGTCATTCATGTATTAATGAATAGAAAAATCTATTATTAATCAGTTCTGGGATCAGTATATTTTCAAATGTTGTTGTTTGTGTACACTGCATCTAGATACACTTTAAATTGATTCTGCTTTGACCCACCAATAACAATCTGTCCTCTAACCACAGCCTCTCACCCTCTCCTTGCTATCCAAACATGATGTTGGCACTATGTGAAATGCTATAGGGCAGTACTTGAGACCTGAGGGAGAGAGAGAGAGGGGGAAGTCGCTGCCAAAGTGAGCCATGAGCTTGACTCTTCACAAACACCAGCAGCACTTTCAGAAGCATTTGGAGCTGTTAGCAGATGAGGAGAATAGACCTGTTATTGGGCACGAGAGTCAGAGTCAGCTGTTTCTACTTGAGAGTTGCTAAATCCATCCTTTCTGCCTCCCACTGCCTCTTCCGCTGGAAATAAGGTCATGCGCCTTTTGAATCTCTTCCAGAGTTGGTGTTCACTGTTTGCACAATACCTGATCTAGTTGGAGGCATGTGAGTGCTTCAGAAACATTTCACCTGTGTTGCAATCGCAGACCTTGTGGGATATTAAATAGTATGTCGGGGGTTGAATCTTCATGTAGCACCTGTCATGTATGAGGGGGGAAAAAAAACCTTTTGCAGTGTTGTGAAGCAAAAGGAAAAGGAAGGACGACTGATCAAGGAAGAGTTGGATTGGTTTATATCAGTATTTAGATATTACTGTATTTCTGGCCCTGATGCACCATAATGAAGTGTGTAGGCAAACCAAATGAGGATTTTCTTGTTCTTCTCTTTTCACATCCTCTTAACTGCTTTCTCCTCTCATCTCCCTCCTATTATCTCCATATCCCTCCCCTCAGCTGTGTGAAGAGTCACATTAAATATAAATAGAGAGAAATGATGGGCAGAGGTATCTAATTGTTTATACACCATATTGAATTTCAGAGGTCTCTATTGAGTTAATGGGATATGATTTCATCGTTAAAAATTCATGGTGGGATTGTGAGGATGTTGGTTTTAATTCTGTGGGAACAGACAGCTTGGCAGAGCTGGCAGAGGCGCCGAGGGACAGGATAAAATACAGTCACATAAAAAATCATAAAACATTTCTGACCTTATTTAACTCCTGAACAAGTGCTCTCCGGAGACAATTGAAATAAAAACCAGTGCAGAGCAGGGGATAATCAAAACCAATCCAGTCAATCAAAATAGAAGTTTTCAGCCTAAAAAGGCTACTCTGTGCAAAGACAAGCACTGGGACAGGCATAAAAGATCGTCTTACTGATGCACATGCATGACATTTGTGTGCACGCACACAAACACACAGCCACACTCCCACTGACTCAGATGTAAAGGGAGACTTGTACCTTTTCTTCCATCCCTTTAGGAAAGGATTGCAGGCAGCAGTTCCTATTTATCAGACTGCCAGCCATCTGAAATCAAATTTCCCCTGAAGACACCATGAAATTACAGATATTTTCTCTCCCAGTCCACCTCCCTGCCAAAGCCCACAGGATAAATATCACAACTCTAAGCCTTTCAAGCTGCTATAAGCTGGCACGCTGATGACATTTTGACCAGGCCTGTGTTTCTCCCCAAAGCCTCACTCGAAGTCACACATGCACACACACACACACACACACATACTGTACACACATACACACACACACGTGCACTGTGTCCGGAGTTTTCTACCTTCTCCGTCTCCCTCTAGCCCCTATACTAGTGACAGGCTTAGCAGTGCAGTGATCCATGGTACTAGCCGCCTGTTTATCCAGGCTAAGTGCTCTTTGCTGTGCCACTTCACTTTTCTCTGTTGTCTCAGGCCTGTTTGATTGATAAATATTGCAGCTGGCAGGCAAAGCCAGCCTCTGACCTTAAGATAATGGAAATAGTTTGGGAAGTATAGGACAAAAGGCTAACCACTAAAACCTCCTCAGCACCATGTTCAGTATGTTTGGGGGAACACGTGTCAGTTAAGATGAATGGGATTAGGGTAATTCACTGTTTATCCCAGCCCATGCTGTGTACTGTGTGTGTGTGTATGTGTGTGCGCGTGTGTGTTGGTTTCCTTCAGAAGCCCGAGATAATCTTGTGATTGTGAATTCATGTTGTATTGTCAAGCTATCAATCTTTAGCAAGGAACGGTTTACTAAAAGTGATTTCAAGAACAAAGTGTAAAAAGAGACACAAATAGAGGTTTCAACCATTTCTATCACCAAATCATTACAGATGCTATTTAATGACACTTTACATGTAAAGCATACTCTTATTATTTAGAGAAACCTAGCCGATCATGGGAAGTCCTCCCGTGATCTAGGTCTATAGCAGCATAACTAAGGGATGGTTCAGGACTCACCTGAACCAGGCCTGATTATAAGCTCTATCCAAATAGAATGTCTTAAGCCTACTTTAAAATACACTCTAAAGGGTGTCTGCATACACAACCAGAACTGGGAGCTGGTTCCACAGGAGAGGAGCTTGATAACTGAAGACTCTGGCTCCAATCAGACAAGTGCAGATTATAGAAACCACGAGAAACCCCCTATTCTGTGAGTGCAGTGTTCTAGTGTTGTAATAAGGCACTATAAGCTCTTTAAGATATGATTGTGCCTGACCATGAAGAGCTTTTTAGGTAAGAAAAGGGATTTAAATTCTGTTCTGGAATTCATGGGGAGCCTGTGCAAAAAAAGACACAATGGGAGAAATCTGATCTCTGATCCTGGATCCTGTTAGTACACATGCTGCAGCAATGTGTAGGAGTGTTAGTGCACATGCATATGAACATGACCCATGGAGGGAACAGTGTTATTGCATGTTTTTGTCACAATCTACCACTTTTCTGTATGCTATCACACTGTGCAGAAAGAAATGGAGAACTGTGAACCTCAATGAAAACACATTTTCAAAAAACAAAACACCATAGACGTGTCACACGTGTGGTAGATGTGAGTATTATTGAATATTAGCTATTCTAACTGGATTACTATATTATTCTATACATCACATGACTATAACGTGTCACACTACAGGACTAAAGACAAAGAAGAGCAACACTTGAGCACAACATGAATAATTTTGAATGCATGGAAACATAGCCTTCTCAAGATAACAATAACTCATGTACACATGAGTACATGAGTTTATATCATCACAGCAGCATCACTGAGACTGTCAGTGCTGCTCACAGATGACGCATAAAGACTGTACAACCATGCTAGCAACTCTGTGAAGCTGTAATTAGGCACAGCAGTGCTTTGAGGTAATTACTAATATGAACATGCATCTTGGTAAAAATAGCTATGCTAACTATGCTCCTATATGCGATAATGTTTACGAGTAGTAGAAGAAGAAGATGAAGAAGATTCACTTATATATAGTCCCAGAATACAACCATACACAAAAAGGGTTTATAGATATGCAAACATGGAGTAATGGACTGCCAAGCAGCAGCACCCTGGGACCATTGAGGTGTTTGGTGCCTTGTTCGAGGGTACATAGGTGGTGCAAAGGAGGTGTAATGGTCCGATTTGGACTTTAGCTGGCCACCCTCCAGTTCTTCAAGCCAAACCCCATTTCCCACATTGACTATCTTCATTTAGTGTGTTAGCATGTGAGAATCTGCTTACTGGCATAAAAGATATAGGCTTTATAGAAGTGTCAATAGTTCTGTACGTAAAAATTGGACCTAGGTTGTTTGAGTAGTGGTAGCACTAAATAAAATGTCAGGGGATCTTCAAAGTGACTTCAAGTTATCATTTGAGAGAAAAGGAACCATATCCAAATTCCAGGTATTGAAGTTGTTGAGACATTTCACTGATGTCAATCTCTTTGTGGTCTACAGGAAAGGGGGAATGCCAAAGTCATAAAAATTCATCATTGGCAACCTTGAATGCCTATGCCAAATTTCATCTAGTAGATGCTGAGATATTTAACTGGATGAGTGAAAACATTTATTTTCAGGTGGCACTAGAAGAAAGGTCAGAGAATTACCAGAGTCATTAGGATCCATCATCTTGACACCATGGATATCTGTGCCAAATGTAATGGAAATCCAGCCAATAGTTTCATTTGACTAAATGTAAGCCATGAGGGGAATGTATCTTTAGTGACAGACACTGATCTGAACATATCCAAACTACACCCTGAGACACCACAGATTCAGCAAGGGGTCGAAAGGTGGACATGTATTTTCTGTATAATAAGCCATCCATGCAAATTCAGTCAAACAGAATGAATGTAATGACCTTACGTTATTAACCATTCAGATACTGTGTTGGGCAAGTTATTCTAAAAAAGTAAGTAGTTCCAGTTACTAGTTACTTCTTCCAGAAAGTAACTAAAGTACTTACTGAGTTACACATTATAAAAGTATCCAGTTACTTGCTGGAAAATAACTATTGCATTACTGTCAAGTAATTTTTTAAATGCTTAAATGTATCAAAGAATTCAGACTCCACCTCCATCCCTCTTTGACGGAACTTAAAATATGTGTGCGTGTTCAATTGTCATTTAATGCAACTGTCTCCTGCTCCCGCCCTCACCAAGGAAGGAGGAACAAGAAAAATGTTTGCTGCTCGGATTTGGTCTGATGAAAAACATCTGCCTTCAATCACAGTAACGCGGTACGGTAAGAGTGTTATAATGATGGGAAGAGTAATCAATGAGACAGTACTCGTTACTGAAAAAAGTAATGCTGTTACTAATGCCATTATTTATAGCCCCGTTATTCCCATCACTGCTCAGATATGCCAAAAGGACAAAAATCACGGTTTTCTATACAGTCCTGGCTTCAAAGCTGAAGGAGCTGTGAGACAAGAGCAGAGGTACAGATTTTACTATGAGGCAAACAAAAAGCCCTTCAGTGACCCTGATGCAGTTTCTGTGTGAGACAACCTTAAAGAAATAAAGAAAAAAAAAAAAACAAGTTGAGGGAGTCTAGAATGACAACCTGCAGTTACACACTGGCTGACGGAAAGACTTTGGATGCTTCCAAACTGTCTGGGCTACCAGAGACCTTGACACCGCCAAGCTGAGAAACAGAGGCTTGAGGGACCCACTGCAAATGACAATGTAAGAGATGTGAAGGGATGTCTGGCATGGTTACGAGACAAGGTTGCTGGTGACAAAAAGGGCTGCTTTTAAAATCATACAAAATTGATTCAATGTGGTGCTTTAGGGGTGTTTGCTGCTACATTTCTATGGACAGTAGCCCTTTTCTGTAACATAATGTGTACTGATGGACCTTGCAGACCCCGACATTAGAACAGAAAGTACAAAACATTGTGTTCTTACCATACATTACAACTTCAGGCAATTTCAGTACTGAAGGAAAACCATTTTATACCGATTTATTATTAGACGGTGCAGGAAATTATAAGCAACAACAAATGGAAGAATAAAGGTAATTTCTATCTAACCGTAGTGCAGTTTAGCATTCCACTTAATGCATAACATCCAATGTGCCTTAAGCTCTCAATGAAATATTACTTTTTGCAATGCAATTTGTGGAAAAGGCACTGTTTTGTATTTTGTACTGAAGCTGCTGTCAGAGTAGATATTAAATTAGAATTTGTGTGTACTCTACAACCTATGATTCCTAAGGAATGACACCAAACTCTTAAGTGTACAGCTCTATTAAATGACCAGAGATTTCCTCTGCTGTAAATGTAATAATGAACATGTATGTGCACGTTTGCCTTCTTGACGTCCTATAAAAAAAAGACGACAAACAAAGTAGCAATGTCTGTGAGCCAGTTCAAGTACACGATTTGAGGTCGCTATCGATCTCATATCACATAGTTGAGTCACTGCAGTGCATCCTCTGCAATATGGTGTCAGCTCAACCTGTAGGCTCTGAGTCACCGGGGGAAGTTATTGTCATCACACAACCCACACACTTTTTTTTTTTTCTCTGAAGGTAATGATAAATACATTTTAAAATGTTTTTCAATACCGTAACTTATCAAACAATATAGTTTATGTAGACTACAAATGCTAATGTCTCACATAATGTTATTTAAGCCTAAACTCTCCAGCTCTCTGTTGTGTTGCACGTGTGTAAGAAGGCACCTGCAGAGCTCAGTGAGGTAGAAAGGTAGACTTTGTTGTGAGAAGCTACAGAGGTAACATATTAGCGCGCGCCTGTAGCACAGAATATAATGCAAACATGTACGGTAATTACCAGGATGCGGGGGTAGAAAGAACGATATGAGACAGATGATGTGAAATGTTATTCAGGCAATTATTTCTATCAGAAAAAACACCTAATAAACTAAATGAAGTAATCAGGTCTATGATTACTGTAGTCACCCATTTGTCAGTTAAGCTTTATGTACAGATCAGTGAGACTTTTTTTTTTGAACATTTTCATAGTCAGGATGCTAAATGGAAGTTTAGACTTGCAGAAAAGTGCAGAAAGTTTTTTTTAATTTTATTTCCAAATTTCAAATCTTTATATTTTAAAAATAGAGCATAATTTCCTAAAATAGTTCCTGCACTGCAGATACGTGCACATGGACTGAAAAACTGAGTTTTCATAACATGTCCTGTTTAATCAGGAACAAGATTCTCACACTTGATAATTAAAGATAACAAGATAATTATGCTATTCAGCTACTTGTTTAATCTGATAGGGTTACATAACTTTAAATCTAAACTTGTGCATTAGCTAACTATTTCAGTACAGCCACACAGGATTAAAAACAGCATCAGTGTCCGTCTCTGTTAGTATTTCAGC